>CM075725.1:19497955-19779829 GCA_037974335.1 Prionace glauca
GAAACTACAAAGGGTCATGAACGAAGCCCAGTCCATTGTGCGAACCAGCCTCCCATCCATTGACTCTGTTTACATTTCCCACTGCCTCGGAAAAGCAGCTAGTGTAATTAAGACATATTCGCTTCCACGTTCTTCAGTTGGGAAAAAGGTTCAAAAGGCTAAGGTGACATAGCAACTGACTCAAGAACAGCTTTTTCCCTGCTGCCATCAAAATTTTGAATGGACCTAATTTGTATTAAGCTGATCTTTCTCTACATCCTCGTATGAGTGTAACACTACATTCTGCACTTTCTCCTTTCCTTCTCCCCGTGTACTCTATGAACGGTAAGCCTTGTCTGTTTAGCACGCAAGAATCAATCTTTTTCAGTTTATCCCAATACATGTGACAACAATAAAACAAATCAAATAATCGTGGAATCCTTACAGTACAGAAAGAGCTATTCAGCCCATGGAATCTATACCAACCACAATCCCAGCCAGACCCTATCCCATAACCCACACATTTACCCTGCTAATCCCACTTATACCAGGGTCAATTTTAGCATGGCCCAAATCAACCTAACCGCCATATCTTTGGACTGTGGGAGGAAACTGGAGCATCTGGAGGAAACCCATGTAGACACGGGGAGAACATGCAAACTCCCACACAGACAGTGACCGAGGTCCGGAATCGAACCCAGGTCCTTGGCACTGTGAAGCAGCAGTGCTAACCACTGTGCCATCGTGCCGCCCCTTAAAGTTATGACTGAGTTTGCTTCCAACGCCCTTTCAAGGAGTGCATCCCAGATCGCAATGCTGACATCTGAATGACTCAACAGCCAGTGTTCAAAAGGTTTAGCACGGGATCTATCGGCTTGCAGCGAGCTCTGTGACGGAACAGGCTGAGTGTCTTACTGGCTGTCCTTTGAAAGTTAGGAAAGCTTCCTGGAATCGCCTACCTCAACATTGCTCTGTGCCAAACCATCTTTTGGGGATTTGGGAGAGATCTTTGCAGCTCGTTTATCTTTGTCAGATGAACCACAGATTATTTTCTACGCAATCACTTAGAGGTGATGCTCATTAAAAGTGCACAGAGGAGAACTCTGCACGAAACATTATCCTAGCTAAGGAGAATGGTGTCTTTTTCTTTGAGTCAGCACATCCCTGCAAACTGGAATATCTGACAGCTTGGTGGAAAAAGTAACTTTTGAATGGATTTGGAGGTATACATGAGAAGGATTTCTTTTTAATTGAAGGGTGGCAGGGAAAGTCTGGGGCTGATTGAAGAAATCTTTCCAAGGGCCAAAAGCAGTACAATGGGCCAAATGGTCTCCTGTAATGGGGGTCAATCTCTGATCCCACAAGTGATTTCCTTCTATATCACATTACATGCAGAGAATGGATGAAAATAAACCTATGGTTCTTCCTGTAAGGCCATCTTAGGAAAAGGCAGAGAATCATAGAATCCCTACAGTGCAGAAGGAGGCCATTCATAAGAACATAAGAACATAAGAAATAGGAGCAGGAGTAGGCCATCTAGCCCTTCGAGCCTGCCCCGCCATTCAATAAGATCATGGCTGATCTGTCGTGGCTCAGTTCCACATTCCCGCCCTCTCCCCATAACCCTTAATCCCCTCTCTTATCAAAAACCCATCAACCCGTTTCTTAAAAATATTTAGCGAGGCAGCCTCCACCACTTCAATGGGCAGAGAATTACAGAGATTCACCACCCTTTGAGTGAAGAAATTCCTCCTCAACTCCGTTCTAAACCGCCTCCCCTTTATCTTGAGGCTGTGCCCCCTAGTCCTACTGTCTTTTTTGAGCGGGAAGAGTCTCTCCACCTCTATCCTATCCATCCCATTCATCATCTTATACGTCTCAATGAGATCTCCCCTCATTCTTCTAAACTCTAACAAGTACAAGCCTAGTTTATTCAGCCTCTCCTCATAGCTCAACCCCCTCAACTCCGGTATCAGCCGAGTAAACCTCCTCTGCACTCCCTCCAGGGCCAAAATATCCTTCCAACCATCAAGTCTGCACTGACTCTCCAAAAGAGCATTCTACCTAAAATCCACTCTCCCGACTTATCCCCGTGATCCCACATGGGTGGGCACGGTGGCACAGAGGTCAGCACTGCTGCCTCATTGCACCAGGAACTCAGATTCCATTCTCAGCTTGGGTCACTGCCTATGCGGTGTTCGCACATTCTCCCCGTGTCTGTGTGTGTTTCCTTTGGATGCCCCAGTTTCCTCCCACAGTCCGAAAGACGTGCTGGTTAGGGTGCATTGGCCATGCTACATTCTCCCTCAGTGTACCCAAACAGGTGCCGGAGTGTGGCGACTAGGGGATTCTCACAGTAACTTCATTGCAGTGTTAACGTGTGCTTATTTGTGACACTAATAAATAAACTTTAAACGACACATGATCCGCCTAACCTACACATCTTGAGGCACTAAGGGTCAATTCAGCTAACCTGCACACCTTTGGAGTGTGGAGGAAACCCACGCAGACACGGGGAGAATGTGCAAACTCCACACAGACAGTGACCCGAGGCCAGAATCAAACCGGGGGTCCCCGGGGCAGACAATAACTGCTGGGCATGCAATGCATGCTGTCGTTACTGCTGGCTGTCACACCCCCAGATTTTGTTTCAAATAAAAAGAAATCGAACATATTATTCAACGAAAAAGCACTATGAAAGTCATCCAACATTGTGGCAGGCTGGGATCCTGACAGCTGTTATGAAATGATTAAAGTGTGCAGGTCCACTATGATATTAAATTAAAAACTCTGGAAGAATTGGCTCAAAGTTGAGCCTCCCTCGGAAGGGGAGTCTGGAGGGCGGCTGCAAAAAAACACAAATTTGCGTTCAAGATTGCTTGAAATTTCCCAGGTGTGAGCTGTCTTTGAGTAGGCATGCAGTCTAGCAAAAGGGCACAGTGTGCCTGCCAACTCCTGTTGGGTACCCACAGGGTTTCTTTCTTTCTTCTGTAGATGCTCAATGCAAGCTGGTGATTAGATGCCACCTGTATGATATTCATTCTTGTCTGTCCTGGATTTGATTCACAGCCAGTCCTTTCGTGGCTTTGCACGGTGCTTGGATTCCTGGAAAATTTTACACAAGTTCCTCTTCCCCTTGCCTGGCATGGAGGGCACTAGCTACGAGGAGAGGTCGGAGAAACTTGGTTTGTTCTCACTGGAATGGCGGAGGTAGATAGGTCTATCGGAAACCTATCTACCTGTGACTTAAACATATTCAGTGAGGTAGTCTCCACCACTGCAGGAAACCCAAGCAATAACGGGGAGAATGTGCGAACTCCACACAGGCAGTCACCTGAGGCCGGAATTGAACCCAGGTCCCTGGTGCAATGAAGCAGCAGTGCTAACCACCATGCCACACATGTTGAGTAAATAATAACGGGACACACCTATGTGATTTGATTTGATTTATTCTTGTCAAATGTATTAACATACAAAGTATTGTTTCTTGCGTGCTATCCAGACAAAGCATACCATTCATAGAGAAGGAAAGAGAGTGCAGAATATAGTGTTGCAGTCATAGTTAGGGTGTAAAGAAGGATCAACTTAGTGTGAGGTAAGTCCATTCAAAAGTCTGATGACGACAAGGAAGAAGCTGTTCTTGAGTCGATCGATACGTGATCTCAGACTCTGTATCTTTTTCCTGATGGAAGAAGGTGCAAGAGAGAATGTCTGGGGTGCTTGGAGTCCTTGATTATGCTGGCTGCTTTGCTGAGGCAGCGGGATACCATACAGGACGATAGAACCAAAGAACATTTACAGCACAGAAACAGGCCAAACCATAGGTGTTGCAAATCGCCACTAATTCTGCTATGCCGGAATAGAGCAGGAAATATCAGCAGCTCTGGCAGCGTCTGTGGAGAGAGAACAGAGTTAATGTTTCACATCCATATGACTCTTCTTCAGATTAGCTGGGTTGCCTGGGAAGACATTAGGTGCCTTCATCTAGATCCAATGAAGATCTTTCATTGGGATTTAGAAGAACGACAGGGAATTTCACTGAAACGTGTAAAGTTCTGACAGACGGGATGCAGGGACTTTGTTCCCTCTGCCTGGGAATGGATCTAGAACAAGGGGTCACTGTCTCAGGATATGGGGTAGGACACTTAGGACTTTCGATGAGGAAAAATATCTTCACTCAGAGGGCCGTGATCCTGTGAAATCCTCAACCACAGAAGGATATGGAGACCAAGTCATTGAATATATTTAAGTAGGGGAGGCAATGGCCTCATGGTATTATTGCTAGACTATTAATCCAGAAACTCAACAAATGTTCAGGGTTTCGAATCCCGCCACGGCGTTTGGTGGAATTTGAATTCAATAAAAACAATCTGGAATTAAAAATGCACTGATGATCATTGAAGATTGTCAGAAAAGCCCATCTGGCTCACTGATGTCCATTAGGGAAGGAAATCTGCTGCCCTTACCTGGTCTGGTCTACACATGACTCCAGAGCAACATCAATGTAGTTGACTTTCAACTATCCACGGGCAATTAGGGATTGGCAATAAATGCCAGCATGTCGCATGAATGAATAAATAAAAAGAAGGAAATGGATAGATTTCTAGACTCTGAAGGTGTTGAGGGATATAGGGTGAGCGCAGGAGTATGGCATTCAGATAGAGGAAGAAGTCTCACAACACCAGGTTAAAGTCCAACAGGTTTATTTGATAGTAAACGCCACAAGCTTTCGGAACGCTGTTCCTTCATCAGGCGTTTACTATCAAATAAACCTGTTGGACTTTAACCTGGAGTTGTGAGACTTCTTACTGTGTTTACCCCAGTCCAACACTAGCATCTCCACATTCAGATAGAGGATCAGCCGTGGTCAGAGTGAACAACAAAGCAATCTCGAGGGGCCAAATGGTCCTATTTTCTACGTTTCCTTAAAAGGTCATGAATAAGTAGCTAAGTATATACAGGATTATAGAACATCAGGACAGAGCCAGAAACAGGAATTGTTGGGAGCAGCACATGCGAAGGATTAACAGATGGAATTTTCCAAGCCTGTCCAGGGTGGGCTTTATGGTGAGTGGAAGGGGAGAATCCAGCAGTGGGTAAAAAGTCAGAAAGTCGAACAGTTTATGATTCTCCCAGTGTCGGGTCAATGGCAGGTCAGTTACCTTGCCATCTAGTGAAGTGAATGCCATTCGTCAATCATGAACAATCTCATGGAATCTCCTCATGCTTTCTTCCACGCCAGCGAGGAAATACTGCAGCCTCAAGCCCGTCTGTAAATGAGGGGTATGTGCACACATCAGACCTCAGCTCGCTCCTGACTTCCAAGTGAGGGCAACACGCATAGCCTACCTGTCATATCGCCGCACCACCCTCAGCGCAATGAACGCCGCAGTGCTGGAATTGTGGAGTTGGCCTCCTCCCGTTCCTTACCTGTGTGGGGCGGCACGGTAGCACAGTGGTTAGCACTGCTGCTTCACAGCTCCAGGGTCCTGGGTTCGATTCCCGACTCGGGTCACTGCCTGTGTGGAGTTTGCACATTCTCCTCGTGTCTGCGTGGGTTTTCTCCGGGTGCTCCGGTTTCCTCCCACAGTCCAAAGATGTGCGGGTTAGGTTCATTGGCTATGCTAAAATTGCCCCTTAGTATCCTGGGATGTGTAGGTTAGAGGGATTAGCAGGTAAAATGTGTAGGGATATGGGGATAGGGTCTGGGTGGGATTGTGTTCGGTGCAGACTCGATGGGCCGAAGGGCCTGTTTCTGCACTGTAGGGTTCTATGTAGGGTTCTATGTATGTGTGCTGACTTGTCTGCTGAGTGATTGCAGAATCTCTGCTTTCCCCCCTCTTGTTGTATCTCCAGCACTGAGTTGACAGCCCATTTCCAGAGGCTCATCACCTGACTGGGACTGAGCGGGTGGCTGGTCCCCAGTGCTGGGGGCCTGGGCTGTCCCTGTCTGCTGTGGGGATGTGTCAGTGAGAAGTTCCCCAGGAAGTGAGTCCAAGCCTTATCTACAGCTGTACCCCAAGCCCACAGGTTGTATCTGCGCAGTCAGAGGCGGTGGATGAGTACATGATGGTTCTATCCAGAGATTCCTAAACGCATATGGTCTGTGGGCTTAGATGAGTTGCTCAGCTGCATTGTGGGCATTGAACTGCTGAAGGCTAGAAATTAGAGAATAGAGTCATAGAGATTTACAGCATGGAAAAGGTCTTTTGGCCCAACTTGTCTATGTTGCCCTTTATTTTTTTAACCGCTAAACTAGTCCCAATTGCCCACATTTGGCCAATATCCTTTGATATCCATTGTACCCATGTAACTGTCTAAATGCTTCTTAAAAGACAAAATTGTACCCGTCTCTACTACTACCTCTGGCAGCTTGTTCCAGACACTCACCACCATCTGTGTGAAAAAATTGCCCCTCTGATCCCTTTTGTATCTCTCCTCTCTCACCTTAAACCTATGCCCTCTGGTTTTAAACTCTCCCACCTTTGGGAAAAAGATATTGACTATCTAGCTAAAATAAAAATGAATTACTGCAGATGCTGGAATCTCCATTAGGCTTTGACAAAGGCTCATCTGGACTCGAAATGTCAGCTCTTTTCTCTCCTTACAGTTGCTGCCAGGCCTGCTGAGATTTTCCAGCACTTTTTTATTAGTTGGCTCTCTAGCTGATCTGTGCCCTTTACTATTTTATCAACCACCCCTCAGCCTTCTATTCTCCAGAGTAAAAGGTCCCAGTCTATCCAGCCTCCCCGTATAATTCAAACAATCAAATCCCGGCAGCATCCTGGTAAATCTTTTCCGCACTTTTTCTAGTTTCAGTTGATGTGAGTGAGCTGTATAAGACTGCCTGTGATTGTCAGGATGTGATGAATGATGGAGCTGTGATCCATACTCAATGGCTAAGAGAAGCTGATCTCCCTCACACCACAGGAAAGATCTTGGTCCTCTTCAGCCAGCTGCGCTGTACCCTCCTCGCATTCAGTGACGACAATGATAGAATTATCGAAAGAGGCCATTTGGCCCATCAAGTCTGCAACATTGGCCATTGCTCTGCCAGCCCGATCGAACCTATCGTGTGCCTGTATGATGATGAAAAAAAAGTGCATGATCAGACAGGATGGAGCAGAGCTTGGGTAAGTTGCTTGCGCTGAGCCTTCCCCAGAAGGGAATAATGTGTGAACAAATGCCAATGGATGACGGGGTAATGTGAAAATCCCCGTGAGAGAATCAGTGACAATGTATGTCCCCGACTATTGGCTGTGCGAGGTCTCCGAAGAGAGTAGCCATCATATAATAGAATCCTTACACTACAGAAGATTCAGCCCATTGAGTCTGTACTGACACTCTGAGCTTTGCCCAGGCCCTAGCCCGGTAACCCTATTTATTTTCCCCATCAACCCCCTAGCCTACACATCTTGGACAAAAATTCACCATAATTTATGAATCAACATAACCCGCACGTCTTTGGACAAATTGGCTGAGGTAAAAATAAACAATTCAGAATTTGATGATGTTTAACGGACAAACCTTTTCCTTCAAGGGCAAGGGCCATTCGGCCCATCAAGCCTGCACTGACAACAGTCCCACTGAGACCCTATCCCCAGTATTTACCCGCCAGTCCCTTTGACACTAAGGGCCAATTTAGCATGGCAATCCATCTAACCCACACATCTTCAGACTGTGGGGGAAAACCAGAATACCTGGAGGAAGCCCACACATGCACTGGGAGAATGTATAAACTCCACTAGGCAGTGACCCAAGGCCAGAATCATACCTGGATTCTTGGCACTGTGAGGCAGCAGTGCTAATCACTGTGCCCACTGTGCCACTCCAGTTGAGTACACGATGCCATGATGAGAGTTTGCTACTGGATGGGTGGTACCAGAGAATCCTGGCCAATGGCTTTGCATACACAGGAACAAGCTGAAGGACGTGTTGATTGGAGATACATGATGTGTAATGTATGTTGTGTAGTTGTTAGCTGCGTAAAGGCAAGGCTCCAATGTTCTAACCTTCACTATCTGGCTACCAGTGTTTTAACAGCTCCTGTGCTTTGGAGATGAGTAACTAACCAGGGTCTGTTGGATCTGGATCAATTACCCAGGGCGGTAGACAATGTGATCAATTGCCTGACACTCAAGAGACACAAAAATGGGTGCACAAATTGAAGTCACCAATAAATGGGGCAAATAAGGTCATGAACTATTGGAAATGATGGGCGGCATGGTGGCACAGTGGCGAATACTGCTGCCTCACAGCACCAGGGACCCAGGTTCAATTCTGGCCTTGAGTCTGTGTAGAGTTTGCATATTCTCCCCATCTCTGTGTGGATTTCCTCCAGGGGTCTGGTTTCCTCCCACAGTCCAAAAATGTGCAGCTTAGGTAGATTGGTCAGTGTCAGTGGATTAGCAGAGTAAGTATATAGAGTTACGGATTGCAGTCGGTGCAGACTTGATAGGCCAAACAGCCTCCTTCTGCACTGTAGGGATTCAATGACTCAATGCACCTAACCAACATGTCTCTCGGACTGTGGGAGGAAACTGGAGCACCCGGAGGAAACCCATGTAGGCACGGGAAGAACATGTAAATTCTGCAGTGAAAGTGGCTCAAGCCGGGAATCAAACCCGGTACCCTGGCGCTGTGCCACCGTGCTGCCAGAGGTAACTTGCCTCTGCGAGATTCAATTATTCTAACCTTGAGGTAAATCCCATTGAGTTGTGCTCTCAGAATGAAAGAGGTCATGAATAAAAGACAGAGATATGGGTGCTTGTGTTTATTTCTGTGACTGTTGCACAGTGGTGAAGTCCTGTTTGGAAAAATGGGACTGAGATGCAGTACAGTCCTGGTTTGGTAGAACCGTACACAGGGCTCATCTCTATTTCTAATATTCCTATGCCTGTCATTCATTGCTGAAATCCCTGACTGAGGGATGGTGATATGTGGTAGCAGTCTAACATGCCAGGCTTAAGTTCCTGTCTCTATAGAGGCATGGGTTCAAATTCCACTGCTGTCAAAAATTTCCAAGGTGACATTGGTTAGTGAGCACTGCGACCTCACAGCACCAGGGATTCGGGTTCGACTCCTGACTATTTGACTGTCTGCATGGAGTCTGCACATTCTCCCCATGTCTGCATGGGTTTCCTCCCACTGTCCAAAAGATGGTTAGGTGCATTGGCCATGTTAAGTTCTCCCTCAGTGTACCCGAACAGGCACCGGAGTGTGGCGACTAGGAAATTTTCACAGTAACTTCATTGCAGTGTTAATGCACGCCTACTTGTGACACTAATAAACTTTACATTTTTAAACATTACCCTGGGTCTGTGGATTACGAGTCCAACAAAAATATCACTGCCTCCCCCACTGGTTCCAAATCACTTGTCAAAATGTACTTGTCAAAGTGCAGCTTTAAGTAGAAATATTTCTAAACTGGAAATAGAGAGAATCTTGCATCCTCCCTTCCACACCCAACTGTGTTTAAACGCCACAGGCTCTGGACTGGTTGCGGCCGACTGCTCAATATCAGGAAGCATTAATTTCTCCATTAATCAATACGTTATCACTTGAAAGCCAAAATGCCACCAGCTGACATTTAATCACACGCTTCGGTCAATAAATGACTTGTGGGAAACAATAGAAAGTCCTCACACTGTGTTAAGACAAGCTAACCACTCTTTAATCCTAATTCATGTCAAAAAATATACTCCAATTATAGACTCTCCTGAATCAGTAAAAATTGTCATGAACCAAAGTGGCCGACAACCACAACTGGACATCTCTTCAAACGGCACACTTTCCGGTCCTTTCATAACAACATAAGAAATAGGAGCAGGAGTAGGCCATCTAGCCCTTCGAGCCTGCCCCGCCATTCAATAAGATCACGGCTGATCTCAAGTGGATCAGTTTCACTTTCCCACTTTCTCCCCATAACCCTTAATTCCCTTGTCTATCAAAAACCTATCCACACATGACTTAAATATATTTAATGAGGCAGCCTCCACCACTTCAAAGGGCAGAGAATTCCAGAGATTCACCACCCTTTGAGTGAAGAAGTTCCTCCTCAACTCCGATCTAAACTACCCCCCCCCCCTTATCTTGAGGCTGTGCCCTCTAGTCCTGCTATCCTTTCTAAGCGGGAAGAATCTCTCTACCTAGAACATAGAACATAGAACATAGAACATTACAACGCAGAACAGGCCCTTCGGCCCACGATGTTGCGCTGACCAGTTACAAAACAATGACCCACTAGCCTAAACCAATCCCTTTTCGTCCATAAACCTATCCACAGATCTCTTAAACGCCCCCAAACTAGGTGCATTTACAACTGCAGCTGGCAGGGCATTCCAGTCCCTCACCACCCTCTGGGTAAAGAACCTACCCCTGACATCAGTCCTATAACTACCCCCCCTTAATTTAAAGTCGTGCCCCCTCATGCTAGCTTTCTCCATCCTAGGAAAAAGGCTATCACTACCTGTCTAAACCTCTAATCATCTTATATGTTTCAATGAGATCCCCTCTTAGCCGCCTTCTTTCCAGCGAAAACAACCCCAAATCTCTCAGTCTCTCCTCATAGGATCTCCCCTCCATACCAGGCAACATCCTGGTAAACCTCCTCTGCACCCTCTCCAAAGCCTCTACATCCTTCCTGTAATATGGGGACCAGAACTGCACACAAAACTCCAAGTGTGGCCGCACCAGAGTTGTGTACAGTTGCATCATGACGCTGCGACTCCTAAATTCAATCCCCCTACCAATAAACGCCAAGACACCGTATGCCTTCTTAACAACCTTATCTACTTGATTCCCAACTTTCAGGGATCTATGTACACATAGACCTAGATCCCTCTGCTCCTCCACACTATTCAAAGTCCTCCCGTTAGCCCTATACTCAACACATCTGTTATTCCTACCGAAATGAATTACCTCACACTTCTCCACATTAAACTCCATCCGCCACCTCACAGCCCAGCTCTGCAACCTTTCTAAGTCACCCTGCAAACTATGACACCCTTCCTCACAATCTACCACACCTCCGACTTTGGTGTCATCAGCAAACTTACTAATCCACCCAACTATACCCTCATCCAGATCATTAATAAAAATTACAAACAGCAGTGGCCCCAAAACAGATCCCTGAGGCACACCACTCGTAACCGAACTCCATGACCTCTACCCTACCCATCCCCTTCATTATCTTATACGTCTCTATAAGGTTCCCCCTCACCCTTCTAAACTCCAACAAGTACAGACCTAGTCTATTTAGTCTCTCTTCAAAGGCCAACCCCCTCATCTCCGGTATCAGCCTAGTGAACCTCCTCTGCACTCCCTCCAAGGCCAATATATCCTTCCGCAAGTGCGGCGACCAAAACTGCACACAGTACTCCAGTTGCGGTCTCACCAGTACCCTGTACAGTTGCAGCAAGACCTCCCTACTTTTATATTCAATCCCCCTCACTACAAAGGCCAGCATTCCATTCGCCTTCTTGATCACCTGCTGCACCTGCAGACTGGGTTTTTGCGACTCATGCACAAGGACCCCCAGGTCCCTCTGCACCGTAGCATGCTGCAGCTTTTCGCCTTTTAAATAATAATCCCTCCTGCTATTATTTCTGCCAAGTATGGTTCACAGCCTGGTATGGTTCCTGCTCTGTCCAAGGCCACAAGAAACTAGAGGGTTGTGAAAGTAGCCCAATCCATCACGCAAACCAGCCTCCCATCCACTGACTCTGTCTACACTTCCCGCTGCCTCGGCTAAGCAGCCAGTATAATCAAGGACCCCATTCCCCCCCTGACATTCTCTCTTCCATTTTTCTCCTTCAGGAAAAAGATATAAAAATCTGAGGTCACTAACTCAAAAAAGCTTCTTCCCTGCTGCCATCAGACTTTTGAATGGACCTACCACATATTAAGCTGTCCTATCTACACCTTAGCTATGACTATAACACAACATTCTGCACCCTCTCCTTTTCTTCTCCCCTATATACTCTATGAATGGTATGTTTTATCTGTATAGCGCACAAGAAACAATACTTTTCTCTGTATCCCAACACATGTGATAATAATAAATCAAATCAAATTAAAACAAGCCCCTGGACCTGACACGAATGCATCACAGTGTGTCCTATTATACAGCACAAAGGTGACGTCTGTCATTCTGTTCATCATCAGTAATGGGGGAGAAGGAAAATAGGAATGGAAAATGCTGGCAATACACAGCTGTGAAGCCAATGAAGAAAAGACAAGAAGAGTAATTTCAGGAATGGCGCACTGTCATCACACACCAGTTTGGATTCAGATGACCAGGGTTCAATTCCCAGTCTTGGTCACTGTCTGTGTGAAGTTTGCACAATTTCCCCGGACCTGCGTGGGTTTCCTGCAAGCACTCCAGTTTCCTCCCACAGTTCAAAGATGCGCAGGTTAGGAGGATTGGCCATGACAAATTGCTCCTTATTGTCAGGGGGATTAGCTAGCATAGATGCATGGGGTTATGGGAATTGAGTCAGGATGAGATTGTTGTCAGTGCAGACCCAATGGGCTGAATGGCCTCTTTCTGCACTGTAGGGTCTATAATTCTATGATTCCATAATACTGTAATGAAATTACTGTGAAAATCCTCTAGTCGCCACACTCCGATACCTGCATGGTTACACTGAAGGAGAATTTAGTATTAATATTGCATCTAACCAGCTCAGCATTTGGTCTGTGAGAGAAAACCAGAGCACTCAGAGGAAACCCACGCAAACATGGGGAGAATGTGCAAACTTCGCACAGACAGTGACCCAAGCCTGGAATCGAACCCAGATCCCTGGCACTGTGAGGCAGCAGTGCTAATCACTGTGCCACCATGCCACTCAGCTGCATAAAACTTTACTTAGGCCACATCTAGAATATTGCGCACAGTTCTGGTTGCCACACTACCAGAATGACACAAATGCTACGGAGAGAAGGTAAATAAAGTTTGGCAGGATGTTGCCTGGTCTCGAGGATGGTGATGACAATGAGGAGAGGTTGGATGAACGTGGATTATTTTCACTAGAAAGACAGAGGCTGAGGGACAAGCTGATAGAGATCTATAAAATAATGAGAGGCATAGACAGGGTGGATGGTCCGATGCTTTTTACCAACATCCTAGTAAATCTTTTATGTACCCTCTCCAAAGCCTCCACATCCTTCTGGTAGTGTGGTGACCAGAATTGAACACTATATTCCAAGTGCGGACTAACTAAGGTGGCAGTGTGTACCATCTGAAGGGAATAGATAGAGTTAATAGTGAGAGACTGCTCCCTAGACTGGGTACAAACACGAGAGGTCATGATTTAAGGGTGAGGGGGGAGAGGTATAATTTAGAAGTGAGAGGAAGGTTCTTTACGCAGAGAGTTGTGGGGGTATGAAACGTGTTACCGAGTAGGATGGTGGAGGCAGGAACATTGGACTCGTTTAAGGTTCAGTTAGATAGACACATGAGTGAAACGAGGATGGAGGGTTACGGTAGGGGCTATTAAATAAGGGTTAGATCATCGGGAGACACCGGAAAGGCAGGCTTGTGATTAACGTTTTTGTCTTTTTATTCCGCAGGAGGAGGTCCATCTCGTGTCAAACGAGGGGCATGCACACTGTGGGTCGTGCGTGGGCTGCTCTTGGAGGTTCCGGGAGTGGCCTAGTACTTCGTGTCGGTGTGTGTGCTTGATCCTGGACCGGTAGATGGGCGCCGCAACAGCTCAGTGACTAGCACTGCTGGCTGTGCAGGCACATGGATTTGGGCCTGTGTCTGTGGGAGTTTATGCATTCTCCCTGTGGTTGCGTGGGTTTCCTCCGGGCGTTCCGGTTTCCTCCCACACCCCAAAGATGTGCTCGTAGGCTGATTGGTTTTACCAAATTGACACTATTCTCCCCTGAATCTGGCTAAGTTAGGGGTTCTATTCGTAGATATGCAGGGTAGAATAGGTGTAGGGTGATGCGGCGGCGCGGGCTCGTTGGGCCAAAGGGCCTGTTTCCTGTGCTGGATTGTTCTTTGTTCTTTGTTCTTTGTTCTTTGTTCTTTGTTCTTTGTTCTTTGTTTGTATCTACAGAATGCACTGCAGGAACTCAGCAAGACTCCTTCCAAACTCATGACTGCTACCATGTGGAAGAGCAGAAGAGACATGGGAGCACTGTCACCTGGAAGTTTCTCCAAGACACTCACCATCTTGACTTGGAAATATATCACCATTCCTTCAGTCACTGAGTCAAAATCCTGTAACTGCCTCCCTAACAGCATAACAGGGTGTACCTACACCTCAGGGATTGCAGCGGTTCAAGAAGGCAGTTTATCGCCTATTTCTCAAGGGCAACTAGGGATGGGCAATAAATGCTTGTCAAGCCAGCAACACCCACACCCCATAAATGAATGTTAAAGAGAAATAGATTTTTGGTTGCACCATCTATGCCCATAACAGAAACATAGAAATGTGGAAAATAGAAGCAGGAGGAGGCCATTTGGCCCTTTGAGTCTGCCCCACCATTCATTACAATCATGACTGATCATCAAATTCAGTATCTTGATCCACCCTTTGCCCCATATCTTTTGATCTCCTTTGCCTCAAGAGCTATAAATAACCCATTCTTGATAACAGACAAGGTTTTGGCCTCAACTACTTTCTGGTAGTGAATTTCGCAGGCTCACCACTCTCTTGATGAAGAAATTTCTCCTCATCTCCATCCTAAAAGGTTTGCCCCTTTATCCTTAGAATATGATCCCACCATCAGGAATATTCTTCATGTGTCCACCCTCTCTAGTCTTGTTAGAATTTTATAAATCTCTATGGGATTTCCCCTTCATTCTTCTGAACTCCAGTGAATATAATCAGTGACTTAGTCTCTCCTTATGCATCAGTCCCGCTTTTCCAGGAAACACCTTTGCTAAACTCCCTCTATAAAAAGGGCATACTTCATCAGATAAGGAGACCAAAACTATACACAATGTTCCAAGTGTAGCCTCACTAATCCCCTGTATAATTGCAGCTAGACATCCCTGTTCCTGTGCTCAAAATCTCGTGCTATGAAGGCCAACATGCCATTTGCCTTCTTTACTGCCTGCTGCAGCAAGGGAGTTCTTTTAGCCATCATTTTTTCTTTCAAACAACAAACTGCAAAGGGCAGGTCAGATCACTCTCTTGAGATCCTTCTGTGAACAAAGCGATGATTAGAAGGTTACTGATGGGGTAGTGTCATTTCCAACCCTCTTTTCCTTGCAACAGAATCTCAGTTTGCCATTTAATCTTTGTTAAGTACCAATTGTCGACAAACACCTTACCTCTGGGCGAATAAATCTTTGCCAGATGTATGGCACACCAGCAAGCAAATGGCATGGCTTGTACATGGACTTTGGGGATTTTAAATGCCGCTTTGAGGGGGAGTTCAGATAAATTGGTTAGCGAGGAAACAGATACGTTGTTAAAGAACGGCTCTGAATCGAAGAAATGTTACTTCCTCACACATCGCGAAAGCCCTGACATTTTACTGCCTTGCTCTCAAAAGATAAACCGGGTGGACTGGTCCCTGCTTCAAAGGTTAACACTTCGAAACAATAAATTGTCTCACAACACCAGCTTAAAGTCCAGCAGGTTTATTTAGTAGCACGAGCTTTTGGAGCATTGTCCATTCACCAGATGAGTGATGAACACGGCCTTCACAGCTCACAACAATGCAGAATCGCTGAGCAGAAACTGAGAGCCAAGTTCCACACACATGAGGACAGATTCTGCAGGTCTCCTTCATGATTAACCTGATGAAGGGGCAACGCTCCAGAAGCTTGTGCTACCAAATAAACCTGATGGACTTTTTAACCTGGTGTAGTGAGACAACTTACTGTGCCCACTCCCAGTCCAACGCCGGCAACTCCACATCATGGAATGAGCTGCCTGAGGAAATGGTTGAGATAGGTACAATAGCAACATTTAAAAAGCATTTGGATAAATACGTGGATGGGAAAGAATCAGAGGGTTATGGGCCAAACGTGGCAATTGGGACTAGCTGGGAGGGCATTATGGTTAGCATGGAATGGTGGGGCCAAAGGGCCTGTTTCCATGCTGTGTTCCTTATGACTCTATGATTCTACGGGCAGGATTTTATGGCCTCATTCATCCCAAAACCGTAAAACCCCACCCGAGGTCAACAGACCTATTCATTGTCTGCCCCTCGCCCGCTCTAATTCCCGTGGTGGGTGGGACATTAAAATTCTGGCCTAAGACTCTAAACAAAATTCCAGGAGATGAAAGATGCAGCAGGCAGTGAGGGGCTGCAGATTAACTTGTGTACCTGAGATTGCGGACATTTGAGAACACTAGCCATCCACTGGTCAGAACATTGAATACAGGAATTGGGACATCTTGTCGAAGTTGTACAAGACATTGATAATGGAATACTGTGTACAGTTTTGGTCACCCTGCTGTAGAAGGGATATTATTAAACCAGAAAGAGTGCAGAAAAGATTTACTAGGATGCTACCGGGTCTTGATGGTTTGAGTTGTAAGGAGAGGCTGGATAGACTGGGGCTTTTTTCTCTGGAGCGTAGGAGGCTGAGGGGTGACCTTATAGAGGAGTATAAAATAATGAGAGATCAGCTAGATAGTCAATATCTTTTCCCAAAGGTAGGGGAGTCTAAAACCAGAGGATATAGGTTTAAGGTGAGAGGGGAGAGATACAAAAGGGTTCAGAGGGGCAAATATTTTCACACAGAGGGTGGTGAGTGTTTGGAACAAGCTGCCAGAGGTAGTAGTAGAGGCGGGTACAATTTTGTCTTTTAAAAAGCATTTAGATATTTACATGGGTAAGATGGGTATAGAGGGATAGGGGCCAAATGCGGGCAATTGGGACTAGCTTAAGGGTTTTAAAAAAAGGGCAGCATGGACAAGTTGGGCCGAAGGGCCTGTTTCCAAGCTGTAAACCTCTATGACTGTATAACATGCTTATTAAATGCTCAGTTAAATGGTCTCTCTTGTTTGTTCTTGTCTGTAACTATCCTCGGTAAGTAACGAGGAGGAAAAGGGGCTGTTCAAACTCTGTTTATATTTTGACTCAGACATATTGCTGTAGCTGCGTCAGTGCTCGACAATGCAGTTGGGTAATGGTCTGCCATGTGTGGGAAAGACACTTGTAGACCAGGACATTCAATCCTGTGGAAACCCATGCTGTCTCTCAGGTTCACTTTGTCAAACAGATGGGCCTTTTCTGTCTGTCATCCTCCTCAAATTACTTCAGGGATGACAACCTCATCCATCATCATCCTGAACGAGATTTACACTTTTGCCATCCTTCTGAACGCTGGAAATTGTCTATTTTCCTCCTGAACGGATACAAAGTTAGTGATTCCCATGGCAGACAGTACGTTATTCTTAATCTTCTGGGAAAACAACTTCCTCTTTAACCCTTCACACCGGAATGACAGAAGTCCCATTTTTCAATTAGAAATCATTGGATCATAGAGTGCCGAAAGGCCCTTTGGATCTGTCATTCAGGTGTTAGAAACACCCGAATTCCCAGCTCATCCCATCCGCCAGCACGTAGCCCATTGCCCTGGAAGTTATAGTGTGCCAAGTGCACATCCTGGTACTTTTTAAAGGATGTGAGGCATCCCGCATCCACCACCCTCCATGGCAGCACATTCCAGACCGCCATCACCCACTGGGTAAAAATGTTTCCCTCACATCCCCCCTTAAACCTCCTGCCCCTCACCTTGAACCTATGCCACCTCGTGACTGACCCTTCACTCAAGGGGAACAGCTGCTCCTTATCCACTCTGCCCCTGTCTCTCATAATCTTGAACACTCGACCAGGCCACCCCTTAGTCTCCTCTGCTCCAATGAAAACAACCCAAGCCTATCCAATCTCTCTTCATAACTAAAATGCTCCATCCCAGGCAGCATCCCAGTGAATCTCCTCTGCACCCCCTTCCAGTGCAGTCACATCCTTGTGGGATAACAAGGCTGAACTTATTGTCTGCCACTGGTTGTCAGGTGAGGAAGGTTCTAGAGGAAACAGGTTGTTCTCCAACAAGCATCAAGCAATAATCTTGCTGTTTCCATATTACCAGGCCATAAATTAATTACTTATTAACTGGCCAGAATTTTACTCTCCTCCATCAGTGGGCTTTTGGAAGGGGGTGGACAGGGGGAGCAATTAATTGAAAGGATGGGATTTCCTTCAGGTTCCTTCTCTTTCAGACCACATTTTACACTGGAGTGACACAAGGCCTTGGATGGTTTAAAGTTTATTTATTAGTTTATTCACTCGTATCACAAATAAGCTTACATTAACACAAGTTACTGTGAAAATCGCCACACTCGGATGCCTGTTCAGTTAGATAGTCAACATCTTTTCCCAAAGATAGGGGAGACTAAAACGAGAGGGCATAGGTTTAAGGTGAGAGGGAAGAGATGCAAAAGTGTTCAGAGGGGCAATTTTATCACACAGAGAGAGGTGAGTGTCTGGAACAAGCTGCCAGAGGTAGTAGTAGAGGTGGATACAATTTTGTCTTTTAAGAAACATTTAGACAGTTACATGGCTAAGATGGGTATAGAGGGATATAGGCCAAATACAGATAATTGGGAGCAGATTAGTGTTTTAAAAAAAGGGCAGCAGGGACAAGTTGGGCCGAAGGGCCTGTTTCCATGCTGTAAAGCTCTATGATTCTCTGACTCTATATGAACCGCAAGGGCGGTTCATATACTGAATGTTCATAAACTGAATGTTCAGCTTGCGTGCCCTTTGTGAACAAGGTCGTATTCATGGTGATGCAGCAGGGGAAGTTTAACTCACCTGATAATGCAGCATGCTTTATGGGCAGTGCCCTTAAGGAATCCCAGTGTCACAGGAAGCAGGAACTGAGAGGATGGGGAGCCAGACCTAATTCAAAGGTGGAAAAAGCACACACGGGGAATGGCAGAACTCTCTGACACCAGGCCAGTATTTTCTGACAGACATTATAATTCCCAACAAAATACAGACGTAACTCATGTGCTCAATCACTGTGAGGGGAGGCCATTAATGTGTTGGGCAGCTTGCACAAAGCGCAAGGAGGAAGGCCTGGACTGAGAACCATGCTTTTATTCAGGTTTTCACTTCAGAATGACAGGAACACAGCTCATTACCTCAGTCAGAAGATGAATGAACTCTTCCATGGAATCTTCCAATCCATAAAACGTAGCTGACATCCCTCCTTGATTCTCCCTTCCTTCCCTTCAGAGCTTCAGCAACTGAGACATGACCAAGTCACCCTTGGTCATTTTTTTATTCATTCATGGGACATAGGCTTCGCTGACTGGCCAGCATTTATTGCCCATCCCTAGTTGCCTGAGGGCAGTTGAGAGTCAACCATTGCTGTGGCTCTGGAGTCACATGTAGGCCAGATCAGGTAAGGATGGCAGATTTCCTTCCCTAAGGGAAATTAGTGAACCAGATGGGTTTTTCCGACAATCGACAATGGTTTCATGGTCATCAGCAGATTCTTAATTCCAGATAGTTTTTGTTGAATTCAAATTCCACCATCTGCCATGGTGAGATTCGAATCCAGGTCCCCAGAACATTAGCTGAGTTTCTGGATTAATAATCCAGCAATCATCCCATGAGGCTATTGCCTCCCCTATGTAGTATATGAAGTTTCATCTCAGTGCAAATGCAGATTTATATTTTGATCCTCTGAACACAAAAGGATGTTGAAGTATGGACTTAAGTTGAATATTATTTATTAGTCACAAGTAGGCTTACATTAACATTGCAATGAAGTCACTGTGAAAATCCCCTAGTCGCCACGCTCTGGTGCCTATTCGGGTACACTGAGGGAGAATGCAACATGGTCAATGCACCAAACTAACACACATTTCAAACTCTGGGAGGAAACTGGAGCACCCGGAGGAACCCCATGCAGGCACAAGCAGTGACCCAAGTCGGGAATCAAACCCAGGCCCCTGGCGCTGTGAGGCAGCAGTGCTCACCACTATGCCACCATGCCAACTTGCTTAATCCTGACTTGGCAATGATTGAATTTGGTGTTTGTGAATAATCTTCTTTGCGATATTGGGATGGCAGAAGTAGGTAGGGATTATTTTCTGAATTTACATTGAGTTACAGTGTGGGCTTCACTCCTCTGGAACACAGATTGGGAACTGAAGTAAGAACCCACTTTTCCCCTCACTGCCACTGAGACTTTGAGACTCTCCGTCTATTGATTTTAATGAATGGAAAAAAATGAATTAGGCACATCAATATGCCTAAATGTGCTCAGGACAAATGAGACTCTATAATTTGTAAAAGTACTGCGGTCATGTGTATTGGAAGGAAATTGGCTCAAAGATGTCTTTGTCTCAGAATCTGGAATTTTCATGATTGTTCTATAAAATTTCACATAGAGTGAACCTGATTTCTTGGTTAGCTTTTATTCTGGGAGCCCTGCCTGAGAATCTGATTGCCTTCCAGCACATCACAGGCATTATAGAACCGCAAGGTGTTGTTATTGCTCTGCGGCAACACATCCAGCAGGCTGCATACAGTCAGATGCAACACTGTTTTCAATGGGACATGCCTTAACTTCTCTATTTTAACAACACATTGTCGTGCAAGATTAAAGCGCATGGGATTGGGGGAAGTGTACTGAGATGGATAGAAAAGTGGTTGGCAGAGAGGAAACAAAGAGTAAGAATTAATGGGTCCTTTTCAAATTGGCAGACAGTAACTAATGCGATGCCGTAGGAATCAGTGCTGGGATCCCAGCTATTCACAATATATTTAATGATTTGGATGAGGGAACAAAACTCAAATTTGCAGATGATACCAAGTTGGGTGGGAGGGTGAACTGTGATGAGGATGCAGAGATCCTTCAGAATGATCTGGACAGGTTGGGTGAGTGGGCAAATCAATGGTAGATGCAGTATAATTTGGATAAATGTGAGGTTATTCACTTTGGAAGCAAAAACTAGAAGGCAGATTACTCCTGAATGGCTGTAAATTGGGAGTGGGGAGTGTGCAGAGGGACCTGGGTGTCCTTGTGCACCAGTCACTGAAGGTAAGCCTGCAGGTGCAGCAGACGGTAAAGGAGGCAAATGATACGTTGGACTTCATTGCAAGAGGTTTCGAGTACAGGAGCAGGGATGTCTTGTTGTAATTATACAGGGGCCTTGGTGAGGCCACACCTAGAATATTGCGTGCAGCTTTGGTCTCCTTTTCTGAGGAAGGATGTTCTTGCACTCGAGGGAGTGTAGCAAAGATTTACCTGGCTGATTCCGGGGATGGTGGGACTGGTGTATGAGGAGAGATTGACGAGGTTAGGATTGTTTTCGCTGGAGTTCAGATGAATGAGGGGAACCTCATCGAGATTTTATAAAATTCTAACAGGACTGGACAGAGTAGATGCAGGGAGGATGTTCCCAATGGTGGGGGAGTCCAGAACCAGGGGTCACAGTCTGAGGATTCAGGGTAGACCATTTAGGATGGAGATGAGGAGACAGTTCTTCACCCAAAGAGTGGTGAGCCTGGGGAATTCATGATGACAGGAAATAATTGATACCAAAATATTGAATGTATTCAAGAGGTGGCTGGATATATCACTTGGGGCAAATGGGATCAAAGATTATGGGGAGAAAGCACAATTGAGCTTTTGAGTTGGGCAATCAGCCATGATTGTGATGAATGGTGGAGCAGGCTCGAAGGGCCAAATGGCCTCCTCCTGCTCCTATCTATGTTTCTATATTTTCATGTATATAGCTTCAAGGGTTTATCAAGTCTGGATCATAGCAGCGAGGTAGGTCTGTCCAAACTACAGCCAGTGCAGGGACAGAAGCTCCACCATCGCTGTCATTCTCCTTATTAATAAAACCATTCAGTCAACTGAGAAAAGGTGCTTTTAAAATAACACAGGCAAGGCTAGGATAAAGTGACGTTCTTTTGGCTAATCTCCAAAATCCAGCACAAGGCCACTGTTAAGTTCAGTCAGAAGTGTCCTCAGTTCTGGATCTGCATCCTCAGGGATGCAATTTCCCTCACCCCTTGACAGAGGTGAGCCATACAGACAGCAGGCTGAGGATTAGCAACATCTGTCACCTTGGAGACATCATCTGGTTCCAATGGTTACGATTCTTTGATATGTCAAGGAAGAACAACAGCACAGCTGCAAATGACCTGTCTCAGATGGAATGTGCTCAGAGGTAGCGTGCTACAGTAGATGGCAGAAATACTATGGATTCATGACTGCTCAAAGACTTCACTACAAAAATGGCGGTTGGAACTTCCAATGCAGCCTTGAAGGAGTGCTGCACTATCAGAGGTATCGTCTTTCAGAAATGATTTTAAACCCAGGCCCATCTGCCTGGGAGTAACATTCATACCACACAATTGTCAGGCAATGACCATCTCCAACAAGGGAGAATCTAACCATCATCTCTTGCCATTCAATGACATTACCATTGCTGAATCCCCCACCATCAACATACTGGGGGTGGTCATGAATTGAATTGGACTTGCTGCTTAGGGAGACAGTGGCACAGTGGAATTATCACAGGACTCGCAATCCAAAGACCTAAGGTAATGTTCTGGGAATCTGGGTTCAAATCCTACCAAAGTAGATTGTGGAATTTGAAATCAATAAAAATCTGCAATTAAAGGTCTACTGATGACCATGAAACTATTGATGATTGTCATTAAAAAAAACCCCATCTGGTTCACTAATGTCCTTTAGGGGATGTAAATGGGTAAAGGGTAAAGGATGCATTAATTCCTACTTAGGGGATGTAATCTGCTGTCCTTACCTGGTCTGGCCTACATGTGACTCCCAGAGCCACAGTAATGTGGTTGACTCTCAACTGTCCTCTGAAATGGAGAGTAGTTAGGGATGTGCTCACATCCTATAAAATGAACAAAAAAAAAGTAAAAACTACAGCTACAAGAGGAGATCAGAGGCAATGCCCACACCTTATGAAAGAACTTTAAATATGGTCGGTGTAAAATATCCCATAACATTATTTCCCCTATTGTTCTGACCAATATTTATCCCTCAGCCAACAAACACTACCACAGTTTGTCTGGCTATTACCTCATTGCATTTTGGGGAGGCTCCCAGTGAAGAAATTGGCTTTCTTATTACCAATATTATAGTGACTGCACTTCACAGAATCACAGAACTGTTAAAGTGCAGAAGGAGGCCACTCGACCCATCATGTCTGCACTGGCTCTCCATATGAGCAATGCATTTAGTGCCATCCTCCTGCCTTCTCCCCATATCCCTGCACATTTTTCCATTTCAATTTACAGTCTGGTTTGAGTGTCCCCACTGAATCTGCAACACTATCTCAAGAAGTGCATTCTGGACACTAACCACTCACTGTGCAGTTTCTCTCATAGTGTTTTTGTTCCTTTGACAAATTACTTCCAATCTGCGCCCTTGTGTTTTTGATCCTTTCATGAGAGGGAACAGTTTTTCCCCTATCTACTTTGTTCAGACCCCTCTGGTTTTTAATACCTTGATCAAATTTACTCTCAGCCTTCTTATCTCAAAGGAAAGTCATTGCAGTTTCTCCAATAAACTGGTGAACAATCCAATGAACTGATGCGGTGACAATAATCTCTCCCTCAATGTCAACAAAATGAAGGAGATTGTCATCGACTTCAGGAAGTGTAGTGGAGAACGTGCCCCTGTCTACATCAACGGGGACGAAGTAGAAATGATCGAGGTCTTCAAGTTTTTAGGCATCCAGATCACGAACAACATGTCCTGGTCCCCCCCCATGCCGACACTATAGTTAAGAAAACCCACTAACGCCTCTACTTTCTCAGGAGACTAAGGAAATTCGGCATGTTAGCTACAACTCTCACCAACGTTCACAGATGCACCACAGAAAGCATTCTTTCTGATTATATCACAGCTTAGTACGTCTGTCCAAGACCGTAAGAAACTACAAAGTGGTGTGAACGAAGCCCAGTCCATCACTCAAACCAGCCTCCCATCCATTGATTCTGTCTACACTTCCTATTGCCTTGGAAATGCAGACAACATAATAAAGGACCTACGCACCCCAGACATTCTCTCTTCCACTTTCTTCTTTTGGGGAAAAGATACAAAAGTCTGGGGTCACGTTCCAACCAACACAAGAACAGCTTCTTCCCTGCTGCCATCAGATTTTTGAATTGACCTATTTTGTACTAAGTTGATCTTTCTCTGCACCCTAGCTATGATTGTAACACTATATTCTGCACTCTCCTTTCCTTCTCTGTGTATGCTTTGTCTGTGGGGTGCGCAAGAAACAATACTTTTCATTATATACCAATATATGCATGATAAATCAAATCAGATCAAATCAAATCAAAATCTGTCTTCAGAACTAAAGTTCCTCATCCCACAGTCCTCAATGTCTTCACATCACAAAGTGTAGCACCCAGAACTGGATGCAATACGATTTCTGGGGATGAATTAGTGTCTTATACAAGTTCAACATTATCCCCTTGCTCAATGCCCCTATTAATAAAGATTGGGATAAATCTTTTACAATTATGCCCATTGTTGCCCAGATCATTCTGCCCCTGCACCCCTTTATAGAGTTTTATTCATTATTTTATATAGTCTGTCCATGTACTTCCAACCAAAATGAGCCACTTTGTACTTCTCCACATTGAACTTCATCTGCCATTTGTCTGCTAATTCTATTCCATGAGTTCTAACTTTGTTCATGAATCTCTGTGGTTTAGTACTGTTTCAAAAGTCTTCTGGAAACCCACTTATGCCTCATCAACACCATTGCCCTCATTTATCCTCGCTTCACTTCTTTCCCTTAAGGAATGAGTGCTGGCTTTCATCATATAATCTGCAGCTGTCCCTAATTATTGTTTAGCGTCATAGAGGTTTACAGTTTGGAAACAGGCCCGCCAGCCCAACTTGCCCATGCCACCCATTTTTTTACCACTAAGCTTGTCCCAATTGCTGCATTATACCATCTTACCCATGTAACTGTCTAAATGCCTTTTAAAAGATAAAATTGCACCCACCTCCACTACTACCTCTGGCAGCTCGTTCCAGATACTTGTCATCCTCTACATGAAAAAACTGCCCCTCTGGACCTTTTTGTATCACTCCCTTCCCACCTTGAACCTATGCCCTCTAGTTTTAGACTCTCATACTTTGGGAAAAGCTGTTGGCTATGCTCATTATTATTTTAATGACCTCAATAAGATCACCCTTAAGCCTCCTACGCTCCAGAGAAAGAAGTCACGATCTATCTAACCTCTCCTTTTAACTCAATCCATCAAGTCCCGGTAGCATCCTGGTAAATCTGTTGTTCACTCTTTCTAGTTCAATAATGTCCTTTCAATAATCGGGTGACTAAAACTGTACACAATATTCCAAGTGTGGCCTTACCAATGTCTTGTACAACTTCAACAAAATATCCCAACTCCTGTGTTCAGTGTTCTGACCAATGAAATAAAGCATGCTGAAAGCCTTCTTCACCATTCTGTCCACCTGTGACCCCTGAGCTGTGAACCTATATCTCCAGATCTCTTTGTTCTATAACTCTCCCCAATCATTGTTCTAAATAAGGATCAAGAGCCTTAGGACGTTCCTGGGAATCAATAGATTCCTATGGACTGTCCAACATATTTTGTGGCTCACCTGTCTTACATTTGAGCTTCTGGGGATTCCATGAATGTCTGTATAAGTTGTGCATGTTGATTGATGTCTTTTTTACATCTACAGGTGATTCAGTCCACCTTGTTGTCCAACAAGGGGCATACACGCGGTGAGTCGTGCGAGGGCTGCTCTTGGATTTGCTTCGAGAGTTGCCGAGTGCTTCACGTCGTTAGTGTACGATTAAACTGGACCAACCGACGGGCAACATGACAGCTCAGTGACTATCACTATTTGCTTTGCAAATACTTGGATTTGGGTCGGTGTCTGTGGGAGTTTGCACATTCTCCTCATGCTTGCATGGGTTTTCTCGGGGTGCTCTGGTTTCCTCCCACACCCCAAAAACGTGCTCTTAGGCTGATTGGTGTTAACAAATTGTCCCTAAATTAGGCGTCCCTCAATCTGGTTATAATTCCTTTATTGTGGAGTCCAATAGGCATAGACAAGTTTCCAATGTGGAGTGCCATAAGTGTAGACAAGGATCATGGGTGGAAGAGAGGACTCACAATGTTGAAATGGCGGCGCGGGCTCATTGGGCCAAAGGGCCTGTTTCCCGTGCTGTGTTGTTCTTTGTTCTTTGTTCTGCACCGGCCATAATCCCACCCAAGCCCTATCCCCATATCCCTACATGTTATACCCACTAACCCCTCTAATCTACCCATCTCAGGGCAACTAAGGGGCAATTTTATTAGCATGGCCAAACAAGCTAACCTACACATCTTTGGATTGTGGGAGGAAACCCATGCAGACACTAGGAGAATGTGTAAACTCCACACAGACAGTGGCCCAAGCCAGGAATCGAACCCAGGTCCCTGGAGTGTAAAGCAGCAGCGCTAAACACTGAGCCACCATGCTGCCATTCAGAACATGCTGAAAATTCAGAATAGGTTGCCGGGACGTGGCACGGTAGTCCAATGGTATCCATAGGTATATCCCTGTCAGGCAAGGAGGATTTGGTAGGCCCAGGGAACCGTGGTGCACTAAAAAAGTTGATTCGTTGGTTAGGAAGAAAAAGGAGGCTTATGTTCGGAGGGCTCAGGTAGTGCACTAGAAAGTTTTAGATTGGCTAGGAGGGAGTTGAAGAGGGAGTTAAGAAGGACTAAAAGAGGACATGAGATGATTTTGGCTGATAGGATTAAGGAGAACCCTAAGGCGTTTTACAGGTATGTCAAGAACAGAAGGTTGGTTAGGGCAAGATTAGGGCCAGTTACAGACAGTAGAGGGAAGTTGTGTGTGGAACCGGAGGAGATTGGAGAGGCGTTGAACCAATATTTCTCTTCGGTGTTCACGCAAGGGGACATGAATGTAGCTGAGGAGGACACTGGGGTGCAGGGATGTAAAATAGATAGTATTGCAGTTGATACGGGGGATGTGCTGGATATTTTAGAGGGTTTGAAAATAGATAAGTCCCCTGGTCCGGATGGGATTTACCCTAGGATTCTTTGGGAGGCAAGAGAGGTGATTGCGAAGCCTCTGGCTCTGATCTTCAGGTCGTCGTTGGTCTCTGGTATAGTACCGGAAGATTGGAGGACAGCAAATGTTGTCCCATTGTTTAAGAAGGGGAGAAGGGACTTCCCTGGGAATTATAGACCGGTGAGTCTTACTTCTGTGGTGGGTAAGGTTTTGGAAAGGATTATTAGAGACAGGATTTATAGTTATTTGGAGAGTAATGAGTTGATTAGAGACAGTCAGCATGGTTTTGTAGCGGGTAGGTCGTGCCTTACTAACCTTATCGAGTTCTTTGAGAAAGTGACCAAAGAGGTGGATAGGGGTAAGGCAGTTGATGTGGTGTATATGGATTTTAGCAAAGCGTTTCATAAGGTTCACCATGGTAGGCTTCTGCAGAAAATGCAGATGTATGGGATTGGGGGTGATCTAGGAAATTGGATCAGGAATTGGCTAGCAGATAGGAGACAGAGGGTGGTGGTTGATGGTAAATATTCGTCATGGAGTTCGCTTACGAGTGGTGTGCCTCAGGGAACTGTTTTGGGGCCACTGCTGTTTGTAATTTTTATTAATGATCTGGATGAGGGTATAGTTGGGTGGATTAGTAAGTTTGCTGATGACACCAAAGTCGGAGGTGTGGTAGATTGTGAGGAAGGGTGTCACAGTTTGCAGGGTGACTTAGAAAGGTTGCCGAGCTGGGCTGCGAGGTGGCGGATGGAGTTTAATGTGGAGAAGTGTGAGGTAATTCATTTCGGTAGGAATAACAGATGTGTTGAGTATAGGGCTAACAGGAGGACTTTGAATAGTGTGGAGGAGCAGAGGGATCTAGGTGTATGTGTACATAGATCCCTGAAAGTTGGGAATCAAGTAAATAAGGTTGTTAAGAAGGCATACGGTGTCTTGGCGTTTATTGGTAGGGGGATTGAATTTAGGAATCGCAGCGTCATGATGCAACTGTACACAACTCTGGTGCGGCCGCACTTGGAGTTTTGTGTGCAGTTCTGGTCCCCACATTACAGGAAGGATGTGGAGACTTTGGAGAGGGTGCAGAGGAGGTTTACCAGGATGTTGCCTGGTATGGAGGGGAGATCCTATGAGGAGAGACTGAGAGATTTGGGGTTGTTTTCGCTGGAAAGAAGGCGGCTAAGAGGGGACCTTATTGAAACATATAAGATGATTAGAGGTTTAGACAGGGTAGATAGTGATAGCCTTTTTCCTAGGATGGAGAAAGCTAGCAAGGGGGCACGACTTTAAATTAAGGGGGGTAGTTATAGGACTGATGTCAGGGGTAGGTTCTTTACCCAGAGGGTGGTGAGGGATTGGAATGCCCTGCCAGCTGCAGTTGTAAATGCGCCTAGTTTGGGGGCGTTTAAGAGATCTGTGGATAGGTTTATGGACGAAAATGGATTGGTTTAGGTTAGTGGGTCATTGTTTTGTAACTGGTCGGCGCAACATCGTGGGCTGAAGGGCCTGTTCTGCGCTGTAATGTTCTATGTTCTATGTTCTAATGGTTACAGTACCAGACATCTCTATAATCTCTCAGTACGGATTACTCTGGTTTGCTTTCCCTCTCTATTATATTGCTGCTGAGCATCGATCTGTTCACTAATTCCCACTTCTGGCCACCAATGTAATCCTCCAACTTGCTTCAACGTGCCATAAGACGGACCATCACAAAAGGAATCACTTGTAAAGCTGCATTTCAAATTCCCATGCAAGATGTTTGAATAATTTAGAGTTTCTGTTAAAAGTCATGGCTTTTTGTAATAGGGTAAAGTTGATAACTGTGACTGTCAGTGATCGTGTAAATCAGACAATTGCAACAGGGCTACTCCACGTTGGGGGGTTTTGGGGGAGTGGATGAGGCAGGGGAAGGGGCGAGGGTGATTTTACCTTGAAAAAATTCAAGTGCCCAACAATGGAAAAGTGGGAGATTTTCCTGCCCATTTTATGGGCCGGGATCCGGCACTCTGAGCTTCAGAGAGTCTGCCTGGGGAATTCGCACAGCTAAAGGGGTATGGAGCATAATCCCACCCGAGAAATGGTCATCAGTGCTCAAGCAGGCCACTACACATGTGCAGATCTGTCAGTGGGGAGATTGGCGTATGCGCTATGCTCCCCCCACCGCCCATTTCCAGCCTTCCAATTGTTGGCTTCCCTCATCCATCCCCACCCCAATTTCAGCCTCCATGACACCCCTCCGCTCCCCATCACCACAGCAGGCTGGGAAAATCACATCCCAGATTCGTCCTCTATTAACTTCACTTGAATATTGCCCACTCTACACATTCACTATTGCTGGAAAGCACTGAATGTTAGGTTTGATTCTGTGATTTGGACAGCATTTGCTGAATAATACCGAGTATGCCACGAATCACATTGACAACCAAATTAAGATTATCAGTGGATGCAGCAACGTGGCCCACTGACATTTGTTAGATGCTACATATATCAGAGACCTGGTCATCATTAGACTTTTAAGTCCAGATTTTTACTGAATTCAAATTTCACCATCTGCCATGGTGGGATTCAAACCCAGATTGCCAGAACATTACTCTGATTCTCTGGTTTACTAGTCCAGTGATAATACCACTATGTCATTGCCTCCCCTCATATTCTGAGGTTGCATTCTTCTGAGAGAAAAATTGACCAAGTACAAATGTGGTCAAACCCCTTCACATGAATATGATATTGCTGATAAAGACTATGTGTATCTAGAAGCCACTATCTTAAGGGTCCTTACACTGGCAACTTGTGCTGCTAGTTCGGATAATTAAAACCACAATGTGATAAAGCAACACTCAGCACAGTGGTTAACACTTCTGCCTCACAATGCCTGGGTCCCAGGTTCAATTCCGGCCTCAGGTCACTGTCTGTGTGGAGTTTGCATGTTCTCCCAGTATCTGCGTGGGTTTCTTCCAGGTACTCCAGTTTCCTCCCACAGTCCAAAGATGTATGGGTTAGGTTGATTGGCCATGATAAGTTGATGCGAGTGTCAGAAGATTAACAGGATAAATGTGTGGATTTACGGGAATAGGGCCTGCATGGGTTTGTGGTATGTCTATGATTCTATGATCATTATTATCCTGTATGCAATATGCCAACCAACCAGTTAGACCAACATGACTGTTACCCAACCCTGCTTTTTCAAGACTAAATTCAGAAAAACATTTCTTAGACATTGAACAGGAAATCTAATTATAATAGGAGAGTCTTAGTTAATATCAGATAATGATTAGGGGCTGGTCCATTATTAAATGAATGATAAGAACATAAGAAATAGGAGCAGGAGTAGGCCATCTGGCCCTTCGAGCCTGCCCCGCCATTCAATAAGATCATGGCTGATCTGTCGTGGCTCAGTTCCACTTTCCCGCCCTCTCCCCATAACCCTTAATCCCCTCTCTTATCAAAAACCCATCAACCCGCGTCTTAAAAACATTTAGCGAGGCAGCCTCCACCACTTCAACGGGCAGAAGATCAGCTACCACATAACATTTTAATTATATAACACCAAAAAATTCATTCTAAATATTATTTGAATTTTTAGGCTTCATTAAAGGAGTGGTTGGTATTGAGGGAACATAAAACATGTCAAGCACTTTAAAATGCTTCAACATTAGTTTAAATAAAAAACGGTGGTGCAGTTTGTGAAGTATGTGTACATTCATGTCTAGAGGGCTAGAATACAAGAGCAGGGATGTACTGCTGAGGCTGGATAAGGTCCTGGTCAGACCCCATTACTAGTGGGGCAATATTTGTAAGCCATCCCTTCAGAGGAGCAGTGTTGAAGATAATGTAGGGATTTGGACCAGTCCTACAATCCAGCTCTTAACTGAGTATGAGGAAAAAGGAAATAATGCAAGGAATTATGCGTGGTGAGTACACTGGTGAGTAAGCTTTTAATTTAATTTAAGTTAATCAACTATCATGTAAGACTAGATCAATTGATTCTCAATTAAATTAATTTGTACTTTTTTCTTATAATTGCAAGCAATGCTCAATTAATTACCCAGATTTAAGGGAATAAAGTTCAGATTTAATAACAAGAGATGGTAACATTAAAAAGGCTTCTGAATTTTTCATTCCATTAAAATTTGAGATATTTGGATAATGAGGAGATAAGCAAAAACATTGAAGTCAAGCGCCTTGTAAAATCAAGTGATAAAAGCACAAAGGAAGCAGATGATTAGGAGTAGCAGACGAGTCTTTAATTTTATTTTAGCTTAGTTTTGTTATGTCAGCTAATTGTCTAATACATAGCAGCAGGGAAGGACACCTTGTTCCCGTGAAATGCACGTCCTGTTACACATGGTAACTCCGGAATGTGGCTCGTATCCTGGGCAACCACATGCACGCCATGTGTTTGCAACTGCAGGAGTACAAGTTCCCTCGACAGCTTCAGGGTGTGCAGGGAGAGAGGGAATGAAGCCCTTCAAGGCTGCTTTGTCATTCATATTGATCATGGCTGATCATCAAATTCAATATCCTAATCCTGCCTTTCCCGCATATCCCTGGATTCCTTTAGCCCCGAGAGCTAATTTCTATCTAATATCTGTATCTAAGTTCAGTCAGAGCCAAGTGAGGCGGCACAGTGGTTAGCACTGCTGCCTCATAGTGCCAGGGACCTGAGTTCAATTCCAGCTTCGGATCTGCCTGGGGTTTACACATTTCCCCTGTGTCTGTTTGGGTTTCCTCCGGGTGCTCTGGTTTTCTACTACAATCCAAAGATGTGCGGATTAGGTGGATTGGCCACGCTAAATTAACTCTAGTGTTAGGGGCACTAGTCGGTAAATGTGAGGGGTTACGGGAGAAGGAGCTTGGGTGGGATTGTGGTCGGCGCAAACTCGATGGGCCAAATGGCCTCCTTCTGCACTGCAAGGATTCTATGAAGTCAATTGCATTGAGATGCTGAAAGGACGGCCTGTAATCACCAGGGGAAGTGTATGGGCTGCCAAAAATATAAGAAACTTTTGCGCACTTACCTTGCATGAGAAATTCTGTTGGAACCCCCAGTGGATACAGCAGTGTCCGACCTTCAGCACAGCTACCTCACCAGGTCCCAGCGTGATGCCAGTGCATCCTAACCACCCCCACTATCCCCCACCCCCATGACACAGAAAAGCTGGGAACACCCATTGACAACCAGGTTCCAAAAGGGCAGTTTTGCATTGAAAATGGGATCCCTTGCTCTTGTAAAAAGATACATATTTGTATTTGTATTTCAGTCTTTTGCTATTTCTTTTAAGTAATTAATATTACTGCTACTGGCTCACACAAACTGTAATTTTTAATTTATTTTAATAATTGAGCATGAGTATTATTCAATATGTATAAATAAACATACATTTTATTGTTTTAAATTTGTGAAAGTGCTATTTAGAATCATAGACTCCCAACAGTGCAGAAGGAGGCCATTTGGCCCATCGAGTCTGCACAGATGACACTTCCAACCAGGCCCTATCCCTCTAACCCCATAAGTTTACGTTGCCACTCCTCTTGACATCAAGGGACAATTCAGCACGGCCAATCATCTTTGGAGCATGGGAGGAAACCAGAGCACCGGAGGAAACCCACGCAGACATGGGGAGAATGTGCAAACGCCACACAGGCAGTCACCCAAGGCCAGAATTGAACCTGTGAGGCAGCAGTGCTAGCCATTGTGCCAGCATGTCACCCTAAGTCTGCATTGTTTTATTATATAACTTTTTAATATGTTTGGCATGATTATAGGTGTTTATGTGTTTTAATTTAGAACATGATGTGGAGATGACATGGAGATGCCAGCATTGGACTGGGGTGAGCTCAGTAACAAGTCTCACAACACCATGTTAAAGTACAACAGGTTTATTTGGAATCATGAGCTTTCGGAGCACTGTTCCTTCATCAGGTGAATGGAGAGGTGGGTTCACTAGTATGACATATTTAGGCAAAGATGCAACTGCAAGATAAATGTTGGGACGTGAATCTTTACAGGGGGATAATCATAGGTTAAAGAGATGTCAATTCTCTCAAGCCAGGACAGTTAGTAGGATTTTGCAAAACCCAGGTCAAATGGTGGGGGATACAGATTGTGTGATATGAACCCAAGATCCCTGTTGAGGCTGTCCTCATGTGTACGGAACTTGGCTATTGGTTTCTGCTCAGCAATTTTGCGTTGTCGTGTGTCGTGAAGGCTGCCTTGGAGAATGCTTACCCGAAGAGCGGAGGCTGAATGCCCGTGACTGTTGAAGTGTTCCCCGACTGGAAGGGAACACTCCTGCCTGGTGATTGTCGAGCAGTGTCCATTCATCCATTGTCATTGCGTCTGCATGGTTTCGCCGATGTAATATGCCTCAAGATAGCCTTTCCTGCACCGTATGACATAGACAACATTGGTCGAGTTGCATGAGTATGTCCCCTGTACCTGGTGGATGGTGTTCTCATGTGTGATGGTGGTATCCGTGTCAATGATCTGGCACATCTTGCAGAGGTTGCTGTGGCAGGGTAGTGTGGTGTCGGGGTCACTGTTCTCCTGAAGGCTGGGTAGTTTGCTGCGGACAATGGTCTGCTTGAAGTTGTTTGAAGGCAAGTTGTGGGTGTGTGGCGATGGTCTTGGCGAGATGTTTGTATTCATCGATGACATGTTGAAGGCTTCAGAGAAGATGTTGTAGCTTCTCCGCTCCGGGGAAGTACTGGACAACGAAGGGTACTCTGTCCACTGTGTCCCGTGTTTGTCTTCTGAAGAGGTCGGTGCAGTTTTTCACCGTGGTACGTCGGAACTGTTGATCAATGAGTTGAGTGCCATATCCTTATGAGGGCATCTTTCAGTATCTGGAGGTCAATCTCCTCATCTGAGCAGATCCTGTGTATGCGGAAGCTTGCCCGTAGGGGATGGCTTCTTTAACGTGTTTAGGGTGGAAGCTGAAGAAGTGGAGCATTGTGAGGTTATCCTTGAGGCTGCGGTACAGTGAAGTGCTGAGGTGATTGTCCTTGATGGAGATGCGTGTGTCCAAGAATGTAACCAATTCCGGAGAGTAGTCCATGGTGAGTGTGATGGTAGGATGCAACTCATTGATGGCATCATGTAGTTGTTTCAATGATTGTTCGCCGTGAGTCCAAAGGAACAACATATCATCGATGTATCAAGTCTACAGCGTCGATTGAAGGTCCTATACGGTGAAGAGGTCTTATTCGAACTTGTGCATGAAGAAGTTGACATATTGAAGTGTGAATTTGGTCCCTGTAGCTGTCTGGATGAAGAACTGGTTGTTGAAGGTGAAGACAATGTGATCCAAGATCAAGTGGATGAGTTGTAGAATTGCATTTGGAGATTGATAGTTGTTGGCGTTGAGTCGAGTCAGTTGCAGCAATGCCATTGTCATGGGGAATACTGGTGTAGAGCGCTGAGATACCCGTTGTAACGAGGAGTGTTCCTGATTAAACTTATCCATGGATGCAGAGTTTCCATAGGAAGTGTATACTATCGCGACAGAGGCTGGGAGTTCCTTGTGTGATGGGATGCCCTCAGTGCACCCAGAGAAGTTCTCACATAGGATCCTGTTGCCTGCTACAATGGGGTGGCTGGGTGTGTTGGCCTTGTGTATTTTTGCGAGGCAATTTAGAATATGGCCATTGAAAAGTTTGCTGGAAAAAAGAGAACTCAGAATTTCTCTGACTATGATTTAGAAAATTTAATGCATGAAGCGGAACAAAGGAAAGTTCAAGTTTAGGGTCATGGAAAATTACTATTTAAATCTGCATCATACATGTTTATCGGTGTTCATATGTTTTAGTTTAGAATATTCTGAACCTGGGAAACTATTTAAGCTTGCATTCTATTTTTATAAAAGTTATATAAGTTTTCATGTGTTTAAATTTAGATGATGGAGACTGAAACTTTAGTGGGAAGAGGAGAGGTCAGAACTTCTTAAACCATGATTTGGATGCCTGTGTGAGACTGATCATGGGAGAGTTCAGGTTTTGGGCCATGGAAAATCTAGATGTGTTTATCATTAGTATTCTCCTGTCTTGCTTACTTCATTTATAATTCTCATATTTAACTCTTCTGTTTGTTTCAAGAAAACATATGCATAATTTCATATTTAAATAGAACAAAGAACAAAAAACAAAGGACAGTACAGCACAGGAACAGACCCTTCAGCCCTCCAAGCCTGCGCTGATCACTGTCCTATCTAGGCTGACTGCCTGTATACGGCACGGTAGCACAGTGGTTAGCACTGCTGCTTTACAGCTCCAGGGCCCTGGGTTCGATTCCCGGCTCGGGTCACTGCCTCTGTGGAGTTTGCACATTCTCCTTGTGTCTGCGTGGGTTTTCTCCGGGTGCTCCGGTTTTCTCCCACAGTCCAAAGATGTGCGGGTTAGGTTCATTGGCTATGCTAAAATTGCCCCTTAGTGTCCTGGGATGTGTAGGTTAGAGGGATTAGCAGGTAAATGTGTAGGGATATGGGGATAGGGTCTGGGTGGGATTGTGTTCGGTGCAGACTCGATGGGCCGAAGGGCCTGTTTCTGCACTGTAGGGTTCTATGTTCTATTTCCCATCTGTTCATGTGCCTGTCCAGATAAGTCTTAAATCTGACTAATGTATCTGCCTCAACAATCTCAATTGGCAGTGCATTCCAGGCCCCCACCATCCTCTGTGTAAAAACTTCCCCCGCACATCTCCACTGAACCTTCCCCCCCTTATCTTGAGCTCGTGCCCCCTTGCATTTGTCATTTCTGCTCTGGGAAAAAACTTCAGCAGTCTCACTGACATGTTTAAATGCCTCGTCTTTTCAAGTCTTTTTACAAAATTTCTATACTTCTCTAACGACAATCAATAAAATGTCAGTACATTAACACAACAATTCTGTTGCTTCTCAACAAGGAGGTGAGGGAGGGATATGAGGAGGGGGAAGGAGGAGAAGGGGGAAAAAGAGGGGGGGAGGAGTGGAGGGGAAAGGAGGGGAGGGGATAAGGGTGGGAGAAGGAGAGAGAGGGGGAAGGTGGAAAGGTGGAGTGAGGGAAGGGGAGACGGAAGGGTTTGGAATTTACATGTAGCCTCACTCTTCATGCCCACATCAAAGTCTCAAAAAAAATGTGATGTTCCAATGGCGGTGGAACAGGACTCCAGATTTTCAATCTGCATTGGATTCTGTATTGCCAAGTTCACATCAACTTACAGGAGAGTCACATATGTCATCTTAAGGGATCCGCTATTAGCATCCTTTACGGAAGGAAATCTGCCATCCTTACCATGGTCTGGCCTACATGTGACTCCAGAGCCACAGCAATAGAGTCTTTTAATAATGAATTTTTTATCCACAGGCATTTAAGTCCAGCAAGGGGCATGCGGGCGGCAGGTTGTGGTGGGCTGCTCTTGGATGTTGCTTCGGGAGTTGCCTACTGCTTCATGTCGTTGATATGCATAAACTGGACCATCTCGAGGGCAACATGACAGCTCAGAGACTATCTCTGTTGCTGTGCGGACACATGGATTTGGGCCTGTGTCCGTGGGAGTTTGCGCGTTCTCCCCATGGTTGCGTGGGTTTCCTCCGGGTGCTCCGGTTTCCTCCCACATCCCAAAAATGTGCTTTTAGGCTGATTGATTGGGTAACAAATTGTCCCTATATTGGACCTCCCTGATCCTCACACATTAGGCATAGACTAAAATCATGAATAGGTCACTGACCATGGGACGGTGGCGCGGGCTCGTTGGGCCGAAGGGCCTGTTTCCCGTGCTGTGTTGTTCTTTGTTGTTCTTTGTTCTTTGTTCAACGTGGTTGACTCTCGCCCACCCTCGGGAACTAGGGACGGGCAATAAATGCTAGCCCAGCCAGCGATGCCCATGTCCCAAAAATGAACTTAAAAAAAACTTTATTCCATTTTCCTGAAGCATTTGAACCGTAAGGATCAATGCTGCATCTTAAAATTGGGATAGATATTACAGGAGACTTGCATATGTCATTTTAAGGGGTACGTTCTACTGAAGCATTTGAACTAGCCAAGTTACATCAGGGTCAACTTTGTATCAGGGAGACTCTTAAAAACTGCTTAAAATATATTGCAAAATCTAAATGCTGAAACTCATTCATAAGAACATAAGAAATAGGAGCGGGAGTAGGCCATCTAGCCCTTCAAAAAGATCATGGCTGATCTGTCACATTCAGTGCTTTACACAGGAAGTGCTTTACATATATGTTAAACACATGTTCAAAACATGTACAAAAGAAAAATTCCAGAAACTAACATCTGCTTTGTGATATATGAACAAACTTTTTGACTGGAATTAGTTGTCATGACAAAGTTGTCCAAAAAAATCATTCTTTCACTTTCATAGAATCCCGACAGTGCAGAAGGAGGCCTTCGGTCCATCAAGTCTGTACCGACCACAATCCCACCCTGCCTGTAACCCGCTAACCCCATGCTTTTACCCTCGCTAGTCCTCCTGACACTAAGCAGCAATTTGGCATGGCCAATCCACCTAACCCGCACATCTTTGAACTGTGGGAGGAAACTGGAGGAAATCTACAGAGAGAACATGCAGACTCCGCACAGACAGTGATCTAAGCTGGGAATCGAACACGGGTCCTGGGCACTGTGAGGCAGCAGTACTAACCACTGTGCCAGCATGCCGCGCCTGCACACTTATGTAAAGCACATTCTGTGCTTTACACAGGAAGTGCTTTACATATATGTTAAACATATGTTCAAAACATGTACAAAAAAATCCACCAAAATATGTCTGCTGCTTCTACATGCTGCAGCGAGACCTATAAAGACCTACAGTGCAAACAAATAAGGGCAAAAACTTATCAAACAACAGTGCAAGTGATGAAGGTTTTGTCACAATTGCAGCTCAGCACTTCAATACCAGCAGCCTTCTGAACCTCAATCGGAGGTTCAAAATTGGCACTCATTCAGCACACATACACATGCACCGACTTCCATGATGTCCCATGTGCATAATCAAATTAACCCGGCATTCGGGGCAGAAGTTACAACCTGTTGTTTCTTGTTATTGGGAAGTCTAGGACCAGAGGGCATAATCTCAGGTCACCCATTTAAGACAGAGATGAGGAAGAATTTCTTATCACAGAGGATAGTGAATCTGTAGGATGCTTTACCACAGAGGGCTGTAGAGATTGGGTCGTTAAATATGATCAAAGCTGAGATAGTGTTATGATGCAGACGTTAATCTCTTTACCTCACTTCATAATCTGGTAAAAGTTTTTGGGAAGGTTTGGGAAGATTAATGTTTAGAGGCTCATTAATATAAAGACCTGACACTCGATTTTAGTGAATAATTAACAAATTATTTTATTTAACCAGCCGGAAATTTAACTTAACAAGTAACATTTTAATTAAAAGATGGTTTGACTGAAATACTGTTCAAATAAAGACAAGGACAATTCAGTACTAAAACAGTAATAACAGAATCCTAGTCACTCTCAAAAAACTGTATACAACCAGGCCTAAAGGCATTTCAAAAGCTTTGGAGTTTTTCTGTGATTTCTCTGTCTGCAAGATCTTTCTGACTTTGATATCCTGTTGTAGACAGATGGAGAATTCTCTTCAGAGATATTCCTTTTAGCTGACAGGGTGGAGAACCAGCCCTGAGATGGCCTTCTGTGCTAGCATTCAGTTGAACTCAACTGAACACAAACTTGTTGAGTTCCTGTGCATACTCTTATTGACCTATCCATTCCCTGTAACTAGATTGGTCTGAGTTGGGCAACAACAGCAAAATTCAAATTTGATAGGTTCCTTTTAGCTAAGTGTCTTCTTTAATCTGATATGCTATCAAATTGCAACTGACTGCAAAGTCTCTACCAAGGCAGCTCTGAAGCTTTGCCTTCCACAACAAATGTTGCTATTTGTATACTCAGTGTGCCTGCATTTTAAACATTCCAGCATTGAGCACCAAACCAGCTTTTAAAAGGACATGCACTGTTCTTCTCCTTCTAGTATTTTACATTCTTTACAAACCTTCTTTACATCTTTATAAACTCAACCTCACAACAACGGATGGATTTTTATCAGTAAGGGAATCGAGGGTTATGGGGGTAAATGGCGTTGAGGAATGTCAGATTAGATCAGCCATAATCTTATTAAATGGGGAAGCAGACTCAATGAGCCGAATGGCCTACTTCTGCTCCTAAATCTAATGGCACAAGGGCTGGTTCAGCTGTACAGGAAAGCAGCAAGAAAGCAGAAGTGATGGGGATTCTATACTTAGGGAACAGGGTAGCCTTTCTGTTACCACAGCTCTGACTGGGTGGATTGCCTCTGAGTCAGAGTCATTGGGCAGCTGTAGACCATGCTGAGGGGGATGAGGGTGGAATGCTTTATATCGATATCAACGGCACAGGTAGAAAGAGGGATAAGATCCTGGGAGAGAATTTTAGGGAATTAGAAAGGAGATTCGAAAAACATGATCTAAAAGGTAATTATTTCCAAATTACTCCCAATATCACTGTTTGTGAATATAGGAATAAGAGGTAAGTGCTGATAAATGCATGACTGGAGAGTTGGTGCAGGAGGATGGGCTTCAGGTTCCTGAGGTTTCAGATAAGGTGGGACTTGTACAGGTTGCATCTCCATTCACCTGATGAAGGGGAAATGCTCCAAAAGTTTGGGCGACCAAATAAACCTGTTGGACTTTAACTGGTGTTGTGAGACTTCTTACTTATTTTGAATCTGAACAGAGCCAAGGTTTATATCCTGATGGAATGGTTTGTCCAGGCTATTGAAAAGAGTGCATAGAAATCATAGAATCCCTACAGTGCAAAAGAAGCCCATTCAGCCCACACTAACAACAATCCCACCCAAGGTCCTACCCCTTAACCATGTATTTACCCTACTAATCCTCCAACACTAGGGGGCAATTCAGCATGATTAATCAACCTAACCCGCACATCTATGGACTGTGGGAAGAAACCCATGCAGACATGGGGAAAATGTGCAATCTCTGCACAGACAGTGAACCAAGCTGGGAATTGAATCCAGGTCCCTGGCATTGTGAGGCAGCTTTAATAACCACTGTGCCACTGTGCTGCCCACTAACTTAGCAACAGTGTGTAAACCAGAAAGTATTAATAAGGCAATAAGGAGAACAATGGACTGAGAGAGAGACAGATAACACTAGAGATAGAAATAAAAAGGCATTATGAGATGTTAAGAGCGATTGTGATTATATCTAAACTTGTGTTACTGTATGTGAATGCATACAGCTGCACAGATAGGCAGCACGGTGGCACAGTGGGCATTAGCGCTGCTGCTTCACAGTGCCAGGGACCTGAGTGCAATTCCCAGCTTGGGTCAGTGTCTGTGTGGAGTTTGCATGTTCTCTCCATGTCTGCATGGTTTTCTGGGTGCTCTAGGTTCCTCCCACAGTCGGAAAGATGTGCTGGTTAGATGCATTCTCCCTCAGTGTGCCCGAGCAGGTGCCAGGGTGTGGTGACTAGGGGATTTTCACAGTGACTTCATTGCAGTGTTAATGTACACCTACTAGTGACTAATAAATAAACTTTAGATAAAACAGGAAACACAACATAGTGATGAACTGTTCCGTGCGAGGTGGTCCACTTTGGTAAGAATAATGGTAGGAAGGACTATTACTTACGTGGAGAAAAACTGCAGCAGGCGACGGTGCAGAGGGACCTCGGGGTCCTTGTGCATGAGTCGCAAAAACCCAGCTTGCAGGTGCAGCAGGTGGTCAGGAAGGCGAATGGGATGCTGGCCTTCATAGCGAGGAGGATTTAATATAAAAGTAGGGAGGTCTTGCTGCGGCTGTATAGGGCATTGGTGAGACCGCAGCTGGAGTACTGTGTGCAGTTTTGGGCGCCATACTTACGCAAGGATATTTTGGCCTTGGAGGGAGTGCAGAGAAGGTTTACTAGGCTGATGCCGGAGTTGAGGGGGTTGAGCTATGAGGAGAGGCTGAATAAACTAGGCTTGTACTCGTTAGAGTTTAGAAGAATGAGGGGAGATCTCATTGAGACATATAAGATGATGAATGGGATGGATAGGATAGAGGTGGAGAGGCTCTTCCTGCTCAGAAAGGACAGTAGGACTAGGGGGCACAGCCTCAAGATAAAAGGGGGGCGGTTTAGAACAGAGTTGAGGAGGAACTTCTTCACTCAAAGGGTGGTGAATCTCTGGAATTCTCTGCCTGTTGAAGTGGTGGAGGCTGCCTCACTAAATATTTTTAAGACACGGGTTGATGGGTTTTTGATAAGAGAGGGGATTAAGGGTTATGGGGAGAGGGCGGGAAAGTGGAACTGAGCAGCGACAGATCAGCCATGATCTTATTGAATGGCGGGGCAGGCTCGAAGGGCCAGATGGCCTACTTCTGTTCCTATTTCTTATGTTGTTATGTTCTTATATAATAGGGCATCTCTGAGGGTTAATTCCAGGACCAGTGCCTTTCTTGATCTATATTAATGAAGTGGGTGCACAGACACAATTTTAAAATTTGCAGATATCACAAAATTTGGAGTATTGTGAACTGTGAGGAGAATAGTGATTGGGTTGAAGAGGAGATAGGCAGGCTTGGGGGATGCATGTTCAGGTTAGCAGGTCAAACTTAATACAGAGAAGCATGAAGCTGACACATTGTGTTGGAAGAATAAAGAAAGGCAATGTTAAAAAAAGGGTACAATTCTAAAAGGGAACACAAGAGCCAATGGGGCAATATGTGCAGAAATCAGCGAAGGTGGTGGAATAGGTTGAGAAACTGGTCAAAAAGACAAATGGAACATTCATTCCCTCCACTGCTGATACACAGAGGGAGCAGTGTGTACCATCGACAAAATGCAGTGCAGCAACTCTCCAATATTCCTTACAAACCCACGGCCCCTCCTACACCCTTGAAGGACAAGGGTAGCAGGTGTATAGAAACACTACCATCTGGATATTCCCCTCCAAGCCACTCAGAACAGTGGTTAACCCTGCTGCCTCATAGTGTCAGGAACTGGGGTTCAATTCCTAGCTTAGGTCGCAGTCTATGTGGAGACTACACGTTCTCCCCATGTCTGCATGGGTTTCCTCCGGGTGCTCCAGTTTCCTCTCACAGTCCGAAAGACATACTGGTTAGATGCATTGGCCATGTTAAATTCTCCCTCAGTGTACCCGAACAGGACTTTCACAGTAACTTCATTGTAGTGTTAATGTAAGCCTACTTGTGACACTGATAAATAAACTTTATATCTTCCAGACCTAGAACTATATCAAAATCCCTTCACTATCACTGGGTCAAAATCCTGGATAACCCTCCCTAACAACGCTGTAGGTATACCTACACAGTAAGAAGTATCACAATACCAGTTAGAGTCCAACCAGTTTATTTGATAGTAATCTTACAAGCTTTCGGCAACGGTGTTCCTTCATCAGGTGTGTGGAAGGTTCTGATCAGAGAAGGGCATATAAAGTCACTCACAGTTTACAGAATACTGATTCGAATGCAAATCTTTACAGCTAACCTGCTATTCAAGTCTTAAAGGTGCAGACAATGTGAGTGGAGATAGTATTAGCATAGGTTAAAAAGATGTACGTTGTCTCCAGACAGGGCAGTTAGTGAGATTTTACAAGCCCAGGCAAGTCACGGGGGTTACAGATAGTGCGACATGAACCCAAGATCCTAGTTGAGACCGTCCTCATGTGTGCGGAACTTGGCTATCAGTCTCTGCTCAGCGATTCCGCGCTGTCATATGTCGTGAAGGCCGCCTTGGAGACATGGACTGCAACGATAGAAGAAAGCAGCTCACAACTACCTTCCAAAGGGAAATTAGGGATGACCAATAAATACTGGACTAACAAGTGGCGCTCAGATCCCTTGAACATTTATAAACATCCATGATTATCCGCCATTTTGGTTTGAGAATCCTACACTGCAGGATGAAGCCCATTCGGCCCATCGAGTCTGCACTGACCACAATCCCACCCAGGGCCGATTGTCATAACCCCATGCATTTATCCTAGCAAGCCCCCCGACGCTTAAGGGGCAATTTAGCACAGCCAGTCAACCCAACATGCACATCTTTGGAATGTGGAAGGAAACCGGAGCACCTGGAGGAAACCCACACAGACACAGTGGGGATGTGTGACAGTGACCCGACCTAAGGCTGGAATTGAACCCGTGTCCCTGGCGCTGTGAGGCCATGAAGTGGAGATGCTGGCGTTGGACTGGATGAGCACAGTAAGAAGTCTCACAACACCAGATTAAAGTCCAACAGGTTTATTTGGCAGCAAATAGGGGGATTACTGCCCCTTCATCAGGTGAATGGCAGTTGTGTTCACAAACAGGGCCATATATAGGCAGCAGTGCTAACCACTGTGCCACCGTTCTTTACATTTTCCTCCTCGGAAAATGTACCACAAAATCTACACTGCAGCTTGAGATCAGGCACCTTGCACACAGACTTTTAATGAAATCATGATTGTTTCACAGTACACTTGAACAGAAAGCCACTGGTTAGCATGATACTCCAGGATTGCACAGTAAGGGTCACTCAAAAGTCAGATTGCTGGCATGAAGAGCTCAGTGAATTGATTTGATTTGATTTGATCTGATTGAGTTGATTTGATTTGATTTGATTTATAATAATCATGTTTTGGGATAAAGTATTGTTCATTACCCTCTACAGACAAAGCATATTGTTCATCAAGTACATGAGGAAGAGGAAAGGAGAGAGTGCAGAATATAGTGTTACAGTCATAGCTAGGGTGCAGAGAAAAGTCAACTTAATGCAAGATAGGTCCATTCTTCCCTGACAGCAGCAGGGAAGAAGTTGTTTTTGAGTCGGTTGGTACGTGACCTCAGACTTTTGAATTGTTCTCCTGAAGGAAGAAGGTGGAAGAGAGAGAGTCCTTAATTATGCTGGATGCTTTGCCAAGGTAGTGGGAAGTATAGTAAAAAGTCTGACAACACCAGGTTTTAGTCCAACCTATTTATTTGATAATATATATTTACAGAATACTGATTCGAATGCAAATCTTTACAGCTAACCTGCTATTCAAGTCTTAAAGGTGCAGACAATGTGAGTGGAGATAGTATTAGCATAGGTTAAAAAGATGTACGTTGTCTCCAGACGGGACAGTAAGTGAGATTTTACAAGCCCAGGCAAGTCATGGGGGTTACAGATAGTGTGACATGAACCCAAGATCCCGATTGAGGCCGTCCTCATGTGTGCAGAACTTGGCTATCAGTCTCTGCTCAGCGATTCCGCGCTGTATAAATAAGTATAGCCAGAATCAATCGACTGTTCTTTAACCTCTGAGGTGGAGAGTTGTGGGTTCCTTCTCGTCCCTCTCCAGAGACTTGAGCGTGTAATATGAGAGAGAAAAATGTGAAGGGTGTCGTATTTCCCACGAGGCGTTGAAATGAGCCCCATTCACCAAATATGAGCCCTCATTAAACTTATGCCCCCGAGTAACTGAGGGTGGAAGAGTCAGTTATTGGGGGTCATTGGTTTAAGATGCGAGGGGCAACTTTTAAAAGAGATGTACGAGGCAGAATTTTTTACACAGAGAACTCATTGCCTGGGAAGTAGTGGAAGTGGATATGGTAGTGACTTTTAAGGGGCGTCTTGACAGGTACATGAATGAGATGGGAATAGAGATATGGTCCCCGGAAGGTGGGGGTTTTAGTCCAGCCAGGCAGCATGGTCAGTGCAGGCTTGGAGGGCCGAAGGGCCTGTTCCTGTGCTGTAATTTTCTTTGTTCTTTGTTCATTCATTCACCAAGTCCACTGGCTGTAACAGAGAACAATAGCAGAGGGACTGTGTTACTGGGCTAGTCATCCAGAACAGATAACACTGAAACACGAGTTCAAATGGCAGAAGGCAAATTTAATTCATTTAATTCAATCTGGAATCAATAATGGTGAACATTCAAAGCTGCTACTGCTGTAAAGGGATGGGCAATAAATGCGAGCCCAGCCAACCATGCTCGCATCCCTTTACAGATTCAGAAAAAGCTTAACTCCTTTCAGCAAGGAAATCTGCTGTCCTTATCTGGACTGTGTGTAACTCCATACCTCAGTAATGTGGTTGGCCCTGAACCCGCAGGATGAAACAGCCTTGCAAGCAACCAGGGTGATCAACTATCCTGTATTTTAGAGTACTAGTCCCAGCGATTCCCCCCCTCCCCTGGCATCACTACCCTACACCACAACCCTCGACTTTCCACAGTCGAAGTGCCCCTTATTAGAATCATAGAATCCTTACAGTGCAGAGGAAGGCCATTCGGCCCATCAGATCTGCACCAACAGCAATCCCACCCAGGTCCTATCCACGTAGCCCCGCGTATTTACCTCAGTAATCCCCCTGACAATTTAGGTGGATGGCCAATCCACCTAGTCTGCGCAACTTTGGAGCGTGGGAGGAAACCGGAGCACCCGGAGGAAACCCACGCAGACACGGGGAGAAAGTGCAGACTCCGCACAGTCACCCAAGGCCAGAATCAAACCTGGCTCCCTGGCACAGTGGGGCAGCAGTGCCAACCACAGTGCCACCGTGCCGCCCAGCCAATTCTAAAGAGTCTGTTACCCTGCAAACTTCTCAGTTGTATTCAAGAGGGTGCTGGTATTATCAAGGACAGTTAGAGAGGCAGAATAAATGCTCTCCCACAGCTGACTGAAAATAAAATCACAAGGTATTATTCAAAGAAGAGTAAAGTTCTCATAGAAATCCTACAGCGCAGAAAGAGGCCATTCGGCCCATCAAGCCTGCCCTGACAACAATCCCACTCTAGCTTTATTAACCCCATCTATTTACCCTGCTAATCCCCTTGATACTAAGGGGCAATTTAGCATGGCCAATCCACCTAGCCTGCACATCTTTCGGACTGTGGGAGAAAATCAGAGCACCCGGAGGAAGCCCACGCAGACAGGAGGAGAACACACAAACTCCACACAGACAGTGACCCAAGCCGGGAATTGAACCCAGGTCCCTGGAGCTGTGAGACAGCAGTGCTAATCACCGTGCTGTCTGGGGGTTCTCTGGTCAAAATATTGCTTTAAAAATAACTACCACATTGCTCTGCACAAAACAGCTGCTGGAGTTCCTACATGGCAGTAGTGACAAAATATGGAAAAGTGTATCGTGGGCACTTTGGGAAATCCTGAGGTCAAGAAAGGCGCTATAAAGATGAAATTCCTTTCTTTCTAACTTTGCTGACAATTTGGGCGGCATGGTGGCATAGTGGTTAGCAAGTTAGGAAGTGATGCGATGTGATGCGAACTGATGCATATTGGTAGAACTAATGTAGGGGGGAGCTATACAATAAATGGCAAAGCCATCAAGATGTGGGTATGCCGGCGTTGGACTGGCGTAAACACAGTAAAAAGTCTGACAACACCAGGTTTTAGTCCAACCTATTTATTTGATAATATTCTCACAAGCAAGCAAGCTTTCGGGGTTAGCCCCTTCGTCAGGTGAATGGAGAGTTCTGGCCTCAGACAGAGCATATAAAGCACAGACAGTTTAGAGATTGCTGATTAGAATGCGAATCCTTACACCTAACCTGCTGTTCAAGTCTTAAAGTGACTGATAATGTGAGTGGAAGGAGCACTGATCACAGTTTAAAGAGATGTGTATTGTCTCCAGACAGTACAGTGAGAGGTTTTGCAAACCCAGGCAAGTCACGGGGGTTACAGATAGTGCGACATGAACCCAAGATCCCTGTTGAGACCGTCCTCATGTGTGCGGAACTTGGCTATCAGTCTCTGATCAGCGACTCTGCGCTGTCGTGTGTCATGAAGGCCGCCTTAGAGAATGCTTACCCGAAGGTCAGAGGCTGAATGCCCGTGACCGCTGAAGTGTTCGCCAACAGGAAGGGAACAGTCTTGCCTGGTGACTGTCGAGCGATGTTCATTCATCCGTTGTCGTAGCGTCAAGCCATCAAGAGCATAGACGCACACAGGGACCTGGGGGTGCAAGTCCACAGATCCTTGGAGGTGGCAACACAGGTGGAGAAGGTGGTGAAGATGGCATATGGCATGCTTGCCTTTATAGGATGGGGCATAGAATATAAAAATTGGTGTCTGATGTTACAGCTGTATAGAACGTTAGTTAGGCCACATTTGGAATAGTGCGTCCCGTCCTAGTCGCCTCCCTATCAGAAGGAGGTAGAGGCTTTGGAGAGAGTGCAGAAAAGGTTTACCTGGTATGTTGCCTGGTATGGAGGTTCTTAGCTATGAGGAGAGATTGGGTAAACTGGGGTTGTTCTCCTTGGAAAGACAAGGAATGAGGGGAGACCTAATAGAGGTGTATAAAATTATGAAGGGTATAGATAGGGTGAACAGTGGAAAGCTTTTTCCCAGGTCGGAGGTGACGATCATGAGGGGTCACAGATTCAAGGTGAAGGGAGCGAGGTTTAACTCAGATATCAGAGGGATGTATTTTACACAGAGGGTGGTGGGGGCCTGGAATGCACTGCCAAGCGGGGTGGTGGAGGCAGACATGCTGGGAGTGTTTAAGACTTATCTGGAAAGCCACGTGAACAGACTGGGAATGGAGGGGTACAAACGAATGGTCTAGTTGAACCAATGAGCATTGGAGGCTTGGAGGCCGAAGGGCCTGATCCTGTGCTGTATTGATCTTTGCTCTTTGTGCTGCCTCACAGCACACAACGACCCAGGTCAATTCTGGCCTTGGGTGACTGAATGTGTGGAGTTTGCACATTCTCCACATATCTGCGTGGGTTTCCTCCAGCTGCTCTGGTTTCCTCCCACAGTCCAAAGATGTGCAGGTTAGGCGGATTGGCCATGCTAAATTGCCCCATAGTGTTAGGGGGACTAGCTAGAGTAAATGCATGGGGTTATGGGGATAGGGCCTGGGTGGGAATGTGGTTGGTGCAGACTTGATGGACCGAATGGCCTCTTTCTGCACTGTAGAGATTCTATGATTCTTGATATAAAAAGCACACCTGTGTAACCTTTAAGATAAAGCATATTTTTATCTCCCGAGTATCGATTTCAATTCTGGAAGATCTGTGTGCTCCTTGAAGTCCTCTCTGAAGGAGGAAAAGACGACATCAAACATTAATGCCTACCAAAGCTGCTGTTTATATGTGGGAATGTTCTAGGCCTTCCTCAGGCATCACTTCATAAAAGCCTTGGCTGACTTTGATTAAGAACAGAACTGAAAGGGGCAACAGGTATTGCAATCAACACATTTGAACAGCGGTTCCCTGAGCTACTGTGAGTTTTTATTAAGAGAGTTTATCCCGGTCGCTTTTAGCATTTAAGAACTGGGCCACGCTAGTGTTCAATAATTGATTGCAAATCAATCCCTTCTTTATCACTGTAATAAATTACCCACAGAGTGAGGCCATTTGTCATTATCACGCCTGTCAATGACCTTAGCGTGTTTCTTTTGACTCTGAACTAATTTGTGAACTGTGAGATGACAGAGAGGCCCCTCACAGATAAAGGGCATCCATCCTGTTAAGGTTATTCTCTATGTTCCCTAACTCTCTGACAGTGACAAGTGACTGTGTCTTCTCAGATTCAATGGATGCGATTTTTCCGGTCCCTTCAGCCGTGTTTGGCCGTTTAGTCTGGCAGGAGGTCGAAAATGGGATTCGCGCTGCCGGAAATCTGATCACCTTCTTCCCAGGCCCATCCCACTGGCAGCATTATGGCGGTTAGTGCTGCTGCCTCACAGCGCCACACACACCAGGTTCAATTCCTGGCTTGGGTCACTGTCTGTGTGGAGCCTGCATGTTCTCCCCATGTCTGCGTGGGTTTCCTCCGGGTGCTCCCGTTTCCTCTCACAGTCCAAAGATGTGGACGTCTGGTGAATTGGCCATGCTAAATTGATTGTAGTGTCGGGGGGACTAGTAGGGCAAATGTGTGGGGTTCTGGGATTGTGGTCAGTACAGACTTGATGGGCTGAATGACCTCCTCTGAATTGTAGGGATTCTATGATTCTATGATCTCATGCAGAAAGAGCAAGAACTTGGCTTGAGTCAATTTGAATGCAATTCAATCTCATTAATGAGATGTTTCAGCCCCAGAACAATCTGTTCTAACTCCCCCTGACAGTGTGGTTCCAAGCCCAGGACAATCTGTTCTAACTCCCCCTGAAGTGTGGTCTCAGCCCCAGGACAATCTGTTCTAACTCCCCCTGACAGTATGGTCTCAGCCCCAGGACAATCTGTTCTAACTCCCTCTGACAGTGTGGTCCCAACCCCAGAACAATCTGTTCTAACTCCCCCTGAAGTGTGGTCTCAGCCCCAGGACAATCTGTTCTAACTCCCCCTGAAGTGTGGTCTCAGCCCCAGGACAATCTGTTCTAACTCCCCCTGAAGTGTGGTCTCAGCCCCAGGACAATCTGTTCTAACTCCCCCTGACAGTGTGGTCCCAACCTCAGGACAATCTGTTCTAACTCCCCCTGACAGTGTGGTCTCAGCCCCAGGACAATCTGTTCTAACTCCCCCTGACAGTGCGGTCTCAGTCCCAGGACAATCTGTTCTAACTCCCCCTGACAGTGTGGTCCCAACCCCAGGACAATCTGTTCTAACTCCCCCTGAAGTGTGGTCTCAGCCCCAGAACAATCTGTTCTAACTCCCCCTGACAGTGTGGTCCCAACCCCAGGACAATCTGTTCTAACTTCCCCTGAAGTGTGGTCTCAGCCCCAGGACAATCTGTTCTAACTCCCCCTGACAGTGTGGTCCCAACCCCAGAACAATCTGTTCTAACTCCCCCTGAAGTGTGGTCTCAGCCCCAGGACAATCTGTTCTAACTTCCCCTGAAGTGTGGTCTCAGCCCCAGGACAATCTGTTCTAACTCCCCCTGACAGTGTGGTCCCAACCCCAGAACAATCTGTTCTAACTCCCCCTGAAGTGTGGTCTCAGCCCCTGGGCAATCTGTTCTAACTCCCCCTGACAGTGTGGTCTCAGCCCCAGGACAATCTGTTCTAACTTCCCCTGAAGTGTGGTCTCAGCCCCAGGACAATCTGTTCTAACTCCCCCTGACAGTGTGGTCCCAACCCCAGAACAATCTGTTCTAACTTCCCCTGAAGTGTGGTCTCAGCCCCAGGACAATCTGTTCTAACTCCCCCTGACAGTGTGGTCCCAACCCCAGGACAATCTGTTCTAACTCCCCCTGGAGTGTGGTCTCAGCCCCAGGACAATCTGTTCTCACTCCCCCTGACAGTGTGGTCCCAACCCCAGGACAATCTGTTCTAACTCCCCCTGGAGTGAGGTCTCAGCCCCAGGACAATCTGTTCTAACTCCCCCTGACAGTGTGGTTCCAAGCCCAGGACAATCTGTTCTAACTCCCCCTGACAGTGCGGTCTCAGTCTCAGGACAATCTGTTCTAACTCCCCCTGAAGTGTGGTCTCAGCCCCAGGACAATCTGTTCTAACTCCCCCTGACAGTGTGGTCCCAACCCCAGAACAATCTGTTCTAACTCCCCCTGACAGTGCGGTCTCAGTCTCAGGACAATCTGTTCTAACTTCCCCTGAAGTGTGGTCTCAGCCCCAGGACAATCTGTTCTAACTCCCCCTGACAGTGTGGTCCCAACCCCAGAACAATCTGTTCTAACTTCCCCTGAAGTGTGGTCTCAGCCCCAGGACAATCTGTTCTAACTCCCCCTGACAGTGTGGTCCCAACCCCAGGACAATCTGTTCTAACTCCCCCTGGAGTGTGGTCTCAGCCCCAGGACAATCTGTTCTCACTCCCCCTGACAGTGTGGTCCCAACCCCAGGACAATCTGTTCTAACTCCCCCTGGAGTGAGGTCTCAGCCCCAGGACAATCTGTTCTAACTCCCCCTGACAGTGTGGTTCCAAGCCCAGGACAATCTGTTCTAACTCCCCCTGACAGTGCGGTCTCAGTCTCAGGACAATCTGTTCTAACTCCCCCTGAAGTGTGGTCTCAGCCCCAGGACAATCTGTTCTAACTCCCCCTGAAGTGTGGTCCCAACCCCAGAACAATCTGTTCTAACTCCCCCTGACAGTGCAGTCTCAGCCCCAGGACAATCTGTTCTAACTCCCCCTTGATAGTGCAGTCTCAACCCCAAGATGACCTGTTCTAACTCCTCCTGACACTGTGTTCTCAACTCCAGGACAATTTGTTCAGTCTGTTGCTGCAGTATATCTTGTAGATAGTATACACTGCTGCTACTGAGCGTCAGTGGTGGAGGGAGTGGATGTTTGTAGATCTGGTGCCAATCAAGCAAGCTGCTTTGTCCTGGATAGTGTCAAGCTTCTGGAGTGTTACTGGAGCTGCACCCATCCCGGCAAGTGGGGACTCTAACTCGGTCAGTGCCAGAGTTGACTCTGTCTACGCTTCCCGCTCTCTCGAAAAAGTAGTCAGCATAATTAATGACCCCATGCAACACGGACATTCCCTCTCCCATCTTTTTCAATCGGGAAAAAGATACCAAAGTCTGAGGTTGTGTACCAGCTGATTCAAGAACAGATTTTTTTCCTGCTGCCATCATGGATCTACCTCGCATTAAGTTGATCTTTCTCTACACCCGAGCTATGACTGTAACATTACATTCTGCACTCTCTGTTTCCTTCTCCCCTACGTACTCTATGAACAGAATGCTTTGTCTGTATAGTGTGCAAAAAACAATACTTTTCACTGTGTTATAGGGCAATATCAGGGATCATGTCTTTTACATTTTAGGTCCTGTGTCCATTCATGTTTTATTTAATTTCAGTGTAATACATGCAGGGCTACATAGAGCAAGCCCAGAGACCCAGGCCTCACCAGAGGGAGGAAGGGGTTTACACAGGCAGCTAGAGGCCTGCTCCGCCATCAGATAATGATTAACGCATGCTACCAAGTTCTGATGTGCAGATCATTCCGAATTATCACGACAGTGGAAGAACAGGCATTTAGACAGGCAGACTCCATAGTTGAGGGAGGGTATAGTCTTCTGTAAAACACCATCATCTAGCAGACGGGGAAAATGATTAACACATCAGTGTAAATCAGTTAAGCAAATACAACGCTTTGACATTATAATCAGGTAAATGGAACTGCCCTAGAACTGATTAATGAAGTTGCACTGAACAATGCAGTCTGCACAACGAAATTAGAAGAACCATCTTGTATCCAAATCAAATAATTAATATGTCAATGTTTTATTTATTTATTTATTGCCACAAGTAGGCTCACATGAACACTGCATTGAAGTTACTATGAAATTTCCCTTGTCACCACACTTCAGCACCTATTCAGGTCAATGTACCTAACCAACACATCTTTCAGACTCTGGGAGGAAACTGGAGCACCCGGAGGAAACCCATGCAGACATGGGGAGAATGTGCAAACTCTGCACAGGCAGTGACCCAAGCTGGGAATCGAACCCAGGTCCCTGGCACCATGAGGCAGCCGTGCTAACCACTGTGCCGCTGCGCTACCCCCTTCGTGACTCAAAAAAGTATAATGCCCTGTACCAATCTAACAGAGTAAAAAGTCTGACAACACCAGGTTTTAGTCCAACCTATTTATTTGATAATATACTCACAAGCTTTCGGGGTTAGCCTTGTGAGTATATTATCAAATAAATCGGTTGGACTAAAACCTGGTGTTGTCAGACTTTTTACTGTGTTTACGCCAGTCCAACGCCGGCATACCCACATCCAATCTAACAGAGTCAGAGAAGGGCTTGCAGCCAAGCTGAGATTTCAGGCTGGAGTCCAGTCTCCCTCATGCATGTGGAATAAAAACTTTTCTTGAAGTTTGACATGGTCTCCAAGGCTCGACCCTTTTTTTTCCCCCTCCTACAACTGCATCCCAATACTTGTGACAATAATAAATCAAATCAAATCACCCTAACTGCAGAGTCCTCTTAATAATCAGCATGTTCCCCCCCCCATACACAATCTTTCCATTATTCCAATCCTCCTGACAAAAATTTACCACAGCAGCCCTGCTGAAGCAGCAGCTATACTCAAGTTAATTTTCCTTGCGGGTGAACTACCTGTGCAGGCGTGACGGCGCTGTGGAGACGAGGTCTCCAGGCACTCTTCCCAGTTGCCTGCACTCACCCAGTACACTAAGTGCCAAGTGAAATGTGGCAGAGCAAGAAGTAAAGGGAACATCTCTCTCTGTTTGACCCCAAAAAACTGTCATGAGTGAAACGGGGTTTAATGTCCTCATCACCAACTCTGTTGGAGCTTTTCATTTCTATTTCATATTTGCATCATATTAATTTTTGCACAATGAATTAAAAAGCTGGCAGCCATGACAATGGGCTGGAGACCCACACCGAACCCCGCAGAGGGCTGGAAGGGAGAAACCAAACCTGCTCTCCCGAAATCTGCAAAAACATATATAAAGTTAAAGTAGCTCGGAGCTCAGAACTGATTGAGTGAAAACTGCAAAGTGCCTCCTGGTTATTGTGAGCGAATGACAAGATGTGACTTCGCTTGGTAATAACATTACCGCCACCCACTGTGTTTGATAGAGTCAATTGGTTTATTCACTCGCTTATCCTCTTCAAATCTGCCTGCTCAGATCTGTGCAAAAAATCAATACAGCTAATAGATCATTATCACCATGTATCATTCCTCTAACAGAAAGTTCTGCAGCAGCCAAACAAAGGATCCAAGCTATTTGTTTTTTCCCTCCATTGTGATTGGGTTTCACATTTAACATGGCATCAAGGGGAGAGCTTACGCCATGACAATCACTGAGGAAGCAGGCTTTACAACGGGTCTCCAATTTGCTCTGTTTATTCAATGAATTCTGCTTTGATTAGGTACGCTGCCAGCTTTTTAATTCATTGTGCAAAAATTAATATGATGCGAAAATGAAATAGAAATGAAAAGCTCCAACAGAGTTGGTGATGAGGACATTAAACCCTGTTTCACTCATGACAGTTTTTTGGGGTCAGAGAGAGGAGATGCAGGTGGAGGAGGTGGTCAAGAAGGCGTATGGTGTACTGGCCTTCATTAATCGAGGGATTGAGTTTAGGAGTCGGGATTTAATGCTGCAACTTTACATGACCCTTGTCAGGCCTCATTTGGAGTACTGTGCGCAGTTCTGGTCGCCTCACTATAGGAAAGACATAGAAGCTATTGAAAGGGTGCAGAGGAGATTTACAAGGATGTTGCCTGGACTGGGAGGCGTGCCTTATGAAGATAGGTTGAGGGAGCTGGGACTCTTTTCCCTAGAGAGGCGAAGGTTGAGAGGCGACCTGATAGAAGTTTATAAAATGTTGAGAGGAATAGATAGGGTGGACTCTCAGAGGCTATTTCCCCGGGTTGAAATGGTCGCTACGAGAGGACACAGATTTAAGGTGCCGGGAGGGAAGTATAGAGGTGATGTTAGGGGTAAGTTTTTCACTCAGAGGGTGGTGAGTGAATGGAATCGGCTGCCGTCATCGGTGGTGGAGGTGAACTCGCTGGGGTCTTTTAAAAGACTTCTGGATGAGTATATGGGGTTTAATGGGATTGGGGGTTATAGATAGGTCTATAGATTGGTGGGGTTGATGTGATCGGCGCAACTCGAGGACCGAAGGGCCTGTTTGTGCTGTAATGTTCTATGTTCTATGTTCCCTTTACTTCTTGCTCTGCCACATTTCACTTGGCTCATATCCAATCCTTATAGTCCCTTGTGATGTCTTGCCCTCATATTGTGGCTTACTGTCTTCTTATCCCCTGGAGTTTTTCCATTTTTCAATTTTTATTCATGGATCATAAAATCCTACAGCACAGAAGGAGGCCATTTAGTCTATTGAGCCTGCGCCAACCACAATCCCACCCTTACTCCCATAACCCCGTACATTTACCCTAGCTAGTCCCCTTGACACTAAGGGGGAATTTAGCATGGTCAATCCACCCAACCCACACGTCTTTGGAGTGTGGGAGGAAACTGGACCACTCGGAGAAAACCCACGCAGACATGGGGAGAATGTGCAAACTCTGCACGGAATCGAACCGGGACCCGGGCACCGTGAAGTAGCAGTGCTAATCAATGTGCCACCGTGCCGCCTATTAAACATGTTAGTCTTTCTTTGTGCAGAGTGGTGGATGGATGGGGGGGTGTATTTGTGTGTTGGAGGATTAAAGGAAAAGGGAGGTTGTTTTGTTCGTGAGGTATGTGGGGGGAGGGAGAAACTTGAGGAGGTCATGCCTGTTAAAGACAGGATAAGAGAGAACTGTAACCAGTGGGGCCCCGCAGGGCTCAGTTCCCAGACCACAACTTCTTACAGTCTATATCAATGATCTACAAGGAGGGTCAGGGTGTAATATAGTGAAATTTACTGGAGACACAAAAATAGGTAGGAAAGCAGGTTGTGATGAGGAGATAAAAAGTTTACAAATGGATACTGAGAGACTAGGGGAATGGGCCAGAATCTGGCAGATGGAGTTTAATGTGGATAAATGTGAGGTCATCCATTTTGGCTGGGAAAATAAAAGGGCAAATTATTATTTAAATGGGAAACAGATTCAAAAGGTGTCTGTGCAGAGGGATCTGGTTGTCCTTGTGAATGAGTCTCAGAAAGTGTGTGTGCAGGTAAAGAATGTCATAAGGAAGGCAAATTGAATGTTGGCATTTATTGCAAAGGGCCCAGAGTATAAAAAGTAAAGAAGTGTTGTTACACGTATATAATATGGTGAAGGAACAGCTCTCCAAAAGCTCATGGTTCCAAACCAACCTGTTGGATTTTAATCTGGTATTGTGAGACTACTTACTGAGCTCACCCCAGTCCAACGCCAGCATATGAATAAACTAGGCTTGTACTCGTTAGAGTTTAGAAGAATGAGGGGAGATTTCATTGAGACATATAAGATGATGAATGGGATGGATAGGATATAGGTGGAGAGACTCTTCCCGCTCAGAAAGGACAGTAGGACCAGGGGGCACAGCCTCAAGATAAAGGGGAGGCGGTTTAGAACAGAGTTGAGGAGGAACTTCTTCACTCAAAGGGTGGTGAATCTCTGGAATTCTCTGCCCGTTGAAGTGGTGGAGGCTGCCTCGCTAAATATTTTTAAGAAACGGGTTGATGGGTTTTTGATAAGAGAAGGGATTAAGGGTTATGGGGAGAGGGCGGGAAGGTGGAGCTGAGTCACGACAGATCAGCCATGATCTTATTGAATGGCGGGGCAGGCTCGAAGGGCTTAGATGGCCCACTCCTGCTCCTATTTCTTATGTTCTTATGTCCACATCATAACAATTGTATAAGCCTTTGATGAGATCACACTTGGAGCATTGTGTTCAGTTTTTGTTCCTTTCTTTGAGGAAGGATGTGGTGGCACTGGAAGTCGTTCAGAAGAGGTTCACTAGATTGATTCCAGGTTGGAAGAGGCTGTCGTACGAGGAGCTGTTGAGTATTTGGGATTGAATTGGCTGGAGTACAGAATGAGGGGGAATTTGACTGAAGTTTATAAAATACTCAACGGGATTGATAAAGTAAATGTTAAACAAATGTTCCCCCTTCCAGAACAGCCTGGGACAAGAGGCCATAGTTGTAGAGTAAGATGTTCAAGACAGAGGTAAGAAGAAGCTACTTCTTGCAGAGGGTTGTGAATCAATGGAAATCACTGCCCCAGATTGCAGTGCATGCCAAAGCAATCAATGGATTCAAAAAGGAGATAGATAAATATTTGATCGAAAGCAGGATAAAGGGCTATGGAGAAAAGACAGGGAAGTGGAGTTAGGATGAGATGAAATCAGTCTTGTTCATATGGAATGGTGGAGCAGGCTGAAAGGGCTGGATTGCATACTCTCACTCCTAATTGTTATGTTCCTAGCGAAACCTTCCATCAGTGATTGATATGGAAAGGAAGATATGTGTGTTTCTTAACCCCTGAGCGTATAGACAAACTGAATAATTAGGAATAGGATTTTCAGGGGTTTAATTGTTTATTGCCAAAGACCCAATGAGACATCTCTCACTCACCAGTCTCTCGCACACATTCAGGAAAAGAACAGTTAAAGAGAATGGTGCACTGATAGTCAAGAGCAAAGGAATAGTTCATAATTCATGAGATTGCCTCAAATTATGACCCCCTAGTGATAGACTCCATCCCCATCGGAAAAGGACCCTTTAGATTCAGAAAGAATGTTCCCGATGTTGGGGGCGTCATAGTTTGAGGATAAGGGGTAAACTTTTTAGAACTGAGATGAGGAGAAATTTCTTACCCAGAGGGTGGTGAATGTGTGGAATTCACTACCACAGAATGTAGTTGAGACCAAAATGTTGTCTGATTTCAAGAAGAAATTAGATTTAGGTCTTGGGAATAGAGAGATCAAGGGATATGGAGGAAAGGAGGGGATCAGGATATTGAATTTGATGATCGGTCATGATCAAAATAAATGGTGCAGCAGCTCGAAGGGCTGAAGAGCCTACTCTTGCTTCTAGTTTCTATGTTTTTTTGCTTCTATCTTGGAAAATATATGATACCAGGCTGATGAAGAAGAGATTTTTCACTACTGCAATGTAATAGATAGGTTCATAGCCAATGTCATATACCAGATCAGGACACTTCCAAAGAGATGTACTTGGTGCAGGTCACCAAGATAGTTACTTGTAGTCTTGTTACTGGAAAATTGACTTGCTTTATTGGTGAAATCAAAAAGAAACAGGTTTGGAGACCTGACGATGATAGTGTCCAGTTCTTAAGGCACAGTTGTTGCTGCCCTTTCCGTTGATGCTGCTACTGTTATAGAATCATAGAGTCAACATAGAACATAGAACATTACAGCACAAACAGGCCCTTCGGCCCTCGAGTTGCGCCGATCACATCAACCCCACCAATCAATAGACCTATCTATAACCCCCAATCCCATTAAACCCCATATACTCATCCAGAAGTCTTTTAAAAGACCCCAGCGAGTTCGCCTCCACCACCGACGACGGCAGCCGATTCCATTCACTCACCACCCGCTGAGTGAAAAACTTACCCCTAACATCACCTCTGTACTTCCCTCCCCGCACCTTAAATCTGTGTCCTCTCGTAGCGACCATTTCAACCCGGGGAAATAGCCTCTGAGAGTCCACCCTATCTATTCCTCTCAACATTTTATAAACTTCTATCAGGTCGCCTCTCAACCTTCGTCTCTCCAGGGAAAAGAGTCCCAGCTCCCTCAACCTATCTTCATAAGGCATGCCTCCCAGTCCAGGCAACATCCTTGTAAATCTCCTCTGCACCCTTTCAATAGCTTCTACGTCTTTCCTATAGTGAGGCGACCAGAACTGCGCACAGTACTCCAAATGAGGCCTGACGAGGGTCCTGTAAAGTTGCAGCATTACCTCCCGACTCCTAAACTCAATCCCTCGATTAATGAAGGCCAGTACACCATACGCCTTCTTGACCACCTCCTCCACCTGCGAGGCCGATTTAAGAGTCCTGTGAACCCGGACCCCGAGATCCTTCTGCTCTTCAACGCTACTAAGACCCCTGCCCTTAATAGTGTACTCGTTCATCCCGTTGGTTCTGCCGAAATGGACGACTACACATTTATCCGCGTTGAAGTCCATCTGCCACTTCTCCGCCCATTCCTGCATCCTATCTATGTCCTGCTGCAACTTTTGACATCCTTCCAGACCATCCACAACACCGCCGACCTTCGTGTCATCAGCGAACTTGCTAACCCATCCCTCCACTTCCTCATCCAGGTCATTTATGAAAATGACAAACAGCAAGGGTCCCAGAACAGATCCCTGGGGCACCCCACTGGTGACTGACCTCCATTCCGAAAAAGACCCATCCACAACCACTCTCTGCAGGCAAGCCAGTTCTGGATCCACAAGGCCAAAGGCCCTTGGATCCCATGCCCTCTCACCTTCTCAAGAAGTCTTGCATGGGGGACCTTATCAAAAGCCTTGCTGAAGTCCATGTACACTACGTCCACGGCACTTCCTTCGTCAATGTGTTCAGTCACATTATCGAAGAACTCAACTAGGCTCGTAAGGCACGACCTGCCCTTGACAAATTCATGCTGACTATTCCTGATCATGTCAAACCTCTCCAAATGCTCGTAAATCTTGTCCCTCAGAAGCCTCTCCATCAGCTTACCAACCACTGAGGTCAGACTCACTGGGCGGTAATTTCCCGGGCTATCTCTGTTCCCTTTCTTGAAAATAGGGACTACATCCGCAATCCTCCAATCTTCCGGAACCTCTCCCGTCTCCATTGACGACGCAAAGATCATCGCCAAGGGCTCTGCAATCACTTCCCTGGCCTCCCACAGTATCCTGGGGTACATCCCATCTGGTCCCGGCGACTTATCTACCTCATAGAGGTTTACAGCATGGGAACAGCCCCTTCAGCCCAACTTGTCCATGCTGCCCTTTTTTTTAAAGCCCTAGACCAGTCCCAATTTTTCGCATTTGGCCCACATCACTCTATACCCATCTTATCCATATAACTGTCGAAACACTTTTTAAAAGACAAAATGTTGCTGTGTCCCACGGAGACCACATGGCTGCCCCCCTTTCGTACAGCCCCCCTTTCCAAACAGTATGGTGTTATATTTAAAATAATTGGCCACAGGTTGGTCCAGTCTTTTTGCAGACATGCACTCCCCTTTGTTATCAGGATGACTCAGTCATCAAGAAATAATTTCTGGATGGATTCAGGAGATGGGTAGTGACACTTCTGATCCAGAATGTGGTCCTTTGTCCTTTAGAGACAATGGGGGCGATCTTACCATCGCGCTCAGTCAGCTGACGGGTGGGCTGAGCCGGTAAGATTGTGAGGGAGCCATGAAATCAGGTTCGCGCCTGATTTCTCGCCTCTCGTGATCTTACCAGCACCAGAGAAGTGGAGAAGTGTGAGGTAATTCATTTCGGTAGGAATAACAGATGTGTTGAGTATAGGGCTAACGGGAGGACTTTGAATAGTGTGGAGGAGCAGAGGGATCTAGGTGTATGTGTACATAGATCCCTGAAAGTTGGGAATCAAGTGGATAAGGTTGTTAAGAAGGCATACGGTGTCTTGGCGTTTATTGGTAGAGGGATTGAATTTAGGAGTCACAGCGTCATGTTGCAACTGTACACAATTCTGGTGCAGCCGCACTTGGAGTTTTGTGTGCAGTTCTGGTCCCCACATTACAGGAAGGATGTAAAGGCTTTGGAGAGGGTGCAGAGGAGGTTTACCAGGATGTTGCCTGGTATGGAGGGGAGGTCCTATGAGGAGAGACTGAGAGATTTGGGGTTGTTTTCGCTGGAAAGAAGGCAGCTAAGAGGGGATCTCATTGAAACATATAAGATGATTAGAGGTTTAGACAGGGTAGATAGTGATAGCCTTTTTCCTAGGATGGAGAAAGCTAGCACGAGGGGGCACGACTTTAAATTAAGGGGGGGTAGTTATAGGACTGATGTCAGGGGTAGGTTCTTTACCCAGAGGGTGGTGAGGGACTGGAATGCCCTGCCAGCTGCAGTTGTAAATGCACCTAGTTTGGGGGCGTTTAAGAGATCTGTGGATAGGTTTATGGACGAAAAGGGATTGGTTTAGGCTAGTGGGTCATTGTTTCGTAACTGGTCGGCGCAACATCGTGGGCCAAAGGGCCTGTTCTGCGCTGTAATGTTCTATGTTCTATGTAATGTTCTATGTTCTAGATGTCCGGCGAGGTCAGCCTCACATTGGAAATAATTCATTTAAATGTACTTAAATCAATATTTGTACTCCTTTAATGAGCCCGCGACACTATCGCCCGGGCTCACTCGCCTGTGTGAGAGGCTGTCTCCAATGAGATTTACAGCAACGGGGACCAGACATGATGGCCTTGCCGGAAAGAACCAGAGGCTTTTAAGGACCCTGGGGAGGAGGGGGAGTTGCCCCTTAGACAGTGCCAGCCTGGCACCCCGGCACAGCCTACTGGGTACAGAGCAGTGCCAAAGGAGTGGGGCCAGAGGGGGTTGGGCCACTGGGAGGCCAGACAGCTCGACCAGACTGGGCAGCCAGTGATGGTGGCGGGGGTGGGGGGGCACTGCACAGTCTACACAGGGACCGGTGGGAGAGGGAGGGGGGAACCCATCACACACTCTGCATTGGAATCAGTGGGAGAGGGAGGGGGATGATTGGAGCTGGCCTTGGGGGGATTGTCAGGCTGGCCATCACATAAGGGGGTGTTGGGTGGTCGATCATTGGGGAGGGGGGGGGGGGGCGGGGGTCGGGTGGCCAATCGTGGGGAGGAGGTGGAAGGAGGGTATTGGTCTGGGTGGGTGGGGGAGGGTTCAGGATATGTCACCCCCTCTGGCCCCACTCCCTTGACACTACTCTGTATCCGGTGGGCTGTGCCAGGGTGCCAGGCTGGGACTGCCCAAGGGGCACCTTCTCCTCATCGCTGGAGGGCCTCAGTGGTTCGTGGTTTTACCGGCAAGGCCATCACCTCTTAGCCACCCCACCACCGTCTCCGTCCCCCCGTCCCCCACCCCCCCACCACGGTACCTGGTTTGGGGGGGCGGCGGGGGGCACCTGCTGTGCTTTCGGCAGGCTGGCAAGCTGAGAGCAGGAGAGGCTGAGTGACAGGTTTTTGCTACTGGAGACTGCGTGGGCACAATTGCTCTCCCTGCTGCTCTCAGCCAGCATTCAGGTGACTAAAGCCTCGCACCCCCACTCCCCTTCCTCTAGAGGTGAGAAACCGTTTCTTCTGTGTTTTTTACTCTAATGGATAAGATCGCAGCTTTGAACTCACCCAGAAGAGAGAATATGAAACTCTCCTGTTCTCACGCCCTTCTTGGACTTTTTTAAAAATAATTTTCTTGGGTAAAATCGGCCCAAATGTGGTAATTTTGAATCCAGTAAGAAGTCTCGCAACACCAGGTTTAAGTCCAAGCAGTTTATTTGATAGTTTCTTTGATAAACTGGTTGGACTGAAACCTGGTGTTGTGAGACTTCTTACTGTGTTTACCCCAGTCCAACGCTGGCATTCCCCGCATCAAGTTTGAATCCACAGAGCAAGTCAGATCACCCCTGGCGGCCATCTTTTGCAGCCCGCCTTTCTCCAATTTGTAAAGAGAGGTCATTTCCAGAAGGTTCCACACTGAATACAGTCGATGCCTTAACATCAGGGATACGACACACCCTCACTGAGCATGATGACAGATGCCTACCTGAACCCCTTGAGAAACTTCCAGCATTTCCTGTTTTTATTCATCGTGGTAACTGCCCCTATTTGCATTACCAAGGGCCCAGGAGTTCTTTGCGGTGAAGCTGAAGTTCTGATTATTACAACTGATTCCTATTTGTTTCTGGTAATTCCTTACTAGTTGTTCCCTAATCCATCACGTTAACTGCCTCATGTTGCATGACCACACATCAGGGGTCCTGTGTTGTGAAGCAGTTCCCGACATTGCAGATAGATTTACACACTGCCTGTCCCCTTTTAACCACTTGATCGCCTCGCCGCCTGTACGCTGCCAGCTACCCATTTCTAGAATATTCCAGCAATCTCACGCTGCCCTTCGGCTATGAGAATGTTAGCTTAATGTGTTTCAAATAAACGCCTGGCTTCCTCCTTTAAGATAACAAACAAAATAATTCAATTTGGCCAGTATTCCCTCAGCATCGTTTCAAATACTTTTATATCTCATTATCATTATTTCGCTCCTTTTATTCGCAGCACAAGAGTAAAATTGGGGGAGAGCAGATTTCAAAGGGATTGAGAACCAGTTAGATGAGATAAATTGGAATCAAAGATTGGCAGACAGAAACGTAGAAACTAGAAGCAGGAGTAGGCCATAGTGGGGTGCCCCAGGGATCTGTTCTGGGACCCTTGCTGTTTGTCATTTTCATAAATGACCTGGATGAGGAAGTGGAGGGATGGGTTAGCAAGTTTGCTGATGACACGAAGGTCGGCGGTGTTGTGGATGGTCTGGAAGGATGTCAAAAGTTGCAGCAGGACATAGATAAGATGCAGGAATGGGCGGAGAAGTGGCAGATGGACTTCAACGCGGATAAATGTGTAGTCGTCCATTTCGGCAGAACCAACGGGATGAACGAGTACACTATCAAGGGCAGGAGTCTTAGTAGCGTTGAAGAGCAGAAGGATCTCGGGGTCCGGGTCCACAGGACTCTTAAATCGGCCTCGCAGGTGGAGGAGGTGGTCAAGAAGGCGTATGGTGTACTGGCCTTCATTAATCGAGGGATTGAGTTTAGGAGTCGGGAGGTAATGCTGCAACTTTACAGGACCCTCATCAGGCCTCATTTGGAGTACTGTGCGCAGTTCTGGTCGCCTCACTATAGGAAAGACGTAGAAGCTATTGAAAGGGTGCAGAGGAGACTTACAAGGATGTTGCCTGGACTGGGAGGCATGCCTTATGAAGATAGGTTGAGGGAGCTGGGACTCTTTTCCCTAGAGAGGCGAAGGTTGAGAGGCGACCTGATAGAAGTTTATAAAATGTTGAGAGGAATAGATAGGGTGGACTCTCAGAGGCTATTTCCCCGGGTTGAAATGGTCGCTACGAGAGGACACAGATTTAAGGTGCGGGGAGGGAAGTACAGAGGTGATGTTAGGGGTAAGTTTTTCACTCAGAGGGTGGTGAGTGAATGGAATCGGCTGCCGTCGTCGGTGGTAGAGGCGAACTCGCTGGGGTCTTTTAAAAGACTTCTGGATGAGTATATGGGGTTTAATGGGATTGGGGGTTATAGATAGGTCTATAGATTGGTGGGGTTGATGTGATCGGCGCAACTCGAGGGCCGAAGGGCCTGTTTGTGCTGTAATGTTCTATGTTCTATGTTCTATTTGGCCCCTCAAGCCTGCTCTGCTATTCATTTTGATCATGGCTGATCATCGAGTTCAACATCCAGACCTCCCCTCCCCCTTTATATCCCTTGATCCCTTTAGCCTCAAGAGCTATATCTTATTTCTTCTTGAAATCACACAACATTTTGATGTCGACTACTTTCTGTGATAGTGAATTCCACACATTCACCCTCTGGGTGAAGAAATTTTTCCTCATCTCAATTCTGAAAGGTTACTCCTTATCTTCAAACTATGACCTCTAGATCTGGATTCCCCCACCATCAGGAACATTCTGAATTGACTCTGTCTAACCCTGTTAGAATTTTATAAGTTTCTATGAGATCCTCTCTCATTCTCCTAAACTCCAATTAATATAATTCTAACTGACTTAGTCTGTCCTCATGTTAAAGGCCTGCCTTCATAGAAACAGTGACTCTGTCAGGAAAGAGTCAGCTAAGGTTTGGAAGCTCCTCTAAATGGCCACCATTGCTTTCACTGCCTTCAGATCTCAAACAATAATGAAACAAAGTACAGGAATGAAATAGAGAACCTGGTAAACTTCTGCATAATCCCTTCCTCAATGTCAACAATAGGAAGGAGATTGTCATTGACTTTAGGAAGCTTGATGGAGAACGTGCCCCTGTCTACATCAATGGGGACAAAATAGAAAGTGTCGAGAGTTTCATGTTTTTAAGTGTCCAGATCATCAACAACCATGGTCCCTCCATGCGGACGCTATAGTTAATAAAGCCCATCAATGCATCTACTTTCTCAGAAGACTAAGGAAATTCAGCATGTCCATTACAACTCTCACCAACTTCTATAGATGCACCATAGAAAGCATTCTTTCTAGTTGTATCACAGCTTGGTATGGGCTCCTGCTCTGCCCAAGACCGCAAGAAACTACAATGGATCATGAATGAAGCCCTGTCTATCACTCAAACCAGTGACATTTTCTACACTTCCCGCTGCCTTGGAAAAGCAACCAGCATAATCAAGGCCTCCACGCACCCCAGACATTCTCTCTTCCACCTTCTTCCATCAGGAAAAAGACACAAAAGTCTGAGGTCACATGCCAACTGACTCAAGAACAGCTTCTTCTCTGCTGCCATCAGACTTTTGAATGGACTTACCTTGCATTAAGTTAATTTTTCTCTATACCGTAACTATGACTGTAACACAACATTCTACATAAGAACATAACAAACAGGAGCAGGAGTAGGCCATCTAGCCTTCGAGCCTGCCCCGCCATTCAATAAGATTATGGCTGATCTGTCGCTGCTCAGTTCCACTTTCCCGCTTTCTCCCCATAACCCTTAATCCCCTCTCTTATCAAAAACCCATCAACCCGCGTCTTTAAAATATTTAGCGAGGCAGCCTCCACCACTTCAACGGGCAGAGAATGCCAGAGATTCACCACCCTTTGAGTGAAGAAGTTCCTCCTCAACTCCGTTCTAAAACACCCCCCTTTTATCTTGAGGCTGTGCCCCCTAGTCCTACTGTCGTTTTTGAGCGGGAAGAGTCTCTCCACCTCTATCCTATCCATCCCATTCATCATCTTATACGTCTCAGTGAGATCTCCCCTCATTCTTCTAAACTCTAACTAGTACAAGCCTAGTTTATTCAGCCTCTCCTCATAGCTCAACCCCCTCAACTCCGGTATCAGCCTAGTAAACCTCCTCTGCACTCCCTCCAAGGTCAAAATATTTTTGCACAGGCGCGGTGCCCAAAACTGCAACAGTACTCCAGCATTGGCCTCACCAATGCCCTATACAGCCGCAGCAAGACCTCCCTACTTTTATATTCAATCCCCCTCGCTATGAAGGCCAGCATCCCATTTGCCTTCCTGACCATCTGCTGCACCTGCAAGCTGGGTTTTTGTGACTCATGCACAAGGACCCCGAGGTCCCTCTGCACCGTCGCCTGCTGCAGTTTTTCGCCCCGTAAGTAATAGTCCTTCCTACCATTCTTCCTACCAAAGTGGACCACCTCACACTTGCCAACATTAAATTCCATTTGCCATTTCCTGGCCCATTCGCCCAGCCTATCTAGATCCTTCTGCAGACTCTCCACACCCTCCGCACAATTTGCCGTTCCCCCAATCTTGGTGTCATCAGCAAATTTCGACACCCTACACTCGGTTCCCTCCTCCAGATCATCTATATAAATGGCAAAAAGCTGAGGCCCCAGCACCGACCCCTGGGGCACTCCACTAGTCACCATCTCGCCAATCCGAATAGCACCCGTTGACCCCCACTCTCTGCCTCCTATTTGACAACCAGTCCTCTATCCACGCTAACACCCTACCCCCAACTCCATGTCCCTGTACCTTCTGCAATAACCTCTTGTGAGGTACTTTGTCAAACGCGTTCTGAAAATCTAGAAAGACCACATCCACCGGCTCTCCTCTATCCACCGCCCTAGACACATCCTCATAGAACTCCAGTAAATTTGTCAGACACGACTTCCCTTTAATGAAACCGTGCTGCGTCTGCTCTATCAAGCAATTCCCTTCAAGATGCCTCGCAACTTCCTCCTTAATGACGGATTCTAACATTTTACCTACCACAGACGTTAAACTAACCGGCCTATAATTCCCCGCCTTTTGCCTGGCACCCTTCTTAAACAACGGCGTAACATTAGCCATTTTCCAATCATCCGGCACTTCCCCGGAATCCAGCAACGTCTGGAAAATAGCCACCAAGGCATCCACTATCACCTCCGCCATTTCTTTCAGAATCCTCGGATGCATTCCATTCGGTCCTGGGGACTTGTCCACAATCAGCCCCTCCAGTCTGTTGAGCACCGCCTCTCTAGTAACAGTAATGTCATTAAGACCCTCCAGTCCTACCACCTTTCCATCGCTAACACCCGGCAAATTATTCACGTCCTCCTCCGTGAAGACAGAAACAAAAAAGTTATTCAATACCTTAGCCATATCCTCATCCCCTACCACTAGGTCCCCTTTCTCATCCTCTAAAGGACCAACATTCACCCTAGCCAGCCTCTTCCTTTTTATATATTTATAAAAACTCTTGCTATCCTTTTTTATATTAAGCGCTAGCCCAGCTTCATAGTTTCTCCTACCCTTCTTTATCAACTTCTTTGTCAATCTTTGTTGACATTTAAACCTCTCCCAATCCTCTTCTCGCCCACTACTCTTAGCTACTCTAAATTCCTCCCCTTTTAATTTAACACTTTCCTTCACCTCCTTCGTTATCCACGGTTTATTACCTCTCTGCCTACAATCCTTTTTGACCATCGGAATAAATTTCCGCTGAGCACCAAGAAAGATCTCCTTAAAGATCCTCCACTGCTCCTCAGCAGACCTACCTTCCAATGCGCTCCCCCAGTCCACATTCGCCAATTCTTCTCTCATCCTACCGTACTCCCCTCTATTCAAACAGAGGATGCGTGTCCGGGAACCCACTTTCTCCTCCTCCATCTGCACCAGAAACTCCACCATACAATGATCACTCTCCCCAAGAGGATCCTTCACCACAAGGTCCCTAATTCTACCCGCCTCATTACATAGCACCAGATCCAAGATAGCTCGCTCCCTCATCGGCTCCAACACACACTGTTCGAGGAAACTATCCCGGCAGCATTCCAAGAACTCCTCCTCGAGCCCACCGCGTCCAACATGGGTCGACCAATCAATATGCAGATTGAAATCCCCCATAACTACAGCCGTCCCATTCTGCACTCTCTCCTCTCCTTCTCTGTGAATGGTATGCTTTGTCTGTATTGCATGTTTTCACTATATATGATGTGGAGATGCCAGCGTCGGACTAGGATCGGCACTGTAAGAAGTCTCACAACACCAGGTTAAAGTTCAAAAGATTTATTTGGTGGCACGAGCTTTCAGAGCACCACTCCTTCATCAGGTGAGTGCAGGATTGATTCACAAACAGGGTATATGTAGACACAAACTCAATTACAAGATAATGGTTGGAATGTGAGTCTTAACAGGTGATCAAGCCTTTGCAGATGTAGACAATACGAGTGGAAAGAGAGTTAACCAACACTATGGCAGTGCCAGTTTCCATGCTGTAAGTATCTATGACTCTATCTTCCAAACTTTTGCCCATTCTCCTACCCTGTCTATATTTCTCTGTAGCGTCTTTGTGTCATCCTCACCACTTGCCTTCCCACCTATTTTTATGTCACCCGCAAACTTGTACATTCACTTCCCTTGTTCAAGTCATTAATATATATTGTAAATAGTCGTGGCTTCAGCACTGATCCCTGTGGACTCTTTTAACAAAACACTGCCTCTTAAAGCAATCCCACCTTAAATACAAAATATATCAAAATAGCACAGTATCATCACAGATGCAACTCTGGTTAGTGGTAAGCTAAAGGTCTAGATATGTTATAAAAACCAACAAAAGATGACCAAAAAAATACAGAGAAAGTAGATGAAGTATGAGGGTAAACTAGCATGTAATGTAAGAATGGTCAGGAAGAGCTTCTTTCAATATATAAAAAGGAAGAATAGAGGCCAAAGTGAACATTGTCCCTTTAGAGAGTGAGACTGGGAAAAAAATAATGGGGAACCAGGAAATGGCAGTGTAGTTAAACAAATACTTTGCATCAATCTTCACAGTGCAAGACATTAATAACATTCCAAATATACTAAATAATCATGGGGCAAAAAGGAGGAGACAATAAATACAATAACATTCCAGTGAAAATATACTGGGGAAAGTCATGGGGGTTAAAGGTTAATAAGTCTCCTGGGACAGCACAGCACAGGTGCTATTTTGATCAGTACAAACATTGTACCATTTAGATCAGATTTCCTCTCTTCATTCATTTAACCAAAATAAATCATTTCATAGATCTCTGCATTGTTCATTCATCAAGTGCCTATCCATTTCCCCAGTGTGTCAACCCTGGTATGTTCTGAAATTCTAGAATCCAAAAATCCCTACAATGCAGAAGGAGGCCATTTGGCCCATCAAGACTGCACTGACCACAATCCCACCCCAGGCCCTATTCCCATAACACCACATGTTTATGTTGCTAATCCCCCTGACACTAAGGTCAATTTAGCATGGCCAATTAACCTAACCCGCACATCTTTGGAGTGTGAGAGGAAACCAGAGCACCCGGAAGAAACCCACGCAAACACAGGGAGAATGCCCAAACTCCACACAGACAGTGAGCCAAGGCCGGAATAGAACCTGGATCCCTGGCTCTGTGAGGCAGCAGTGTTAACCACTGTGCCAACGTGCTGCCTTGTCCTCCTGAAGTTTGTTATCATCTCCCTACCGTTCACTACCTTTCTGAGACCTGTGATTGTGGTTCTTTTTTTTATTCCTTCATGAGATGTTAGCATTGCTGGCTGGTCCAGCATTTATTGCCCATCCTTAACTGCCTTTGAGAGGGCAGTCAACCACATTGCTGTGATTCTGGAGTCACATGTAGGCCAGACCAAGAAGGAATGGCAGATTTCCCTTCTCTAAAGGATATTAGTGAACTACATGTTTTGTTTTTCCAACAATTGGCAATGGTTATATTTTCATCAGTAGACTTTTAATTCTAGATTATCTTTACTGAATTCAAATTCCCTGATTGCTGAGGTGGGATTCAAATCTGGGTTCCCGAGCGCTACCCTGAGTCTCTAGATGACTAGTCCAGTGACAATGCCATGACACCACTATTTCCCAAAGTTGATGAATATACAGAGAAAGAAGAGTAGTCACTACATTGATTTCCGGAGAATCTCGCTGCATTTTACAGTCCAATCTGGAACATTGCCGTTTCCTACTTCTTAGTCAACATTGTAACTAAATTGGGACGGCATGGTGGCATAGTGGTTAGCACTACTGCCTCACAGCATCAAGGACTCAAGTTCAGTTCGGCCTTGGGTCACTGTCTATGTGGACTTTGTACATCATTTCATCTTGAGAACTACATGAGTGACTTGGGATTAGAGGGATATGGTCTCCAGAAGAGTAGGGGGTTTTAGTTAAGACAGGCAGCATGGTCAGTGTAGGCTTGGAGGGCCGAAGGGCCTGTTCCTGTGCTGTAATTTTCTTTGTTCTTTATTCTCCTCATGTCTGCATGGGTTTCCTCCAGGTGCTCCAGTTTCCCCCCACAGTCCAAAGATCTGTGGGTTAGGTTGATTGGCCATGGTAAATTGAGCCTTAGTGTCAGGGGATTAGTAGGGTAAATATGTGGGGTTATGGGAATAGGGGCTGGGTGGGGTTTTCGTCAGTACAGGCTCGATGGGCCGAATGGTCTCCTTCTGCACTGTCCGGATTCTGTGATGAATTGGCATTTCCCCCTTTAATCTCATGACATTCAATTTTACGGACATTATGTTTTAAATTTCCTTTGAAAGCCCACGTACACAATGTACCACAAGTATCCACTCATCAACACTCTTGATTACCTCAACAAATAACTCAATCAAATTAGGCAAACAAGATTTACCTTGAACAAATTTCCATGCTGGCTTTCAATTATTAATCCATATATTTTTCCACTTGTTAATTCATTTTGTTCTGGATTATTTTTCTGCAGCCTTTTTGCCAACATGTTAGGCTGATTCACCCACAGTAGGGTTTATTTCACCCTCCCCTCTTTTGACCAGGGTCCTGGTACATATAAGAACATAAGAACATAAGAACATAAGAAATAGGAGCAGGAGTAGGCCATCTGGCCCTTCGAGCCTGCCCCGCCATTCAATAAGATCATGGCTGATCTGTCGTGACTCAGCTCCACCTTCCCGCCCTCTCCCCATAACCCTTAATCCCTTCTCTTATCAAAAACCCATCAACCCGTTTCTTAAAAATATTTAGCGAGGCAGCCTCCACCACTTCAACGGGCAGAGAATTCCAGAGATTCACCACCCTTTGAGTGAAGAAGTTCCTCCTCAACTCTGTTCTAAACCGCCCCCCCTTTATCTTGAGGCTGTGCCCCCTAGTCCTACTGTCTTTTTTGAGCGGGAACAGTCTCTCCACCTCTATCCTATCCATCCCATTCATCATCTTATACGTCTCAATGAGATCTCCCCTCATTCTTCTAAACTCTAACGAGTACAAGCCTAGTTTATTCAGCCTCTCCTCATAGCTCAATCCCCTCAACTCCGGTATCAGCCGAGTAAACCTCCTCTGCACTCCCTCCAGGGCCAAAACATCCTTGCGCAGGTGCGGCGCCCAAAACTGCACACAGTACTCCAGCTGCGGCCTCACCAATGCCCTATATCGAAGGATTATTGGAACTTGAGTTTCTTCCACCTTTATTTCCCTCAGTAACATAGTATGGCATCAATCTGTACCTTGGTAGCTTTTCATTTTTGAGGCCTAGCAAATTTTTAAATCTCCCCTCTTTACATATTCTTACACTGTCCAATTTCTCGACTATTGTTTATTTGTTCACAGGGTGTGGGCGTCACTGTCTAGGCCGGCATCCTTAATTATCATTGAGAAGGAGGTGGTGGCCTCATAGTCACTAGACTATTAATCCAGAAACTAATAGTCTTAGGACATGGGTTAAAATCCCACCACGGCCAATGGTTAAATTTAAATTGAATTTTAAAAATCTGGAATTAATAATCAATTGATGACCATGAAACCATCGCCAATTGTCAGAAAAACCCATCTGGTTCACTAATGTCCTTTAGGGGGGGAAATCCTTACCTGGTCTGGCCTACATGTTACTCCAGAACCACAACAATGTCCTCAACTGCATTTCCGAAATGCCCTAATGACCCACACAGTTGTTCAAGAAGGCAGCCCACCACCACCTTCTCAATTTGGCAATAAATGCTGGCCAGCCAGTGACATTCATGTCCCTCAAATGAATAAAAAAGATGTCATAAAAGTTTACAGCTCAGTAAGAGGTGCTTCAGCCCATTATGTCTCTACTGGCCATCAAACACCCATATAGATATTCTCATCCCTTTTTCCAGCAAGTAGTCTGAAGCCTTGAATGCTATGTCGTTTCAAGTGCTCATCTAAATGCCTTGTAAATGTTGAGGTTTTCCCACTTCTATCACCCTTTCAGGCAGTGAGTTCCAAATTCCCACCGCCCTCTGGGTGAAAAAGTTTCCCCTCAAATCCTCTCTAAATTTCTTGCCCCTGACCTTAAATCTATGTAAGGTGGTGACCCTCCTTCTTGAACTGCTGCGGTCCATGTGGTGTAGGTACGCTCACAGTGCTGATAGAATGGATGTTCCAGGAATTTTGATCCAGCTACTCCTTGACTTTGGCGGAACCCTCCTTCACAGTGAAGACAATGTCAAGATTAGATTATGTCAGGAAGACAGCCTTTGAAGTTGGAAGAGAATGGTAGGATTTTTATGTATTGGGTAATGAAATATTTCCAGCAGTTCACGCTAGCGAGATTCTCTGGACCCGTCAGCAGCTTACCCCAGCCCATGGATTTCCCGTTGGTGTGGGGTGACGGGTAAGTAAACAACGCGTCACCTCCTGCTGGTGGGAATAATACAGGTGGGAAGCTGGAGAATCTCAACTTTTACAAATGCACCAGAGGAAGCATTCTTTCCAGATGCGTCACAGCTTGGTATGTCTCCTGCTCTGCCCAAGACATCAAGAAATTACAAAAGGCCGTGAATGTAGCCCAATCCATCACGCAAACCAGCCTCCCATCCATTGACTGTGTCTACACTTCCCATTGCTCCAGAAAAGCAGCCAGCATCATTAAGGACCCCACCCACCCCAGACATTCTCTCTTCTGCCTTCTTCTGTTGGGAAAAAAGTCACAAAAGTCTGAGGTCCCGTACCAATAAAAATAACTTCTTCCCTGCTGCTGTCAGACTTTTGAATGGACTTACCTTGTATTAAGTTGATCTTTCTCTACACCCTGGCTATAACTGTAACATTACATTTCCTGCTCTATGAACGGTATGCTTTGTCTGTATGGTGTGCAACAAACAATACTTTTCACAGTATGTCAATACATGTGACAATAATAAATCAAATCAAGGTCCCCAAGCACTCCAGACATTCTGTCTTACACCTTGTTCCATTGGAAAAAAATATACAAAAGTCTGAGGTCATGTATTAACCGATTCAAGAACAGCTTCTTCCCTCTTGCCAGCAGACTTTTGAATGGACCTACCTCATATGCTGATGACACCAAAGTCGGAGGTGTGGTAGATTGTGAGGAAGGGTGTCATAGTTTGCAGGATGACTTGGAAAGATTGCAGAGCTGGGCTGAGAGGTGGCGAATGGAGTTTAATGTGGAGAAGTGTGAGGTAATTCATTTCGGTAGGAATAACAGATGTGTTGAGTATAGGGCTAACGGGAGGACTTTGAATAGTGTGGAGGAGCAGAGGGATCTAGGTGTATGTGTACATAGATCCCTGAAAGTTGGGAATCAAGTAGATAAAGTTGTTAAGAAGGCATACGGAGTTTTGGCGTTTATTGGTAGGGGGATTGAATTTAGGAGTCGTAGCGTCATGATGCAACTGTACACATCTCTGGTGCGGCTGCACTTGGAGTTTTGTGTGCAGTTCTGGTCCCCACATTACAAGAAGGATGTAGAGGCTTTGGAGAGGGTGCAGAGGAGGTTTACCAGGATGTTGCCTGGTATGGAGGGGAGATCCTATGAGGAGAGATTGAGAGATTTGGGGTTGTTTTCGCTGGAAAGAAGGCGGCTAAGAGGGGATCTCATTGAAACATATAAGATGATTAGAGGTTTAGACAGGGTAGATAGTGATAGCCTTTTTCCTAGGATGGAGAAAGCTAACACGAGGGGGCACGATTTTAAATTAAGGGGGGGTAGTTATAGGACAGATGTCAGGGGTAGGTTCTTTACCCAGAGGGTGGTGAGGGACTGGAATGCCCTGCCAGCTGCAGTTGTAAATGCACCTAGTTTGGGGGCGTTTAAAAGATCTGTGGATAGGTTTATGGATGAAAAGGGATTGGTTTAGGCTAGTGGGTCATTGTTTTGTAACTGGTCGGCGCAACATCGTGGGCCGAAGGGCCTGTTCTGCGCTGTAATGTTCTATGTTCTATATTAAGCTGATTTTTCTCTGCACCCTAGCTATGACTATAACACTACATTCTGGACTCTTTTGTTTCTTCTCTATGAACGGTATGCTTTGTCTGTATCGCGTGCAAGGGACAATACTTTTCACTGTATACTAATACATGTGACAATAATAAATCAAATCAAATCAAAATCAAATTCCATTTTTAATCCTTCTAGCCTGATTGTGAAAAGTAATGAGAGATTTGTATTCTCCTCCTGTGGTCCAGTGAACGGAGACAGACGCTGATGAAAATAGTTCACGACTCACAAGAAACAATACTTTTCATTGCATCCCAATACATGTGACAATAATAAATCCAAAAAAAAATTTCTATGAACAGTATGCTCTGCCTGAATAGTGAACAAGAAACAATAATTTTCACTGTATCCCAATACACATGACAATAATAAATCAAATCAAATCAAAAATATTTCCTAGATGTTTGTTTCTTGACTTCCACATTGCAATTTAAGGGTTAATTGTTATAAGGCTAATATAGGTAGCAGTGAATCTCAAAAGGCAATTGACTAGAAACTGGAAAAGGAGACTTTTGCAGGGTTGTGCAAAACAGCAAGGGAGTGGGATTGTGTGTATATCTCTTTCAAACAAGCAACATTAGCACAATGGACTGAATGACCTCTCTGTGTGCTGGATGATTCATTGATCAGTATCGCATATTTTCATTTCTTTATCACAGATATAAGGTGCAATCAGATAATTGTACTCTATTTAGTTAAAAGCCTTCTTTGTTGTTGAAAGCAGCCACAGGAGAATTTGTGCCCCAGCACTCTGAAATTGCATTCAACAATTTTCTTGATTTATCCATTGAATTTCTGATCTTGATTAAGCCGGTTTGTTTTTGTGTGTGTGTGTATGTGTGTGAGAGAGTGTGTGTGCGCGTGTGTTTGTAAGTGTGTATGTGTGTGAGTGTGTGTGTGTGTGTGAGAGAGTGTGTGTATGTGTGTGTCTGTATGTGTGTATGTGCGTGTGTGAGAGAGAGAGCAGATTCTTAGAGATCTACCATGGTGACAATCAGCTATGACTGTAACGCTACATTTATTTATAGAGAAAGGAACTCTTGTTTCCTTCTCTATGAATGGTTTGTTTTGTGTAGAGCACAGGAAACAATATTTTTCATGATATGTTAATACACGTGACAGTAATAAATCAAATCAAAATCAAATCAAGTGACTGGGTGCAGCTCGTGTTCCCCTCGATCGGCTCCCCCCTGACATTTTAGTCAGAGGTGGGGTGGAGAAACTCAACCCATAGAGTCCAAAAACAAAGCAATCACTCAGACAGCCTCAGCTGTATCCAATGCTGGGCACTGCACTTTAGAGAGTGAATGCATTAGAGGAAATTTATAAGAATGGTCTTGGGGACGAGAGGCTTTAGCTGCGTAAACAGTTCAGAGAAGATGGGTCAGATCTTTGATTTTGATTTGATTTGATTTATTATTGTCACAGGCATTAACATAGTGAAAACTTTGTTTCTTGCGCACTATACAGATAAAGCATACCGTTCACAGAGATAGAAAGGAGAGAGCGCAGAATGTAGTGTTACAGTCATAGCTGGGGTGTAGAGGACGATGAACTTAATGCAAGATAGGTCCATTCAAAAGTCTGATGGCAGCAGGGAAGAAGAAGGACGGAAGAGGAGGTTGAGATGAGACTTGCTCGAGCTATTCAAAATCATGAGGCTCCGGGCAAAGTAAAAAGGGAGAAACTGTACCCCATTGACAGAGGGCGAGAACCAGGCAGCAGCTTAAGTTAAGTGACAACAGAACAAGAACATAAGAAACATAAGAACATAAGAAATAGGAGCAGGAGTAGGCCATCTGGCCCTTCGAGCCTGCCCCGCCATTCAATAAGATCATGGCTGATCTGAAGTGACACAGTGGAGAACTTATTCTGTATGGTGAGTGGATGGGATCTGGAATGCTATGCCTGAGAGTGTGGGCAAGGCAGATTCAATCTTGGCTTTCGAAAGAGAAATGGATCATTACCTGGAGGGAGAGAATTTGTAGGACCATGGGGAAAGAGTGGCTGAGATGCTCTTGGCAAACAACTATCATTTTTTTTGTTCATTCATGGGACATGGGCATCGCTGGCTGGCTAGCATTTATTGCCCATCCTGGTTGCCCTTGGAGAGGATAGTTGAGAATCAACCACATTACTGTGGATCTGCAGTCAAATGTAGGCCTGGCTAGATAAGGACAGCAGATTTCCTTTCCTAAAGGACATTAGTGAACCAGGTGGGTTTTTCCAACAACGGTTTCATGGTCATCAATAGATTCTTAATTCCAGATTTTGTTTCATTGAATTCAAATTCCACCATCTGCCGTGGTGGGATTCGAACCTGGGTCTCCAGAACACTAGCTGAGTTCTAGAGTTTGTAGGGGAAGGGAAGGGTTAGGGACCAATTGAGATCTATACTGGTAACAATCAGTCCAAGGAAACAGGAAAGTGTTCCATCCTGTATCTTACAAATTGATGAGTTTATAACGCGATGAGTCACTGAGATGGAGTATTTTAAACTAGCACTGTGACAAATCAATTGAACTGTAATACTTTCAAAGCTTTAACTGAACCAGTTTGGGGGAGTGAGTGGAAAATTAATCCCAATTCCCCAGTCTGAATAAATTCTACAAATAAGAGATTTTTGGGTTTAAGTATACTGAGTGTTTCACACCCTATACCCCATGGATTTTATATTTATGTTGTACATCCTTCCTATTTCATCCTCAGGTACGGATTCTTATTGGGGTCAAATTCCATGCTTAAAGTTTATTCATTAGTATCACAAATAGGCTCATGTAAGCCTATTTGTGATACTACAACAAAGTTTTCTGAGATAATCCCCAGGTTCCACACTCCAGCACCTGGATATCATTGAACTAGGAAGACCTCAGAAAAGGTTTACTGGGGTGCTACCGGGACTTGATAGTTTGAGTTATAAGGAGAGGCTGGATAGACTGGGACTTCTTCCCTGGTGCATAAGAGGCTTAGGAGTGATCTTGTAGAGGTCTGTAAAATAATGAGGGGCATAGGTCAGCTAGATAGTCAATATCTTTCCCCAAAGGTAGGGGAGTCTAAAATTAGAGGGCATAGGTTTAAGGTGAGAGGGGAGAGATACAAAAGGATCCAGAGGGGCAATTTTTTTCTGACAGAGGGTGGTGAGTATATGGAACAAGCTGCCAGAGGCAGTGGCAAAGGCGGATACAATTTTATCTTTTAACAAGCATTTCGACTGTTACATGGGTAAGATGGTTATTAAAGGATTTGTGCCAAATGCGGGCAATTGGGACTAGCTTAGTGGTAAAAACTGGATGGCATGGACAAGTTGTGCGGAAAGAGGCCATTTGGCCTATCGACTGACAACAATCCCCAGTGTTTACCCCAGTCCAACGCCGGCATCTTTACCACAATCCCACTGCCCAGGCCCTATCCCCACAACCTCGTATATTTATTCTGCTGATCCATTTGACATCCTCCTAACACTAAAACGCAATTTAGCGTGGCTTTTTCTTCTGCCTCTTGAGCTGCCACATTTTAGTTGGCCTAAAAGTCCCCCAAACTTATTTATACCCAAAAGAAAATGCAGCAGGCCACAGGAAGTTGTGAACGACTGGGGGTTGCAAACAAGCTTCATTCTTTGTGAATTAATGATTGCAAAATGGCGGACAGGTTGCTTGCTGATCTTGGCGCCTCCTGTCTTATCGGTGAGAGGTGTGAGGACATTGGGCTATCTATCTAAAGCCATCTTTCAATTCGGGGAATTTAAAATTCTGCCCTACGTCCTTGATTCTCATGAAATGAGAAAATGAAGACTCTCAAAGTGCTAACTTGGGAATAATTATGTTTAAAAATTCAAAATGACAAATATCAGAAAGGACACAACTATTTGTACTCCTCTGCTTAAACACCTACTTGGAAAATGAAAGTTGAGTAAAATTATAGATATTATGATGTGCTCTTTAAAAAAAAAAATGACAGCAGCCTTTCTGTCCCCTTTGGATTTCCTCCACAGTTATTTCAAGTGATCCCAGTGGAATTTGCCAGAAAATCGTGATAAATAACACAGTAGTTAATCAATATTACCCTGTTCAAATAGAGAAGGTGGAGGGAATACCCAGCAGGTCTGACAGCATCTGTGAGAGCTAACCCGGAGTCAACACTTTGGGAAGAATTTTGCCGGCACGTCTGCCCGAGGTTCGTACCATCCCGCGCGAGGCCAACGGAGAATGCCATTCTCCGAATCTCATTCGCATCTGGAATTGGGGCGGGCGTGCCGGTAAAATTCTGGCCTGTGACCTCCCATCGGAAGCCACCAAAATCCAACCCAAACTAAATCGTTTGGCGTCAAGATGCTCAGGTAACAGGAATCCAAGGCAAATTCCAGCTGTTGTCACGGAAATGCACTTTATGCCAAGCAAGATTTTTAATCCACCAGCTGGAAACATGAGGTTCCACTTTTAAAATACAGACTTTTCAAAAAAAAGGTGGAAGTTTCCTGTCCCACCCAGGGAATTACAGCGGGCGGGGTAGAACCGTGCAAAGGTCAGTTGACCTCGACCTCGGGTGAGCGCTGCTGGAAAATCCCACAGTAGAAGTGAGTTGAACACTGACAAAATGGCCACCTAATTTGCATTAACATACATCCCACATCCCACACCTTCTGGGATGAAGACAGAGGTATTGCTAAATCCCTCAGAGACAATGTGAGCTTGGAGGGAGGCACTTAAGGAAGTGGCCCTGGAAGTAGTAGATCCATTGGTGATCATTTTCCAAAATTCTTTTGACGCTGGACTGGTTCCTACAGATAGCTACGGGTAGCCAATGTAAGCCTGCCATTCAAAAAGGGAGATAAAGACAAAACAGGGAACTATAGACTAGTGAGCCTAACATCAGTACGGGGAAAGTTACTAGAGTCCATTACCACGAACAAAGATCAAAGAAAATTACAGTACAGGAACAGGCCCTTTGGCCCTCTAAGCCTGCACCGATGCTGCCCATCAGAACTAAAACCTCCTACCCTTCCGGGGACCATTTCCCTCGATTCCCATCCTATTCATGTCTTTGTTCAGGCGCACCTTAAATGTCACGATCGTATCTGCTTCCACCACCTCCCCCAGCAGCAAGTTCCAGACACCCACCACCCTCTGTATAACAAGCTTGTCTTGTTCATCTCCTTACCCCACGCACCTTAATCTTATACCCCCCCCCCCCCGAGTAAAATTGACTCTTCCACCCTGGGAAATTCCACTCATAACTCTCCTAACTCTCTGCGCTTCTTTGAATTGTGCTCTGAGATTTTAAATTGTTGTATCAATAAGCAGAGCAGGCCTAATGGCCTAATCTCTCAACTGAATAACAAGGCCTCCAATAAAACCATATATCCTGGAGCACAGCATGATTCAGACCAAGTTATGAAGTGTGCTTGGGTAATGGAATCGAAGATTTAAACATAGAAACATAGAACAGTGCAGAACACTACAGGCCCCTCGATGTTGTGCCGAGCTGTGTCCAAACTCAAGATCAAGCTATCCCACTCCCCATCATTCTGGTGTGCTCCATGTGCCTATCCAATAACCGCTAGGAAGTTTCTAAAGTGGCTGCCTTCACTATCACAGCAAGCAGTGTATTCCACACCCCAACCACTCTCTGAGTGAAGAATCTACCTCAGACATCCCTCCTACATCTCCCACCATGAACCTTATAGCTATGCCCCCTACATCCACCCAAGGACATCGTCTCTGAGCGTCCACTCTATCTATCCCCCTCATCATCTTATAAACCTCTATTGAGTTAGAAGGAGCACTTTCAGCGTCAAGTTATTGTCCAACAACCGGGACAATGCCACACGATGACACAACTCCCCCGACACAAAATGTCTGCTGTTGTACATTGTCAACCGTGCCTCAGTTGATTGCACTCTCGCCTCTGAGTCAGAAGGTGTGGATCAAATTCACAAAATCTTCCAACGTGAAATCAAAGCTCCATCTATCTCCGAACACAAAATATTTCTTGATGCTATTTTGAAAAAGACCATTGGAATTTTTTCACAGCGAATATTTAGCCTTCAACAAGCATCATCATTCTTTGTTGGACCTTCACACCACAGAAGTAAGGAGAAAATACAATTATCTCTCCTTGACACTCAGCAATATTACCATCACTGAACGAGTGAAAGAAATATCTTTCTTGGTAAAATGTGTTTGTTCCCTTCTCGACATTGCAAGTGAAATAGTGCTTCCTTAACTGTGATATGCTTGGGGCGGCATGGTGGCACAGTGCTTGGCACTGCTCCTCACACAGCCAGGGACCTGGGTTCAATCCTGGCCTCGGGTCACTGTCTGTGTGGAGTTTGCACATTCTCCCTGTGTCTGCATGGGTTTCCTTCAGATGCTCCAGTTTCCTCCCACAGTCCAAAGATGTGCTGGTTAGATGGATTGGCCATGCCGAATTGCCCCGAGTGTCCCACAATGTGTTGGTTAGATGGATTAACCATGGTGGATGCTGGTGATCGATGGGGGGCATCCAGCCTGACTGTCTGCCCCTCTACCATGGCTACATTAATGGAATCCCTACAATGCAGAAGTAGAACATTCAGCCCATCAACTCTGTACTGACCACAATCCTACCCAGACCTTATTTCCCTAACCCCACATATTTCCCCTGCTAATCCCCTGACACTAGGGTCAGTTTTGCATAGCCAATCAACCGAACCCGCACATCTTTGGAGTGTGGGAGGAAACCGGAGCACCTGGAGGAAACCCATGCAGACACGGGGAGTAGGTGCAGACTCTGCACAGGCAGTGACCGGGAATCGGACCCAGGTTCCTGCAGCTGTGAGGCAGCATTACTAAACACTGTGCCACCCTCTTTTTAGAAGGAGGCCGTTCTGCCCATCAAGCCTGCACCGTGGCTAAATTCGCGGCTGGTTGTCCCCGGAGAGGGAGCGTGTGGTGCCCATGGGCACCATCGAGGTCTTCCATGCTTGCCGGGCACCGCGGGGGCTGGGGTGTATTATCGACCCTCTTAACCACGTTTCGGTTTGCTGTTTTAAGCTTCCTTCCTGCTTTGATTTATTGCTTTGGGATGGGGGTGGGGGGGGGGGGCGGAGGCATTCCCTTCTTTTTGGGGGATGCCCCTTTCAATTTGTCCCTCAGTTTTTTTGATATTGTTTTGCCGAGAGGAATGGGTCAGCCCTGGGAAAGGTGTGGGGTTATCGGTATTGGGTTGGGGAGGAAGGAGCCTGGGGAATGATGCTCTGGCAGAGAGTCGGTGCAGACTCGATGGGACGAATGGCCTCTTCTGCGCTGGAGGGATTTGATGATTCTAAGGTCATAAAAAGACGGAGTTTAAGTGCCAGGTTTTTATCTCTTTTAAGAGGTGCCTGTACACCAATTCTAAGGAAACAAACAGTGACTGGAGCTCTCGTTGGAATTCCACATAAAATAACAGACCTCCAACACAAGGAGCCTTTATGTCCTCATAATGAAATCCCCTCAAGGACAGCGACAGCTGAGAAGAAATGCATTATTGATGCCGAGGATGGTAATATTGTGTGTGTACACATGCAACATCAAAGATAGGCAGTTGTCAGGGTGGAGAGGTTGGTGACTGTTGTGTATTTACAGATTATTTATGCCCATAAATTCATACTTGTTATGCAAACCTTGAATGCGCTTCTCCATTCAGCACAGAACTAAACACTTCTTTCGCAGCCTCCAACTGAAATAGAAAATGCGTGGAGGAAAGGCATTGATTTCTGCTCTGTCCCACTTCTCTGGAACGCACGACCCGACGCTGCTTTGGAAACGGCTACAATCGAGGTATTCAAGGGAGAATTGGGTTAGCAGCTGCAAAGGAAGAACGTGCAGGGCCGTGAGGAGAAGTCGGGCAGCGTGGGGGAGGGCAAACTGGCTCCTTCAGGGATCCAGACCCAGATACATGGGCTGAAGAATGGCTTCCTGTTGTCCTGTAACCATGGCGACTCTGCTATGAATCGGAAGGTCAAGTACAAAAATAAAATATGACCATAGCACCTTCACAGTGCAGAAGGAGGCCATTCAGCCCATCAAGTTGGCATACAATCCCACCCAGGCCCTATCCCCATACATTTACCCGAGCTCACCCGCCTGGCACTAAGCGGCAATTTAGCATGGCCAATCAATCTAACCCGCACATCTTTGGGCAGTGGGACGAAACTGGAGCACCCGGAGGAAACCCATGCAGACACGGGGAAAATGTGCAAACTCCACACAGACACTGTCCCAAACTGTGAACCGAACCCAGGTCCCTGGCACAATGAGGCAACAGTGCAAACCATTGTGTCACAGTGCCACCCAGAACAACACCCGGAATGATTTTCAAAAATAAAAATATACTGAATTCAAAATATACTGAATATACTGGTCCACTTTGGTAGGAATAATGGTAGGAAAGATTATTACTTACGTGGCGAAAAACTGCAGCAGGCGACGGTGCAGAGGGACCTCGGGGTCCGTGTGCATGAGTCGCAAAAACCCAGCTTGCAGGTGCAGCAGGTGGTCAAGAAGGCGAATGGGATGCTGGCCTTCATAGCGAGGGGGATTGAATATAAAAGTAGAGAGGTCTTGCTGCAGCTGTATAGGGCATTGGTGAGGCCGCAGCTGGAGTACTGTGTGCAGTTTTGGGCGCCGTACTTACGCAAGGATATTTTGGCCTTGGAGGGAGTGCAGAGGAGGTTTACTAGGCTGATACCAGAGTTGAGGGGATTGAGCTATGAGGAGAGGCTGAATAAACTAGGCTTGTACTCGTTAGAGTTTAGAAGAATGAGGGGAGATCTCATTGAGACGTATAAGATGATGAATGGGATGGATAGGATAGAGGTGGAGAGACTCTTCCTGCTCAGAAAGGATAATAGGACTAGGGGGCACAGCCTCAAGATAGAGGGGGAGCGGTTTAGAATGGAGTTGAGGAGGAACTTCTTCACTCAAAGGGTGGTGAATCTCTGGAATTCTCTACCCGTTGAGGTGGTGGAGGCTGCCTCGCTAAATATTTTTAAGACACGGGTTGATGGGTTTTTGATAAGAGTTTAAGGATTAAGGGTTATGGGAAGAGGGCAGGAATGTAGAACTGAGCCACGACAGATCAGCCATGATCTTACTGAATGGCGGGGCAGGCTCGAAGGGCTAGATGGCCTACTCCTGCTCCTATTTCTTATGTTCTTATGTTCTTATTCAAACACTTGGGACGAAACTCAGTTGGTGAGTGATTTTTGTCACCATTATTGCTGGAGAAGTGTGTGTGTGAGTGTGTATGAGTGTGTGTGTGAGTGTGTGTGTATGTGTGAGTGTGTGTGTGTATGTGAGTGAGTGTGTGTATGAGTGTGTGTGTGTGAGTGTGTGTATGTGAGTGAGTGTGTGTGAATGTGAGCATGTGTGTGTGAGTGTGTGTGTGTGAGTGTGTGTGTGTATGTGAGTGAGTGTGTCTATGAGTGTGTGTGTGTGTGAGCGTGTGTGTGTGAGTGAGTGTGTATGAGTGTGTGTGTGTGTGTATGTGAGTGTGTGTATGTGAGTGAGTGTGTGTATGAGTGTGTGTGTGTGAGTGTGTGTGTGTGTGAGAGAGTGTGTGTGAATGTGAGCATGTGTGTGAGTGTGTGTGTGTGTGAGCGTGTGTGTGTGAGTGAGTGTGTATGAGTGTGTGTGTGTATGTGAGTGTGTGTATGTGAGTGAGTGTGTGTATGAGTGTGTGTGTGTGAGTGTGTGTGTGTGAGAGAGAGTGTGTGTGAATGTGAGCATGTGTGTGTGTGTGTATGAGTGTGTGTGTGTGTGTGAGCGTGTGTGTGTGAGTGTGTGTATGAGTGTGTGTGTGTATGTGAGTGTGTATGAGTGTGTGTGTGTATGTGAGTGTGTGTATGTGAGTGAGTGTGTGTATGAGTGTGTGTGTGTGAGAGAGTGTGTGTGAATGTGAGCATGTGTGTGTGAGTGTGGGTACGTGTGCATGTTTGTGTATGTGAGAATGTGTGTGTGTGTGTGTGTGTGTGTGTGTCTGCACGTGTCTGGTAGTGTGGCGACCAGAATAGAACACTATATTCCAAGTGCAGCCTAACTAAGGTTCTATAAAGCTGTAATATGACTTGCCAATTTTTAAACTCAATGCCTCAGCTGATGAAGGCAAGCATGCCATATGCCTTCTTGACTACCTTCTCCACCTGCATTGCCAATTTCAGTGACCCGTGTACCTGTACACCCAGATCCGCGTGCACCCAGAGTGTATGTGTGTGAATGAGTGTGTGTGTGTGAGTGAGTGTGTGTGAGTGTGAGTGAGTGCGTGTGTGTGTGTGTGAGTGTGTGGGTCCATTCTGAATATGATGAATTATAATATTTAGTTATATTTTTTACTAGCCTGATGCTGAGCAATGTGGTGCTGATGATGGAGATTGGAATTCTTTCCATTTTGGACACAGCGTCAGCACAAAGATTTGAAAGGTCAGAAATACACATTTATATGTATGAAAAATCAGCTTCAACTATACTTAGCAGTGTGCCTTGCTTGCTTTTCTCCTGATTTGATTTATTATTGTCACATGTATTGGGATACAGTAAAAAGTTTTGTTTCTTGAGCACTTCACAGACAAAGCATACCATTCATAAAGTGCATAGGGAAGAGAAAAGGAGAGAGTGCAGAATATAGTGTTACAGTTATAGCTACGGTGTAGAGAAAGATCAACTTACTATACGGTAGGTCCATTCAAAAGTCTAATGGCAGGGAAGAAGCTGTTCTTGAGTCGATTGGTGCGTAATCTCAGACATTTGTATCTTTTTCCTGACGGAAGAAAGTGGAAGAGAGAATGTCTGGGGTTTGAGAAGTCCTTCTCTCTGCTGGCTGATTTTCTGAGGCAGTGGGAAGTAAAGATGGGGTCCATGGGTGGTTTGTATGATGGACTGGTCTACTGGGCTAACTTTGTAGCTTTTTGCATACTGGTCAGAACAGGAGCCATACCAAGCTGTGCTACATCTGGAAAGGATGATTTCCATGGTTCATCTGTAAATGTTGTTGAGAGTCCTAACTGACATGCCAAATGTCCTTGGCCTCCTGAGAAATTAGAGGCATTGGTGGCCTTTCTTCACTATGGTATCAGCGTGGAGGGACCAGGACAAGTTATTGGTGATTTGGACACCTAGAAACATGAAGCTCTCGACCATTTTTACTTTGTTCCCATTGATGCAGGCAGGGACATGTTCTCGAGTACACTCCCTGAAGTCGATGGCTGTCTTCTTCATTTTACTGACATTGAAGGAGAGATTATTGTCATCTTATCAACTCACCAGATTCTCCATCTCTTTCCTGTACTCCATCTCATCATTGTTTGAGATCTGACCTACTACGACGGTATCATTAGTAACCTAACAAATCAAGTTGGAGGAGGCTTGTGGGCCCTGGTGTTGAGGATGATCGTGGAGGAGGTGTTGTTGCCTATTCTTTATGATTGTGGTCTGTGGGGAAGGAAGTCTAGGATCAAGTCACAGAGGGAGGAGCCGAATCCTAGGCCACAAAGTTTGGGGAGATCAGTTTTGCAGGAATAATGTTGAAGGTTGAGCTGTAGTCAATAAATAGGAGTCTGATATTAGTGTCCTCCAGCATGACAAGAACGTAGGAATTGCTGGAAAGAACAAAAAGGCAAGGCTCCACCTCATCTGCCTTAGCAATCGGATAGCCATATGAGAGGACAATAGCGAAATGGTTGACTTGATGGCAATCAATCTTTAATCAATGGCTGTGTTTATTTATGCTACAAAACTAAGGGAACACTTCCTACACATGCACAAATGCAATGGCTGGAATTTTACCACCCCACCCGCCGCAGGGTCCGGAGCAGGCAAGGGGTGGAGAATGGAAAGTTCTGTTGACCTCCGACAAAATTTTATGGTTTTGGAACAAACAAGGCCCAGTGTCTTTCTCAGTGCCAGAGGGTCAGCTGCCTGCATTAAAACAAACAAGTTGGCTTGACATAGACAATCAATAAAGTGGATGTCAACCATTTTTAGATCGATGCAGTCCTTATCCGATCGCATGTCCGTGTACCTAGTTCACCTGCCACTTGGCAATTTTTCCATCTGTAAAACATACTTCTGATTCACTAAATGAAGAAGCTATACCATCAGAAATTTTCCTAACTTCCAATGTGGAGAATTGATTTTACGATTTAGTTTCTGGAAAAGGGCAGGAGATGTGTGGGAACAGCACCATTTGCAAGTTCCCCTCCAAGCCATGCACCATTCTGATTTGGAAGTATTTTGCTGTTCCTTCACTGTCACTGGGTCAAAATCCTAGAATTTTCAGCCACTCCCAATCAGCACTGTTAGTGTTCCTACACCACAATGTTCAAGAAAGCAGCTCAGCATCACTTTCTCAAGGGCAATTAGGGATGGACAACAAATATTGGCCTACTTAGCAACACCAACATCCTCTGAAAGAATTAAAACAACCTTTGGTGAAAATAATTTTTAAAAGTATCTTGAAAAATCATCACCCAATTGGGGCTTGAAGGCAAGATTTTAAGAGTCTCATTGTCCAACAACTGAGCTAGTCAGGTGGTGCAATGTCTTTCAAACTTATTCAAGGACTTTTCACAACCTTGAATAGGTTAATTATAATATATGATATTAATAACATGTACCACAGTATATTGAGACCATTTACAAATTGTATTCATTCACATGTATGGGATGGCATGGTGGCACAGTGGTTAGCACTGCTACCTCACAGCGCCAGGGACCCAGGTTCGATTCCTGGCTTGGGTCACTGTCTGTGTGGAGTCTCCACGTCTTTCCATGTCTGTCTGTGTTTCCTCTGGGTGCACCAGTTTCCTCCCACAGTCTGAAAGATGTTCTGGTTAGGTGCATTAACCTTGCTAAACTCCCCCCACCCCCCAGTATATCCAACAGGTGCCGGAGTGTAGTAACTAGGGGATTTTCACAGTAACTTCACTGCAGTGTTAATGTAAGCCTACTTGTGACACTATTAAATAGATACACTTTATTTAATCACAAGAGCAATGTTGGCATGGAAACACAATAACTGAATTTTTTTTTTAAATTCATTCATGAGATGTGGGTGTCATTGGCAAGGATTTGTTGCCAATTCCTAATTGTCTTTGAACTGAATAGCTTGCTGGGCCACTTCAGAGGGCAGTTAACCATGTTGCTGTGGGTCGTGGATCATGCGTAGGCCAGACCAGGTAAAGACGGCAGATTTCCATCCACAATGGACATTAGTGAACCAAATGGGTTTTTACAACAATGGTTTCATGGTCATTATTACACTTTTAATTCCAGACTTTTATTGAATTCAAATTTTACCATCTACCGTAGTGGGATTCGAACCTTGGTCCCCAAGAGCGTTAATCTGGGTTTCTGGATTACTAGTCCAGCAACAATACCACGGCGCCACTGCCTCTATTAATTATCGATTAGGTCACCCAATAATCTTCCATACTCAAAGCAATATAAGCCCAGTATATACAGCAATATTTCTCATATGGACATAAGAGAAATCATAATATCTACTGACACTTCAGGGGAGGCAATATAGTGAAAAGTCAGTGATGGGCAATCTCAGCTAGTCAGTGAGCCACACAAGGAGCCCTCCTTCATCTCAGCGCTCCTCAGGTTTGAAATTGGGCTTGTTCACTAACCGTGGCGCAATGAATCAGATTAAATGTATTTAATGCATGCTGAATATTTCATAACGAGTTATAAAATGTGCTTAATCATTCATATATTAATAGAAGTATCATCAACTTCAAATGGTAAACACAATGTAAATATTTATACTTTGGACACAGCATGGCTCTCACTGTCAATGGTGTGAGCAATCAGTATGTACCTCACTTCACTTGCCCTTGCTTTACTTGTGTAACAGAATCACAGAATGTTACAGTGCGGAAGAGGCCCTTCAGCCCATCGAGTCTGCACTGATGCATGAAAGATCCTGACCTGCCCACCTAATCCCACTTGCTAGCATTTGGCACGTAGCCTTGAATGTTATGATGTGCCAAGAGCTCATCCAGGTACTTCTTAAAGGATGTGAGGCATCCATCTCTACCACTTTCCCAGGCAGCTCATTCCAGACCATCACCTCTCTCTGAGTAAAATAGATTTTCCTCAAATTCCCCCTAAACTGGAGCTCCCGGTGGAAACCCATGCAGACACAGGGAAAACACGCAGACTCCTTACAGATAGTGACCCAAGCTGAGAGGGATCTGGGAATACAGGTGCAGAATTCCCTAAAAGTGATGTCACAGGTGGATAGGGTCGTAAAGAGTGCTTTTGGTACATTGGCCTTTATAAATCGGAGTATCGAGTATAAAAGTTGGAGTGTTATGGTAAGGTTATATAACGCATTGGTGAGGCTGAATTTAGAGTATTGTGTACAGTTTTAGTCACCTAGTTACAGGAAGGATGGTTGAAAGATCGCAGAGAAGGTTCACAAGGATGTTGCCGGGACTTGAGAAGCTGAGTTACAGAGAGAGATTGAATAGGTTAGGACTTTATTCCCTGGAACGTAGAAGAATGAGGGGAGATTTGATAGAGGTGTTTAAGATTTTGATGGGTATAAATAGACTGAATGCAAGCAGGCTTTTTCCACTGAGGCTAGGGGAGAAAAAAAACCAGAGGGCATGGGTTAAGGGTGAAAGGAGAAAAGTTTAAAGGGAATATTAGCGGGGGGAGCTTCTTCACGCAGAGAGGGGTGGGAGGGTGGAACGAGCTGCCGGATAAAGTGGTAAATGTGGGGTCACTTTTAACATTTAAGGAAAACTTGGACGGGTTCATGGATGAGAGGGATGTGGAGGGATATGGTCCAAGTGCAGGTCAGTGGGACTAGGCAAAAAATAGTTCGGCACAGACAAGAAGGGCCAAAAGGCCTGTTTCTGAGCTGTAATTTTCTATTTCTATTTCTATAAACCTCCCACCCCTCATTTTTAATTTGTGTCCCCTCATAATTGACCCTTCAACTAAGGGGAACAGCTGCTCCCTATCCACCGTATCCATGCCCTTCATAATCTTGTACACCTCGATCAGGTTGCCCCTCAGTCTTGTCTGCTCCAGAGAAAACAATCCAAGTCTATCCAACCTCTCTATAACTTAAATGTTCCATCCCAGGCAACATCCTGTGAATCTCCTCTGCACCCCTCTTCCCTCTGGAATGGGAGGGGGGTGCAGAAAAATCATAGAATCATTGAATCCCTGCCCGTAAGCTCTCTGACCCATCCCTTTCCGCCATCCCAATCCTACCTTGCTTTGAGAAGGCATTAGGGTTGAAAGAGGTCGCCCCCTGGTGGAAACAATCCAAATCAAGCAAAAGATTCAAGCCAACTGGAATGTATGGCGGTGATGGGCACCCAATCATACACACGTGAATATTTAAACGGCAAAGTAAGGCAAGAATCGTAAAAGAGTCATTATCAGGAAAACAACAGCAAAACACGTCGATATATTAGAAGAAGTAAGACTTGACAGAAAAATGGAACGTGTGGTGATTATGCTGATTGATGACCAATAGAGGCTAACACTGCAAGATGAGGTTGTCACAGCATATGATTCACAAGAGGACGTAATGAAATTATTTAGCCATTGGAAATCAAAATTATAGGCCTGCTGAGGCCAAGGGCTGTATTTCAAACCATTAGTAAGTCATCTTCAGTTGCTTCAAGATGTTATATCGCATACTTCTAAAGTACAGGTGAAAATTGTGTATTTACTTTTATCTAAATTATACCTTCACTGGCCTCACTTTTCTCCCACTGCCTTAAATAATATGCAGCTACTCGCATCAGACTTTAAACTATCTGAGCTTTCTGAGGTCGTAGATGAGCACTGCTAATGCTGCCTCGCGGCATCAGGGTCCAATTCCGGTAACTGTTTGTGGGGAGTTTATACATTCTCCCCATGTCTGCGTGGGTTTCCTTCAGGTGCTCCCGTTTCCTCCTACACTCTAAAGATGTGCAGAGGTTTTTTTTATTCATTCGTGGGACATGGGTGTTGCTGGCTGGCCAGCATTTATTGATGTGGGTATGCCGGCGTTGGACTGGCGTAAACACAGTAAAAAGTCTGACAACACCTGGTTTTAGTCCTGGTGTTGCCACAAATAAATCGGTTGGACTAAAACCTGGTGTTGTCAGACTTTTTACAGCATTTATTGCCCATCCCTAGTTGCTCGAGGGCAGTTGAGAGTCAACCACATTGCTGTGTCTGTGGAGTTACGTGTAGGCCACACACAGTAAGTAGTTTCACAACACCAGGTTAAAGTCCAACAGGCTCCAGACCAGGTAAGGACAGCAGATTTCCTTCCCCAAAGAACATTCTGACAATTGACAACGACTTCATAGTCATAAGAACATCAGAACATAAGAAATAGGAGCAGGAGTAGGCCATCTGGCCCTTCGAGCCTGCCCCGCCATTCAATAAGATGATGGCTGATCTGAAGTGGCTCAGTTCCACCTTCCGGCCCTCTCCCCATAACCCTTAATCCTCTCGCTTATCAAAAACCCATCAAATTTTCAACTAGATATTTTTTATTGAATTCAAATTCCATCATCTGCCGTGGTGGGATTCGAACCTGGGTCCCCAGAACATTAGCTGAGTTTCTTGATTAATAGTCCAGCACTAAGACCACTAGGCCACTGCCTCCCCCTCAGTGGTGGATTGCCCATGCTAAATTGCCTCTTAGTGTCCCAAGATGTGTAGGTGAGTGGATTCCCATGGTAACTGTGTGGGGTTCTGGGGGACAGGGTAGAGGGGACGGATTGAGTTGGATGCTCATTTGGAGAGTCAGTGCAGACTCAATTGGCAAATGGTCTTCATCTTCCAGCTTAAGAGCCAACACATTTTAACTTTAAGTTTATTTATTAGTGTCACAAGTAGACTTACATTGCAATGAAGTTACTGTGAAAATCCCCTCGTCACCACACTCCAGCGCCTGTTCGGGTACACGGAGGGAGAATTTAGCACCTAACCAACATGTCTTTCATTCTGTGAAAGGAAACCAAAGCAAATGACCCACGCTCCTTTTTCTCACAAAGGTCTGCCAAACAGGCAGTGGCAAAACCAGCGGTGAGATTTCCCCTGGAATCAGGCCACTGGGCGTGGAGGTCTTGCCAACCTACAAGCACGGGCAAATCAAAAACTGGGAGATCTTGGACTCAGGAGCGCCACTGGGAAGGCAGTGGCTGCTGCTGGAAGGACAAGCAGCATCCCAGGGGGCTGGGGTGGGGGCTGCTAGGAGAGGAGTCCAGGTGTCACAAAGCAAGGGCAGGGGTGTGGCTCTCAGCATTTACCTGTTCTAGTGTCAGTCATGAACTGAGTGCTTTTGATGGATGGAAATGGTCGATGGCTTCAAGCTTCTAGATGTTCAGATCACCAACAATCTGTCCTGGTCCCTCCACACTGACACTATTGTTAAGAAAGCTCACCAGCGCCTCTACTTCCTCAGGAGGCTGAGGAAATTTGGCATGTCAGCTACAACTCTCACCAACTTTTACAGACGTACCATAGAAAGCATTCTTTCCGGTTACATCACAGCTCGGTACGGCTTCTGCTCTGATCAAGACAGCAATAAATTACAAAGGGTTGTGAATGTAACCTAGTCCATCACACAGGCCAGCCTCCCATCCATTGACTCTGTCTACACTTCCCACTGCCTCAGAAAAGCAGCTAGCAAAATCAAGGGCCCCACACACCCCGGACATTCTCTCTTCCACTTACATCCCTTGGGAAACAGATACAAAAGTCTGAGATCATGTGTCAATCGACTCAAGAACACCTTTTTCCCTGCTGCCATCAGGCTTTTAAATGAATCTATCTTATATTAAACCGACCTTTCTCCGTACAGTCTCTGCAAGCTGTCTGTGACGGTTACATTATTTTCTGCGCACTCTCCTTTGCTTTTCCCCGATGTACTCTATGAATTCTTTGTCTGTACAGCACGCAAGAAACAATACTTTTCACTAGATCCCAATACACGTGACAACAATAAATCAAATCTACATCCCACCCAAACCCTGGAGGTGACAAGCTGGCCACCCATCGTGCATGGTGCATTGCAACAGGCTTACCTGCAACTGGGTTAATGCCAGCGTGGAAGGATGGGGACCTTAAATAGTATTAATTGGCTACTTAAGGGCCTGTTAATAGCAGCAGGGTGGGGTCATGGGCCATTTTGCTGTCTAGAGCCTAATTCTTGCAGAGGGTGTGAAATTAGCAAGGTTTCAGTATTCTACCATTCTGCCAAAGTAAATGCCCTTTCCACCTCCAAGCTCGTTCACATGTGAGACCGTAAGATTTTAGCTGTTTACAGTTCCTCTCCATAGATGCTGCTTGTCATATTGGCCGGAATTTTACTGTCCTGACCACTGTGGGAATAGGAGTGGATGAGAGGCAGGCAATGGGAAGATCCACTGACCTTATAAGAACATAAGAAGAACTAGGAGTAGGAGTAGGCCATTTGGCCCCTCGATCCTGCTCCGCCATTCAATAAGATCGTGGCTGATCTTCTTGTGGACTCAGCTCCACTTACCCACCCGCTCATCATCAACCTTAATTCCTTTACTGTTCAAAAATTTATCTATCCTTGTCTTAGAAACATCCACCAAGGTCCCTCAACTGCTTCACTGGGCAGGGAATTCCACAGATTCACAACCCTTTGTGTGAAGAAGTTCCTCCTCAACTCAGTCCTAAATCTGCTCCCCCTTATTTTGAGGCCATGCCCCCTAGTTCTAGTTTCACCCACCAGTGGAAACAACTTCCCTGCTTCTATCTAATCTATTTCTTTCATAATCTTATATATTTCTATAAGATCTCCCCTCATTCTTCTGAATTCCAATGAGGATAGTCCCAGTCTATTCAGTCTCTCCTCATAAACCAACCCTCTCAACTCCGGAACCAACCTCGTGAATCTCCTCTGCACTCCCTCCGGTGCCAGTATATCCTTTCTCAAGGAAGGAGACCAAAACTGTACACGGTACTCCAGGTGTGGCCTCACCAGCACCTTATACAGCTGCAACATAACCTCACTGTTTTTAAACTCCATCCCTCTAGCAATGAAGGAAAAAATTCCATTTGCCTTCTTAATTACCTGCTGCACTGGCAAACCAACTCCTTGTGATTCCTGCACAAGGACACCCAGGTCCCTCTGCACAGCAGCATGCTGCAATTTTTTACCATTTAAATAATAGTCCATTTTGCTGTTATTCCTACCAAAATGGATGACTTCACATTTACCAACATTGTACTCCATCTGCCAGGTCCTCGCCCACTCACTGAGACTATCTATATCCCTTTGCACACTTTCAGCTTCCTCCGCACACTTTGCTCTGCCACTCATCTTAGTGTCAACTGCAAGTTTTGACACACTACACTTAGTCTCCAACTCCAAATCATCTATGCAAATCGTGAACAATTGCAGTCCCAACTGCAGATCCCTGAGGCACACCATTAGTCGCTGATCGCCAACCAGAAAAATACCCATTTAGCCCCACTCTTTCCTTTCCGTTAGTTAACCAATCCTCCATCCGTGCTAATACATTACCTGGAACATTGTTCACTTTTATCTTATGTAGCAATCTTTGGTACAGCACTTTATCAAATGCCTTCTGGAAATCCAGATACACCACATCTATAGGTTCCCCGTTGTCCACTGCGCTCAAATTGTCCTCGAAGAGTGTCAGTACATTAGTTAAACATGACCTTCCTTTCATGAACCCATGCTGTATCTTCCCAATGGGACAATTGATATCCAGATGTCTCGCTATTTCTTATTTGATGATAGATTCATGAATTTTCCCCACTACAGAAGTTAAGCTAACTGGCCTATAGTTACCCGACTTTTGTCTACCTCCTTTTTAAAACACTGGTGTCACATTTGCTATTTTCCAATCTGTGGGAACCACCCCAGAGTCCAGCAAATTTTGCTAAATTACCACTAGTGCATTTGCTATTCTGCCCTCCCCCCCCCCATCCCTTTTTAGTATCCTGGGATGCATTCCATCAGGACCTAGAGACTTGTCTACCTTTAGCACCATTAATGTGCCCAACATTACCTCTTTCGTGATAATGATAGCTTTTAAGTCTTCACCAGCCATAACCCCGCCCCCGTCATCAATTTTTAGCATGTTATTTGTCTTCCACTGTGAAGACTGACCCAAAATACCTGTTCAATGCCTCGACCAGTTCCTCATTTCCAGTTATTAAATCCCCCTTCTCATACTCTAAAGAACCAATGTTTACTATGGCCACTCTTTTCCATTTTATATGCTAAAAGAAACTTTTGCTACCTGTTTTTATATTCTGTGCTAGTTTAATCTCATAATCAATCTCACTTTTCTTTCTAGCTTTTTCTGTGGCTTTCTGTTGACCTTTAAAGATTTCCCAATTAGAGTTGACAAAGGGTCATCCAGATGAAAAATGTTGGCTCTTTTGTTTTTATTCATTTGTGGGACATGGGTGTCGCTGACTGGCCATTTATTGCCCACCCCTGGCTGCTCTTGGAGGGCAGTTGAGAGTCAACCACATTGCTGTGACCCTGGGGTCACATGTAGGCCAGACCAGGTAAGGATGGCAGATTTTTGCTGCCTCGCTAAATATTTTTAAGAAACGGGTTGATGGGTTTTTGATAAGAGAGGGGATTAAGGGTTATGGGGAGAGGGCGGGAAAGTAGAACTGAGCCACGACAGATCAGCCATGATCTTATTGAATGGCGGGGCAGGCTCGAAGGGCTAGATGGCCTACTCCTGCTCCTATTTCTTATGTTCTTATGTTATGTTCTTATTTCCTCCCCTAAAGGACGTTAGTGAACCAGATGGGTTTTTCCAATAATTGACAATGGTTTCACAGTCATCAGTAGATTCTTAATTCCAGATATTTTTTATTGAATGCAAATTCCACCAGTTGCCATGGCTGGATTCAGACACAAGTCCCCAGAACAACTCTGCGTGTAGTTTGCACATTCTCCTCGTGTCTACGTGGGTTTCCTCCGGGTGCTCTGGTTTCCTCCTACAGTCCAAAGATGTGTGGGTTAGGTTGATTGGCCATGCTAAAATTGCCCCTTAGTGTCCTGGGATGTGTAGGTTAGAGGGATTAGTGGGTGAATGTGTGGGGGTAGGGCCTGGGTGGGATTGTAGTCGGTGCAGACTCGATGGGCCGAAGGGCCTCTTTCTGCACTGTAGGGTTCTATGTTCTAATAGCTGAGTTTCCAGTTTAATAGTCTAGCGATAACACCACTGCCTCCCTAAGGTCTATCCTCTCCCTACAGATGATGTCAGACCTGCTGAGATTTTCCGGCATTTTCTGTTTTTGTTTCAGAGTAAAAAGTCTGACAACACCAGGTTTTAGTCCAACCGATTTATTTGATAATATTCTCACAAGCAAGCAAGCTTTCGGGGTTACCTCTTCGTCAGGTGAATGGAGAGTTCTGGCCTCAGACAGAGCATATTGTTTCAGAGATCAGAGATCCTCTCCTACAGAAACTACTTGACCTGCTTCCAGCATCTTCTGATTTTATTTCCAGTATCTGCAGTGCTTTCCTCTTGTTGACGATGGGGGTGTGAGTGGGCGGACGGTTAAAGTGGGAACATTTACCACCATATTCCTTCAATTCTTCACAGAGTTCGGAATTACCAGAGGACAATCATTAATGTCCTTGTTGCTGCGTAGTAAATTGCAAATTGCTTTTGTCAATGAGCGGGAATGTAATTAGGAGAACTCATCTATATTAATCTGAAGAAATTGAGTTTAAAACAAAAAGGCAAACAGCTTTGAATCTCGTTCAGCCGCACCTTGCCTCCTCATTGAATGCAGACGATACCGATTTATGGTCAGGCAAACAGAACAACCTCAGAGCGAAAGTGATAATAGACAGATAGAAACTTTGGGCACTGTTCTGCCACCTGGCCCATGGAACCCAGACAAGATCCACATGGACTGAAAGCAAGCGCGTTTTTCATCGAGTAAATAAGGAACAAACAGAGCGACATATCCTTTCTTAAACTGTCACTGGGAACATTTGCTCCGTAAAAAGTCTGACAACACCAGGTTTTAGTCCAACCGATTTATTTGATAATATACTCACAAGCTTTCGGGGTTTCCCTCTTCGTCAGGTGAATGGAGAGTTCTGGCCTCAGACAGAGCATATAAAGCACAGACAGTTTAGAGATTGCTGATTAGAATGTGAATCTTTAGGTGTAAGGATTCACATTCTAATCAGTAATCTCTAAACTGTCTGTGCTTTATATGCTCTGTCTGAGGCCAGAACTCTCCATTCACCTGACGAAGGGGCTAACCCCGAAAGCTTGTGAGAATATTATCAAATAAATCGGTTGGACTAAAACCTGGTGTTGTCAGACTTTTTACTGTGTTTACGCCAGTCCAACGCCGGCATACCCACATCATAACATTTGCTCCTGCAGCAACCCAGCACAGGTACAAAGGCCCAAATGGAGTTCTTCTGTGCTGAACCTAATCACAAGTTTTTTTCTTGAACAGTAGCAACAAGGTGTTCTGCTCCTTATGAAAGCACAGTGGCTCGGTGACGCAGTGGATAGCACTACTGCCTCACAGCGCCAGAGATTCGGGTTCCATCCCAGCCTTGGGTGACTGTCTATGGGGAGTTTGCACATTCTCCCCATGTCTGCATGGGTTTCCTCCGGGTGCTCCAGTTTCCTCCCACAGTCCAAAAGGCCTGTTGGTTAGGTGCATTGGCCATGCTAAATTCTCCCTCAGTGGTCATCTCATTACAGGAAGGGTGTGGAAGCCATAGAAAGGGTGCAGAGCAGATTTTCAAGGATGTTGCCTGGATTGGGGAGTATGACGTATGAGGATAGGTCGAGGGAGCTCGGCCCTTTCTCCTTGGAGAGACAAAGGATGAGGGTTGAGGGAGCTCGGCCCTTTCTCCTTGGAGAGACAAAGGATGAGGGGTGACCTGATACAGGTGTATAAGATGTTGAGAGGTATTGATCGAGTGGATAGTCAGAGGCTATTTCCCAGGGCTGAAATGGTTGCCACAAGAGGACACAGATTTAAGGTGCTGGGGAGTAGGTACAGAGGAGATGTCAGGGGTAAGTTTTACACTCAGAGAGTGGTGGGTGCATGGAATGGACTACCAGCAACGGTGGTGGAGGCAGATTCGATAGGGTCTTTTAAGAGACATTTAGATAGGTGCATGGAACTTGGTAAGATAGAGGATTATAGGTAAGCCTAGTAATCTCTAAGATAGGGACATGTTCGGCACAACTTTGTGGGCCGAAGGGCCTGTATTGTGCTGTAGTTTTTCTGTTTTTATGTTTCTATGTACCTGAACAGGCACCCGAGTATGGCAACTAGGGGATTTTCACAGTAATTTCATTGCTGTGTTAATATAAGCCTACTTGTGGCATTAATAAGTAAATTTTAACTTTGTTGTTGCCTCGCAGCACCAGGAACCCAGGATCAATCCCAGCTTCAGGTCACTGTCCGTGCAGAGTTTGCACATTCTCCCCCATCCATGTGCTCCAGTTTCCTTCTACAGTCCAAAAATGTGCAGCCTAGATGGATTGGCCTTAGTAAATCGGTATGGTTACGGGGATAGGGTGAGGGAGGGGGCCTGGGTAAGGTAGTCTCTCAGAGAATCGGTGCAGATTCGATGGGCCTCTGTAGGACCCAGGTTCAATTCTGGCCAACATGCAAACTAGATCTTCCTTTGAACCCTCAGAATAAGATGGAAGGTGTTCCCCATTCCAGAAAGGAAGTGACTGGACAAAGGAACTTCATTTATTTATTTATTAGTGTCACAAGTGGGCTTACATTAACACTTCAATGAAATTACTGTGAAAATCCCTTAGTGGCCACACTCCGGCACCTGTTCGGGTACACAGAGGGAGAATTTACAACGGCCAATACACAATAATATGTAGGAAGGAAACCTGCATCAAATCTGGCATTTCCATGTCAGCAAATTGTGATCCCAGAAATCTCAGATGAGAATTTAACAAGTCGTGTCATTTTGCTGTTTGATGGAGGAATGTTGGTTCTAAACACACAAACGTATGAAATAGGGGCAGAAATTGGTCGTTTGGCCCCTCCTACAACATCCACCATTCCATAAGATCAGGGTTGATCTGATCATGGTTTAAGTTCCATGTTTCCCATCTACCCACCAGTAACCTGTGATCTATCTGTGTGTAATGGAGCTCAGTGAGTGAGGGTCTGTGTGTGTGTAATGGAGCTCAGTGAGTGAGGGTCTGTGTGTGTAATGGAGCACAGTGAGTGAGGGTCTGTGTGTGTAATGGAGCTCAGTGAGTGAGGGTCTGTGTGTGTAATGGAGCTCAGTGAGTGAGGGTCTGTGTGTAATGGAGCTCAGTGAGTGAGGGTCTGTGTGTGTGTAATGGAGCTCAGTGAGTGAGGGTCTGTGTGTGTAATGGAGCTCAGTGAGTGAGGGTCTGTGTGTGTAATGGAGCACAGTGAGTGAGGGTCTGTGTGTGTAATGGAGCTCAGTGAGTGAGGGTCTGTGTGTGTAATGGAGCTCAGTGAGTGAGGGTCTGTGTGTAATGGAGCTCAGTGAGTGAGGGTCTGTGTGTGTGTAATGGAGCTCAGTGAGTGAGGGTCTGTGTGTGTAATGGAGCTCAGTGAGTGAGGGTCTGTGTGTGTAATGGAGCTCAGTGAGTGAGGCTCTGTGTGTGTAATGAAGCTCGGTGAGTGAGGGTCTGTGTGTGTAATGGAGCTCAGTGAGTGAGGGTCTGTGTGTGTAATGGAGCACAGTGAGTGAGGGTCTGTGTGTGTAATGAAGCTCGGTGAGTGAGGGTCTGTGTGTGTAATGGAGCTCGGTGAATGTGGGTCTGTGTGTGTAATGGAGCTCAGTGAGTGAGGGTCTGTGTGTGTAATGAAGCTCGGTGAGTGAGGGTCTGTGTGTGTAATGGAGCTCAGTGAGTGAGGGTCTGTGTGTGTAATGGAGCTCAGTGAGTGAGGGTCTGTGTGTGTAATGGAGCTCAGTGAGTGAGGGTCTGTGTGTGTAATGGAGCTTGGTGAGTGAGGGTCTGTGTGTGTAATGGAGCTCAGTGAGTGAGGGTCTGTGTGTGTAATGAAGCTCGGTGAGTGAGGGTCTGTGTGTGTAATGAAGCTCGGTGAGTGAGGGTCTGTGTGTGTAATGAAGCTCGGTGAGTGAGGGTCTGTGTGTGTAATGAAGCTCGGTGAGTGAGGGTCTGTGTGTAATGGAGCTCGGTGAATGAGGGTCTGTGTGTGTAATGAAGCTCAGTGAGTGAGGGTCTGTGTGTGTAATGGAGCTCGGTGAATGAGGGTCTGTGTGTGTAATGAAGCTCGGTGAGTGAGGGTCTGTGTGTGTAATGGAGCTCGGTGAATGAGGGTCTGTGTGTGTAATGAAGCTCGGTGAGTGAGGGTCTGTGTGTGTAATGGAGCTCGGTGAGTGAGGGTCTATGTGTGTAATGGAGCTTGGTGAGTGAGGGTCTGCGTGTGTAATGGAGCTCGGTGAGTGAGGGCCTGTATGTGTAATGGAGCTTGGTGAGTGAGGGTCTCTATGTGTAATGGAACTCGGTGAATGAGGGTCTATGTGTGTAATGGAGCTCGGTGAATGAGGGTCTGTGTGTGTAATGGAGCTCAGTGAGTGAGGGTCTGTGTGTGTAATGGAGCTCGGTGAATGAGGGTCTGTATGTGTAATGAAGCTCGGTGAGTGAGGGTCTGTGTGTGTAATGGAGCTCGGTGAGTGAGGGTCTATGTGTGTAATGGAGCTCGGTGAGTGAGGGTCTGTGTGTGTAATGGAGCTCGGTGAGTGAGGGTCTGTGTGTTTAATGGAGCTCGGTGAGTGAGGGTCTGTGTGTGTAATGGAGCTCGGTGAATGAGGGTCTGTATGTGTAATGAAGCTCGGTGAGTGAGGGTCTGTGTGTGTAATGGAGCTCGGTGAGTGAGGGTCTATGTGTGTAATGGAGCTCGGTGAGTGAGGGTCTGTGTGTGTAATGGAGCTCGGTGAGTGAGGGTCTGTGTGTTTAATGGAGCTCGGTGAGTGAGGGTCTGTGTATAATGGAACTCGGTGAGTGAGGGTCTCTGTGTGTGTAATGGAGCTCGGTGATTGAGGGTCTGTGTCTGTAATGGAGCTCAGAGAGTGGGGTTCCCTCTGTGTAATGGAGCTTGGTGAGTGAGGGTCTGTGTGTGTAATGGAGCTCAGTGAGTGGGTCCCTGTGTGTGTAATGGAGCTCGGTGAGTGGGTCCCTGTGTGTGTAATGGAGCTCGGTGAGTGGGTCCCTGTGTGTGTAATGGAGCTCGGTGAGTGAGGGTCTCTTTGTGTGTAATGGAGCTCGGTGAGTGGGTCCCTGTGTGTGTAATGGAGCTCGGTGAGTGGGGGTCTGTGTGTGTGTAATGGAGCTCAGTGAGTGAGGGTCTGTGTGTGTAATGGAGCACAGTGAGTGAGGGTCTGTGTGTGTAATGGAGCTCAGTGAGTGAGGGTCTGTGTGTGTAATGGAGCTCAGTGAGTGAGGGTCTGTGTGTGTGTAATGGAGCTCAGTGAGTGAGGGTCTGTGTGTGTAATGGAGCACAGTGAGTGAGGGTCTGTGTGTGTAATGGAGCTCAGTGAGTGAGGGTCTGTGTGTGTAATGGAGCTCAGTGAGTGAGGGTCTGTGTGTAATGGAGCTCAGTGAGTGAGGGTCTGTGTGTGTGTAATGGAGCTCAGTGAGTGAGGGTCTGTGTGTGTAATGGAGCTCAGTGAGTGAGGGTCTGTGTGTGTAATGGAGCACAGTGAGTGAGGGTCTGTGTGTGTAATGGAGCTCAGTGAGTGAGGGTCTGTGTGTGTAATGGAGCTCAGTGAGTGAGGGTCTGTGTGTAATGGAGCTCAGTGAGTGAGGGTCTGTGTGTGTGTAATGGAGCTCAGTGAGTGAGGGTCTGTGTGTGTAATGGAGCTCAGTGAGTGAGGGTCTGTGTGTGTAATGGAGCTCAGTGAGTGAGGCTCTGTGTGTGTAATGAAGCTCGGTGAGTGAGGGTCTGTGTGTGTAATGGAGCTCAGTGAGTGAGGGTCTGTGTGTGTAATGGAGCACAGTGAGTGAGGGTCTGTGTGTGTAATGAAGCTCGGTGAGTGAGGGTCTGTGTGTGTAATGGAGCTCGGTGAATGTGGGTCTGTGTGTGTAATGGAGCTCAGTGAGTGAGGGTCTGTGTGTGTAATGAAGCTCGGTGAGTGAGGGTCTGTGTGTGTAATGGAGCTCAGTGAGTGAGGGTCTGTGTGTGTAATGGAGCTCAGTGAGTGAGGGTCTGTGTGTGTAATGGAGCTCAGTGAGTGAGGGTCTGTGTGTGTAATGGAGCTTGGTGAGTGAGGGTCTGTGTGTGTAATGGAGCTCAGTGAGTGAGGGTCTGTGTGTGTAATGAAGCTCGGTGAGTGAGGGTCTGTGTGTGTAATGAAGCTCGGTGAGTGAGGGTCTGTGTGTGTAATGAAGCTCGGTGAGTGAGGGTCTGTGTGTGTAATGAAGCTCGGTGAGTGAGGGTCTGTGTGTAATGGAGCTCGGTGAATGAGGGTCTGTGTGTGTAATGAAGCTCAGTGAGTGAGGGTCTGTGTGTGTAATGGAGCTCGGTGAATGAGGGTCTGTGTGTGTAATGAAGCTCGGTGAGTGAGGGTCTGTGTGTGTAATGGAGCTCGGTGAATGAGGGTCTGTGTGTGTAATGAAGCTCGGTGAGTGAGGGTCTGTGTGTGTAATGGAGCTCGGTGAGTGAGGGTCTATGTGTGTAATGGAGCTTGGTGAGTGAGGGTCTGCGTGTGTAATGGAGCTCGGTGAGTGAGGGCCTGTATGTGTAATGGAGCTTGGTGAGTGAGGGTCTCTATGTGTAATGGAACTCGGTGAATGAGGGTCTATGTGTGTAATGGAGCTCGGTGAATGAGGGTCTGTGTGTGTAATGGAGCTCAGTGAGTGAGGGTCTGTGTGTGTAATGGAGCTCGGTGAATGAGGGTCTGTATGTGTAATGAAGCTCGGTGAGTGAGGGTCTGTGTGTGTAATGGAGCTCGGTGAGTGAGGGTCTATGTGTGTAATGGAGCTCGGTGAGTGAGGGTCTGTGTGTGTAATGGAGCTCGGTGAGTGAGGGTCTGTGTGTTTAATGGAGCTCGGTGAGTGAGGGTCTGTGTGTGTAATGGAGCTCGGTGAATGAGGGTCTGTATGTGTAATGAAGCTCGGTGAGTGAGGGTCTGTGTGTGTAATGGAGCTCGGTGAGTGAGGGTCTATGTGTGTAATGGAGCTCGGTGAGTGAGGGTCTGTGTGTGTAATGGAGCTCGGTGAGTGAGGGTCTGTGTGTTTAATGGAGCTCGGTGAGTGAGGGTCTGTGTATAATGGAACTCGGTGAGTGAGGGTCTCTGTGTGTGTAATGGAGCTCGGTGATTGAGGGTCTGTGTCTGTAATGGAGCTCAGAGAGTGGGGTTCCCTCTGTGTAATGGAGCTTGGTGAGTGAGGGTCTGTGTGTGTAATGGAGCTCAGTGAGTGGGTCCCTGTGTGTGTAATGGAGCTCGGTGAGTGGGTCCCTGTGTGTGTAATGGAGCTCGGTGAGTGGGTCCCTGTGTGTGTAATGGAGCTCGATGAGTGAGGTTCTGTTTGTGTAATGGAGCTCGGTGAGTGAGGGTCTGTGTGTGTAATGGAGCTCGGTGAATGAGGGTCTGTATGTGTAATGAAGCTCGGTGAGTGAGGGTCTGTGTGTGTAATGGAGCTCGGTGAGTGAGGGTCTATGTGTGTAATGGAGCTCGGTGAGTGAGGGTCTGTGTGTGTAATGGAGCTCGGTGAGTGAGGGTCTGTGTGTTTAATGGAGCTCGGTGAGTGAGGGTCTGTGTGTGTAATGGAGCTCGGGACTGTGAGTGTAATGGAGCTCAGTGAGTGAGGGTCTCTGTGTGTCTAATGGAGCTCGGTGAGTGAGGGTCTGTGTGTGTAATGGAGCTCGGTGAGTGAGGGTCTGTGTGTGTAATGGAGCTTGGTGAGTGAGGGTCTCTGTGTGTGTAATGGAGCTCGGTGAGTGAGGGTCTGTGTATAATGGAACTCGGTGAGTGAGGGTCTCTGTGTGTGTAATGGAGCTCGGTGAGTGAGGGTCTGTGTATAATGGAACTCGGTGAGTGAGGGTCTCTGTGTGTGTAATGGAGCTCGGTGATTGAGGGTCTGTGTCTGTAATGGAGCTCAGAGAGTGGGGTTCCCTCTGTGTAATGGAGCTTGGTGAGTGAGGGTCTGTGTGTGTAATGGAGCTTGGTGATTGAGGGTCTGTGTGTGTAATGGTGCTCAGTGAGTGGGGTTCCCTGTGTGTAATGGAGCTTGGTGAGTGAGGGTCTCTGTGTGTAATGGAGCTCGATGAGTGAGGTTCTGTTTGTGTAATGGAGCTTGGTGAATGAGGGTCTGTGTGTGTAATGGAGCTCAGTGAGTGAGGGTCTGTGTGTGTAATGGAGCTCGGTGAGTGAGGATGTGTGTGTGTAATGGAGCTTGGTGAGTGAGGGTCTCTGTGTGTAATGGAGCTCGGTGTGTGAGGGTCTGTTTGTGTAATGGAGCTCGGTGAATGGGGGTCTGTGTGTGTAATGGAGCTCGGTGAATGAGGGTCTGTGTGTGTAATGTAGCTCAGTGAGTGAGGGTTTGTGTGTGTAATGGAGCTCAGCGAGTGGGGGTCTGTGTGTAATGGAGCTCGGTGAGTGAGGGTCTGTGTGTATGTAATGGAGCTCGGTGAGTGAGGGTCTGTCTGTGTGTGATGGATCTCGGTGAGTGAGGGTCTGTGTGTGTAATGGAGCTCGGTGAATGAGGGTCTGTGTGTGTAATGGAGCTCGATGAGTGAGGGTCTCTGTGTGCGTAATGGAGCTTGGTGAGTGAAGGTCTGTGTGTGTATTGGAGCTCGGTGAGTAGGGTCTCTGTGTGTGTAATGGAGCTTGGTGATTGAGCGTCTGTGTGTGTAATGGAGCTCAGTGAGTGGGGTTCCCTGTGTGTAATGGAGCCTGGAGAGTGAGGGTCTCTGTGTGTAATGGAGCTCGATGAGTGAGGTTCTGTTTGTGTAATGGAGCTCGGTGAATGAAGGTCTGTGTGTGTAATGGAGCTCGGTGAGTGAGGGTCTGTGTGTGTAATGGAGCTTGGTGAGTGAGGGTCTCTGTGTGTAATGGAGCTCGGTGTGTGAGGGTCTGTTTGTGTAATGGAGCTCAGTGAGTGAGGGTCCCTGTGTGTGTAATGGAGCTCGGTGAGTGGGTCCCTGTGTGTGTAATGGAGCTCGGTGAGTGGGTCCCTGTGTGTGTCCTCATTGTTTCTGGCGAGCAAAGTCGAGAGGCAGCGATTTTTGGACATCAGAGGAGGCAGCAACGGGTACATTTTTCTGTTTCTTTGGCTAACTTTTATTTTTAGTTATTTTAAAGTTGCGAGTTTTTGGCGGTTTTTTTTTAAATTAGTTACAACCGGAAGTCGTCACTAAGACGCTTGCCGGGAGTTGTAGTTTTTTTTTTTCTGGGCCCCTAACCCTATAAATTAGCGCAGAGAGGATACCCGATTCTCTACACTGGTAGAGAATCCCACCCTCCCACCTCCTCTGACCTAAATTATAAGTGTGGGTAAGTTTTTCTTTTTAATATTTTTATTTCTTCTGCTGGGAATAGTTTCAGGGATGGCAGTTCAGGCAGTGTGCTGCATCTCCTGTGGGATGTATGTGGTGAGGGACTCCAGTAGTGTTACAGGGGATTTTACTTGTAGGAAGTGTATTAGATTGCAGCTTCTGGAGGAGCGTGTAAAGGAGTTGGAGTTGGAAGTAGGGGAGCTCCGCAAAATTCGGGATGCAGAGGTGGACATTGATAGGAGTTATAAGGAGATAGTCACTCCTAGAAACCAGTCTTGGGTCACTGCCAAGAGGAGGGGAAAGAAGCAAGTGGGGGGAAAATCCCCTGGGGCTGTTCCCCTCCAAAATAGGTTTTCGGTCCTGGAGGCTACAGTTGAGGAGGGATCAACTGGGGATAGCCAAAGGGAGCAGGTCTCTGGGGATGAGCCTACTGTAAAAGCTCAGGTGGTTAGGGGTAGCCAAAGATTAGGTCTTGTAATTGGGGACTCCACCGTTAAAGGGACGGATAGGAGAGTCAGTAACAATGATAGGAACTCAGGGCTGGTGTGTTGCCTACCAGGGGCTGGGGTCCAGGATGTCTCTGAGAGGATATTCAAGACTCTCAGGGGAGAGGGGGATCAACCCCAAGTTATTATTCATGTGGGGACGCATGATATAGGAAGGCTAAGGGAAGGGGACATTAAACAGAGATTCATGGAGTTGGGGTGGAAGCTAAAGGCCAAGACAGACAGAGTGGTTATCTCTGGACTCTTGCCTGTGCCACGGGATAGTTTAGAGAGGAATAGAGGGAGGGAAAGCTTGAACTCGTGGCTGAGGGGATGGTGCAGGAGGGAGGGGTTTAAGTACTTGAACAATTGGGGCTCGTTCTGGGGAAGGTGGGACCTTTATCAGAGGGATGGGATTCACCTGAACCAAAGGGGAACAAATATCCTGGGAGGTAAATTTGTTAAGGTTATGCAGAGTGGTTTAAACTGATTCAGAGGGGGGGTGGGATCCTGAGTAGAGGGGGTGAAAGTGAGGGGGGCGTAGATGGGGACTGCAATGCCCGGCATTGCGGGAGAGGGGCGGAACAGGGTTTGGAATGTGGTTTGAAATGTGTATACTTTAATGCGAGGAGTATTCGCAATAAGGTGGATGAACTTGCAGCGTGGACCAGTACCTGGGACTTCGATGTTGTGGCCATTTCAGAGACTTGGATAGAGCAGGGTCAGGAATGGATGTTGCAGGTCCCGGGGTACAAATGCTTTAATCGGAGTAGACAAGGAGGTAGAAGGGGGGGTGGGGTAGCATTATTGGTCAAGGACTGTATCTCAGTGTCAGAGAGGAACTTTGATGAGGACTTGTCTGTTGAGGTAATATGGGCGGAGATTAGAAATAGGAGAGGAGAGGTCACCCTGTTGGGAGTCTTTTATAGACCTCCAAAAAGTTCTAGGGAGGTTGAGGAAAGGATTGCGGAGACGATCCTTGTTAGGAGTGAAAGTAATAGGGTGATTGTTATGGGGGACTTTAACTTTACTCATGTAGATTGGAATTGCTACTGCTCTGGCTCGTTAGAGGGGTCAGTTTTTGTTCAAAGTGTGCAAGAAGGTTTTTTGACTCAGTATGTAGATAGGCCGACGAGAGGTGAGGCTATATTGGATTTGGTGCTCGGTAATGAGCCAGACCAGGTGCTAGACTTGGAAGTTGGTGTACAGTTTGGGGATAGTGATCATAATTCGATTACGTTCACCTTAGTGATGGAAAGGGATAGGCATGAACCTCGGGTCAGTAGTTTCAGCTGGGGGAAGGGTAATTATGAGGCTATTAGGAAAGAATTAGGAAGCATTGGTTGGAATGGGAGATTACAGGGACTGGGAACATCCGAGATGTGGAGATTTTTCAAGGAGCAGCTATTGCGGGTCTGTGATAAGTATATCCCTGTCAGGCAAGGAGGATTTGGTAGGCCCAGGGAACCGTGGTGCACCAAAAAAGTTGATTCGTTGGTTAGGAAGAAAAAGGAGGCTTATGTTCGGATGAGGCTTGAGGGCTCAGGTAGTGCATTAGAAAGTTTTAGATTGGCTAGGAGGGAGTTGAAGAGGGAGTTAAGAAGGGCCAAAAGAGGGCATGAGATGATTTTGGCTGATAGGATTAAGGAGAACCCTAAGGCGTTTTACAGGTATGTCAAGAACAGAAGGTTGGTTAGGACAAGATTAGGGCCAGTTACAGACAGTAGAGGGAAGTTGTGTGTGGAACCGGAGGAGATTGGAGAGGCGTTGAACCAATATTTCTCTTCGGTGTTCACGCAAGGGGACAGGAATGTAGCTGAGGAGGACACTGGGGTGCAGGGGTGTGAAATAGATAGTATTGCAGTTGATACGGGGGATGTGCTGGATATTTTAGAGGGTTTGAAAATAGATAAGTCCCCTGGTCCAGATGGGATTTACCCTAGGATTCTTTGGGAGGCAAGAGGGGTGATTGCGGAGCCTCTGGCTCTGATCTTCAGGTCGTCGTTAGTCTCTGGTATTGTACCAGAAGATTGGAGGACAGCAAATGTTGTCCCATTGTTTAAGAAGGGGAGAAGGGACTTCCCTGGGAATTATAGACCGGTGAGTCTTACTTCTGTGGTGGGTAAGGTTTTGGAAAGGATTATTAGAGACAGGATTTATAGTTATTTGGAAAGTAATGAGTTGATTAGAGATAGTCAGCACGGTTTTGTAGCGGGTAGGTCATGCCTTACTAACCTTATCGAGTTCTTTGAGAAAGTGACCAAAGAGGTGGATAGGGGTAAGGCAGTTGATGTGGTGTATATGGATTTTAGCAAGGCGTTTGATAAGGTTCACCATGGTAGGCTTCTGCAGAAAATGCAGATGTATGGGATTGGGGGTGATCTAGGTAATTGGATCAGGAATTGGCTAGCAGATAGGAGACAGAGAGTGGTGGTTGATGGGAAATATTCGTCATGGAGTTCGGTTACAAGTGGTGTGCCTCAGGGATCTGTTTTGGGGCCACTGCTGTTTGTAATTTTTATTAATGATCTGGATGAGGGTATAGTTGGGTGGATTAGTAAGTTTGCTGATGACACCAAAGTCGGAGGTGTGGTAGATTGTGAGGAAGGGTGTCATAGTTTGCAGGATGACTTAGAAAGGTTGCAGAGCTGGGCTGAGAGGTGGCGAATGGAGTTTAATGTGGAGAAGTGTGAGGTAATTCATTTCGGTAGGAATAACAGATGTGTTGAGTATAGGGCTAACGGGAGGACTTTGAATAGTGTGGAGGAGCAGAGGGATCTAGGTGTATGTGTACATAGATCCCTGAAAGTTGGGAATCAAGTAGATAAAGTTGTTAAGAAGGCATACGGAGTTTTGGCGTTTATTGGTAGGGGGATTGAATTTAGGAGTCGTAGCGTCATGATGCAACTGTACACATCTCTGGTGCGGCCGCACTTGGAGTTTTGTGTGCAGTTCTGGTCCCCACATTACAAGAAGGATGTCGAGGCTTTGGAGAGGGTGCAGAGGAGGTTTACCAGGATGTTGCCTGGTATGGAGGGGAGATCCTATGAGGAGAGATTGAGTGATTTGGGGTTGTTTTCGTTGGAAAGAAGGCGGCTAAGAGGGGATCTCATTGAAACATATAAGATGATTAGAGGTTTAGACAGGGTAGATAGTGATAGCCTTTTTCCTAGGATGGAGAAAGCTAACACGAGGGGGCACGATTTTAAATTAAGGGGGGGTAGTTATAGGACAGATGTCAGGGGTAGGTTCTTTACCCAGAGGGTGGTGAGGGACTGGAATGCCCTGCCAGCTGCAGTTGTAAATGCACCTAGTTTGGGGGCGTTTAAAAGATCTGTGGATAGGTTTATGGATGAAAAGGGATTGGTTTAGGCTAGTGGGTCATTGTTTTGTAACTGGTCGGCGCAACATCGTGGGCCGAAGGGCCTGTTCTGCGCTGTAATGTTCTATGTTCTATGTGTAATGGAGCTCGGTGAGTGAGGGTCTCTTTGTGTGTAATGGAGCTCGGTGAGTGGGTCCCTGTGTGTGTAATGGAGCTCAGTGAGTGGGTCCCTGTGTGTGTAATGGAGCTCGGTGAGTGGGTCCCTGTGTGTGTAATGGAGCTCGGTGAGTGGGTCCCTGTGTGTGTAATGGAGCTCGATGAGTGAGGTTCTGTTTGTGTAATGGAGCTCGGTGAATGAAGGTCTGTGTGTGTAATGGAGCTCGGTGAATGAGGGTCTGTATGTGTAATGAAGCTCGGTGAGTGAGGGTCTGTGTGTGTAATGGAGCTCGGTGAGTGAGGGTCTATGTGTGTAATGGAGCTCGGTGAGTGAGGGTCTGTGTGTGTAATGGAGCTCGGTGAGTGAGGGTCTGTGTGTTTAATGGAGCTCGGTGAGTGAGGGTCTGTGTGTGTAATGGAGCTCGGGACTGTGAGTGTAATGGAGCTCAGTGAGTGAGGGTCTCTGTGTGTCTAATGGAGCTCGGTGAGTGAGGGTCTGTGTGTGTAATGGAGCTCGGTGAGTGAGGGTCTGTGTGTGTAATGGAGCTTGGTGAGTGAGGGTCTCTGTGTGTGTAATGGAGCTCGGTGAGTGAGGGTCTGTGTATAATGGAACTCGGTGAGTGAGGGTCTCTGTGTGTGTAATGGAGCTCGGTGAGTGAGGGTCTGTGTATAATGGAACTCGGTGAGTGAGGGTCTCTGTGTGTGTAATGGAGCTCGGTGATTGAGGGTCTGTGTCTGTAATGGAGCTCAGAGAGTGGGGTTCCCTCTGTGTAATGGAGCTTGGTGAGTGAGGGTCTGTGTGTGTAATGGAGCTTGGTGATTGAGGGTCTGTGTGTGTAATGGTGCTCAGTGAGTGGGGTTCCCTGTGTGTAATGGAGCTTGGTGAGTGAGGGTCTCTGTGTGTAATGGAGCTCGATGAGTGAGGTTCTGTTTGTGTAATGGAGCTTGGTGAATGAGGGTCTGTGTGTGTAATGGAGCTCAGTGAGTGAGGGTCTGTGTGTGTAATGGAGCTCGGTGAGTGAGGATGTGTGTGTGTAATGGAGCTTGGTGAGTGAGGGTCTGTGTGTGTAATGGTGCTCAGTGAGTGGGGTTCCCTGTGTGTAATGGAGCTTGGTGAGTGAGGGTCTCTGTGTGTAATGGAGCTCGATGAGTGAGGTTCTGTTTGTGTAATGGAGCTTGGTGAATGAGGGTCTGTGTGTGTAATGGAGCTCAGTGAGTGAGGGTCTGTGTGTGTAATGGAGCTCGGTGAGTGAGGATGTGTGTGTGTAATGGAGCTTGGTGAGTGAGGGTCTCTGTGTGTAATGGAGCTCGGTGTGTGAGGGTCTGTTTGTGTAATGGAGCTCGGTGAATGGGGGTCTGTGTGTGTAATGGAGCTCGGTGAATGAGGGTCTGTGTGTGTAATGTAGCTCAGTGAGTGAGGGTTTGTGTGTGTAATGGAGCTCAGCGAGTGGGGGTCTGTGTGTAATGGAGCTCGGTGAGTGAGGGTCTGTGTGTATGTAATGGAGCTCGGTGAGTGAGGGTCTGTCTGTGTGTGATGGATCTCGGTGAGTGAGGGTCTGTGTGTGTAATGGAGCTCGGTGAATGAGGGTCTGTGTGTGTAATGGAGCTCGATGAGTGAGGGTCTCTGTGTGCGTAATGGAGCTTGGTGAGTGAAGGTCTGTGTGTGTATTGGAGCTCGGTGAGTAGGGTCTCTGTGTGTGTAATGGAGCTTGGTGATTGAGCGTCTGTGTGTGTAATGGAGCTCAGTGAGTGGGGTTCCCTGTGTGTAATGGAGCCTGGAGAGTGAGGGTCTCTGTGTGTAATGGAGCTCGATGAGTGAGGTTCTGTTTGTGTAATGGAGCTCGGTGAATGAAGGTCTGTGTGTGTAATGGAGCTCGGTGAGTGAGGGTCTGTGTGTGTAATGGAGCTTGGTGAGTGATGGTCTCTGTGTGTAATGGAGCTCGGTGTGTGAGGGTCTGTTTGTGTAATGGAGCTCGGTGAATGGGGGTCTGTGTGTGTAATGGAGCTCGGTGAATGAGGGTCTGTGTGTGTAATGTAGCTCAGTGAGTGAGGGTTTGTGTGTGTAATGGAGCTCAGCGAGTGGGGGTCTGTGTGTAATGGAGCTCAGTGAGTGAGGGTCTATGTGTATGTAATGGAGCTCGGTGAGTGAGGGTCTGTCTGTGTGTGATGGAACTCGGTGAGTGAGGGTCTGTGTGTGTAATGGAGCTCGATGAGTGAGGGTCTCTGTGTGCGTAATGGAGCTTGGTGAGTGAAGGTCTGTGTGTGTATTGGAGCTCGGTGAGTAGGGTCTCTGTGTGTGTAATGGAGCTTGGTGATTGAGCGTCTGTGTGTGTAATGGAGCTCAGTGAGTGGGGTTCCCTGTGTGTAATGGAGCCTGGAGAGTGAGGGTCTTTGTGTGTAATGGAGCTCAGTGAGTGATGGTCTGTGTATGTAATGGAGCTCGGTGAGTGATGGTCTGTGTGTGTGTAATGGAGCTCGGTGAGTGAGGGTCTTTGTGTGTAATGGAGCTCGGTGAGTGAGGGTCTGTGTGTGTAACGAAGCTCAGTGAGTGAGGGTCTGTGTGTGTGTAATGGAGCTCGGTGAGTGAGGGTCTGTGTGTGTAATGGAGCTCGGTGAGTGAGGGTCTGAATGTGTAATGGAGCTCAGTGAGTGAGGGTCCCTTTGTGTGTAATGGAGCTCAGTGAGTGAGGGTCCCTTTGTGTGTAATGGAGCTCAGTGAGTGAGGGTCCCTGTGTGTGTAATGGAGCTCAGTGAGTGAGGGTCTGTGTGTGTAATGGAGCTCAGTGAGTGAGGGTCTGTGTGTGTGTAATGGAGCTCGGTGAGTGAGGGTCTGTGTGTGTGTAATGGAGCTCAGTGAGTGAGGGTCCCTTTGTGTGTAATGGAGCTCAGTGTGTGAGGTCTGTGTATGTAATGGAGCTCGGTGAGTGGGGGTCCCTTTGTGTGTAATGGAGCTCGGTGAGTGGGTCCCTTTGTGTGTAATGGAGCTCGGTGAGTGGGTCCCTGTGTGTGTAATGGAGCTCGGTGAGTGGGTCCCTGTGTGTGTAATGGAGCTCGGTGAGTGAGGGCCCCTGTGTGTGAAATGGAGCTCGGTGAGTGGGTCCCTGTGTGTGTAATGGAGCTCGGTGAGTGGGTCCCTGTGTGTGAAATGGAGCTCGGTGAGTGGGTCCCTGTGTGTGTAATGGAGCTCAGTGAGTGAGGGTCCCTGTGTGTGTAATGGAGCTCGGTGAGTGGGTCCCTGTGTGTGTAATGGAGCTCGGTGAGTGGGTCCCTGTGTGTGTAATGGAGCTCGGTGAGTGAGGGTCTCTTTGTGTGTAATGGAGCTCGGTGAGTGGGTCCCTGTGTGTGTAATGGAGCTCAGTGAGTGGGTCCCTGTGTGTGTAATGGAGCTCGGTGAGTGGGTCCCTGTGTGTGTAATGGAGCTCGGTGAGTGGGTCCCTGTGTGTGTAATGGAGCTCGATGAGTGAGGTTCTGTTTGTGTAATGGAGCTCGGTGAATGAAGGTCTGTGTGTGTAATGGAGCTCGGTGAGTGAGGGTCTGTGTGTGTAATGGAGCTTGGTGAGTGAGGGTCTCTGTGTGTAATGGAGCTCGGTGTGTGAGGGTCTGTTTGTGTAATGGAGCTCGGTGAATGGGGGTCTGTGTGTGTAATGGAGCTCGGTGAATGAGGGTCTGTGTGTGTAATGTAGCTCAGTGAGTGAGGGTTTGTGTGTGTAATGGAGCTCAGCAAGTGGGGGTCTGTGTGTAATGGAGCTCAGTGAGTGAGGGTCTATGTGTATGTAATGGAGCTCGGTGAGTGAGGGTCTGTCTGTGTGTGATGGAACTCGGTGAGTGAGGGTCTGTGTGTGTAATGGAGCTCGATGAGTGAGGGTCTCTGTGTGCGTAATGGAGCTTGGTGAGTGAAGGTCTGTGTGTGTATTGGAGCTCGGTGAGTAGGGTCTCTGTGTGTGTAATGGAGCTTGGTGATTGAGCGTCTGTGTGTGTAATGGAGCTCAGTGAGTGGGGTTCCCTGTGTGTAATGGAGCCTGGAGAGTGAGGGTCTTTGTGTGTAATGGAGCTCAGTGAGTGATGGTCTGTGTATGTAATGGAGCTCGGTGAGTGATGGTCTGTGTGTGTGTAATGGAGCTCGGTGAGTGAGGGTCTTTGTGTGTAATGGAGCTCGGTGAGTGAGGGTCTGTGTGTGTAACGAAGCTCAGTGAGTGAGGGTCTGTGTGTGTGTAATGGAGCTCGGTGAGTGAGGGTCTGTGTTTGTAATGGAGCTCGGTGAGTGAGGGTCTGTGTGTGTAATGGAGCTCGGTGAGTGAGGGTCTGAATGTGTAATGGAGCTCAGTGAGTGAGGGTCCCTTTGTGTGTAATGGAGCTCAGTGAGTGAGGGTCCCTGTGTGTGTAATGGAGCTCAGTGAGTGAGGGTCTGTGTGTGTAATGGAGCTCAGTGAGTGAGGGTCTGTGTGTGTGTAATGGAGCTCGGTGAGTGAGGGTCTGTGTGTGTGTAATGGAGCTCAGTGAGTGAGGGTCCCTTTGTGTGTAATGGAGCTCAGTGTGTGAGGTCTGTGTATGTAATGGAGCTCGGTGAGTGGGGGTCCCTTTGTGTGTAATGGAGCTCGGTGAGTGGGTCCCTTTGTGTGTAATGGAGCTCGGTGAGTGGGTCCCTGTGTGTGTAATGGAGCTCGGTGAGTGGGTCCCTGTGTGTGTAATGGAGCTCGGTGAGTGAGGGCCCCTGTGTGTGAAATGGAGCTCGGTGAGTGGGTCCCTGTGTGTGTAATGGAGCTCGGTGAGTGGGTCCCTGTGTGTGAAATGGAGCTCGGTGAGTGGGTCCCTGTGTGTGTAATGGAGCTCAGTGAGTGAGGGTCCCTGTGTGTGTAATGGAGCTCGGTGAGTGGGTCCCTGTGTGTGTAATGGAGCTCGGTGAGTGGGTCCCTGTGTGTGTAATGGAGCTCGGTGAGTGAGGGTCTCTTTGTGTGTAATGGAGCTCGGTGAGTGGGTCCCTGTGTGTGTAATGGAGCTCGGTGAGTGGGTCCCTGTGTGTGTAATGGAGCTCGGTGAGTGGGTCCCTTTGTGTGTAATGGAGCTCGGTGAGTGGGTCCCTGTGTGTGTAATGGAGCTCGGTGAGTGAGGGTCTCTTTGTGTGTAATGGAGCTCGGTGAGTGGGTCCCTGTGTGTGTAATGGAGCTCGGTGAGTGGGTCCCTGTGTGTGTAATGGAGCTCGGTGAGTGGGTCCCTGTGTGTGTAATGGAGCTCGGTGAGTGGGTCCCTGTGTGTGAAATGGAGCTCGGTGAGTGAGGGTCTGTGTGTGTAATGGAGCTCGGTGAGTGAGGGTCTGTGTGTGTAATGGAGCTCGGTGAGTGGGTCCCTGTGTGTGTAATGGAGCTCGGTGAGTGGGTCCCTGTGTGTGAAATGGAGCTCGGTGAGTGAGGGTCCCTGTGTGTGTAATGGAGCTCAGTGAGTGAGGGTCCTTGTGTGTGTAATGGAGCTCGGTGAGTGGGTCCCTGTGTGTGAAATGGAGCTCGGTGAGTGGGTCCCTGTGTGTGTAATGGAGCTCGGTGAGTGGGTCCCTGTGTGTGTAATGGAGCTCGGTGAGTGGGTCCCTGTGTGTGTAATGGAGCTCGGTGAGTGGGTCCCTGTGTGTGAAATGGAGCTCGGTGAGTGGGTCCCTGTGTGTGTAATGGAGCTCGGTGAGTGGGTCCCTGTGTGTGTAATGGAGCTCGGTGAGTGGGTCCCTGTGTGTGTAATGGAGCTCGGTGAGTGGGTCCCTGTGTGTGTAATGGAGCTCGGTGAGTGGGTCCCTGTGTGTGTAATGGAGCTCGGTGAGTGGGTCCCTGTGTGTGTAATGGAGCTCGGTGAGTGGGTCCCTGTGTGTGTAATGGAGCTCGGTGAGTGGGTCCCTGTGTGTGTAATGGAGCTCGGTGAGTGGGTCCCTGTGTGTGTAATGGAGCTCGGTGAGTGGGTCCCTGTGTGTGAAATGGAGCTCGGTGAGTGGGTCCCTGTGTGTGTAATGGAGCTCGGTGAGTGGGTCCCTGTGTGTGAAATGGAGCTCGGTGAGTGGGTCCCTGTGTGTGAAATGGAGCTCGGTGAGTGAGGGTCCCTGTGTGTGTAATGGAGCTCGGTGAGTGGGTCCCTGTGTGTGTAATGGAGCTCGGTGAGTGGGTCCCTGTGTGTGAAATGGAGCTCGGTGAGTGAGGGTCTGTGTGTGTAATGGAGCTCGGTGAGTGAGGGTCTGTGTGTGTAATGGAGCTCGGTGAGTGGGTCCCTGTGTGTGTAATGGAGCTCGGTGAGTGGGTCCCTGTGTGTGAAATGGAGCTCGGTGAGTGAGGGTCCCTGTGTGTGTAATGGAGCTCAGTGAGTGAGGGTCCTTGTGTGTGTAATGGAGCTCGGTGAGTGGGTCCCTGTGTGTGAAATGGAGCTCGGTGAGTGGGTCCCTGTGTGTGTAATGGAGCTCGGTGAGTGGGTCCCTGTGTGTGTAATGGAGCTCGGTGAGTGGGTCCCTGTGTGTGTAATGGAGCTCGGTGAGTGGGTCCCTGTGTGTGAAATGGAGCTCGGTGAGTGGGTCCCTGTGTGTGTAATGGAGCTCGGTGAGTGGGTCCCTGTGTGTGTAATGGAGCTCGGTGAGTGGGTCCCTGTGTGTGTAATGGAGCTCGGTGAGTGGGTCCCTGTGTGTGTAATGGAGCTCGGTGAGTGGGTCCCTGTGTGTGTAATGGAGCTCGGTGAGTGGGTCCCTGTGTGTGTAATGGAGCTCGGTGAGTGGGTCCCTGTGTGTGTAATGGAGCTCGGTGAGTGGGTCCCTGTGTGTGTAATGGAGCTCGGTGAGTGGGTCCCTGTGTGTGTAATGGAGCTCGGTGAGTGGGTCCCTGTGTGTGAAATGGAGCTCGGTGAGTGGGTCCCTGTGTGTGTAATGGAGCTCGGTGAGTGGGTCCCTGTGTGTGAAATGGAGCTCGGTGAGTGGGTCCCTGTGTGTGTAATGGAGCTCGGTGAGTGGGTCCCTGTGTGTGAAATGGAGCTTGGTGAGTGAGGGTCTCTTTGTGTGTAATGGAGCTCGGTGAGTGGGTCCCTGTGTGTGTAATGGAGTGAGGGATTCTCTGTATAGTGGAGCTCAATGGGTTGAAGTAAATGCTATTTGTTCTTCTGTGGGTGGTAAAGCTTCCTTTGCCATAATTACTGGAAGTCCTCATTTCACCCATTGAATAAACTCACTATAATGGAATAGCTCACGCTGATTAACGCAACGAAACCAATTAGTAGAGCGAAGATCTGACTGAAATGTTGAATGCTGATGTTTTCCACATTTTCCACTGCACGCCAAGGGAATTTTAATCAGCGTTTCAAGCCACCAACTCTGTCTGATGAGGATTTGTACATAAATCTCTGTTACATACCCTGCTAATATGAATCTGTTGTGTTTTGTGTACCCATAGGGAATCATTAACAGGCACTATGTTACAATCACCCACAGATTTTACTATTTGTAAACAATACATAATTTTTTTCAGATCTGCCAAACCTGATTACATTATGCTATTGAGTTGATTTACAACAACAGCTGTACATATATCACTGGCACTTTGGCTGTCTGTAGCTTTCTAGATTTCAAAGAATGAAGAACAGTCCAGCACAGGAACAAGCCCTTCGGCCCACCGAGTCTGTGCCAACACAGTTGCCTCTCTAATCTAATATTTTCTTGCCCCTACATGGCCCATATCCCACTATTCCCTACCTATCCAGATGCCTCTTGAACATTATTATAGAATCTGCTTCCACCATCTCCTCCGGCAACGCGTTCCAGGCACTCACCACCCTCTAGGTGAAAACTTGCCCCTTACATCTCTTTTAAATTTCCCCCCTCTCACTTTTAACCTATGCCCCTAAGTAATAGAACCATAGAACCATAGAACCCTACAGTGCAGAAACAGGCCCTTCGGCCCATCGAGTCTGCACCGAACACAATCCCACCCAGACCCTATCCCCATATCCCTACACATTTACCTGCTAATCCCTCTAACCTCCACATCCCAGGATAATTGACCCTTCAACTCTGGGAAAAAGACTCTGACTATCCATTCTATCCAAGCCTGTCATAAACTCATAAACCTCTATGAGGCTCCCCCCTCACCCTCCAATGCTCCAATAAAAACAAGTCAACCTTTCTTCATAGTCCATATCCTCCGAACGTCTGGGTAAATCTCTTTGAGCACCCTTACCAATGCATCAATATCTTTCCGGTAGTGTGGCGACCAGAATTGTGCACAATACTTGACATGCAGCCTAACCAAACCCTTGTATAACTGCAACACGATTTTCCAATTCTTATACTCAGTGAAGGCCAGCATGCCATATGCCTTCTTGACTACATTGTCCATCTGAGTTACCACCTTCAGGAAACTGTGGATCTGCACTCCTAGATCCCTCTATATGCTAATATTTTTAAGGGCTCTACCATTTACTATATACTTTCCTTCTGCAGTAGACTTTCCAAATCGCATCACTTCGCATTTGTCTGGGTTAAATTCCATCTGCCATCTTTCAGCCCAGGTCTCCAGTCAATTTATATCCTGCAGCATGCTCTGAAAATCCTCCTTGCTATCTGCCATTCCTCAAATTTTTGTATTATCTGCAAATCTACTGAGACCACCTACATTTTCCTCCAGATCATTTATATAAATATTACAAACAACAGAGGCCCCAGCAATGATCCTTGTGGAACACCGCTTGGCACAGTTAGAAAAGTACCCATTCCACTGCTACTCTCTGTTTCCTATGCTCAAACTAGTTTTGTATCCATCTTACCAGCTCACCTTGGATCCCATATGACTTCACTTCTCTATCAGCCTGCATGAGGAACCTTATCAAAGGTTTCATTAAAGTCCATATATAAAACATCCACTGCCCTGCTCTGGTCACTTTTTCTTATCACTTCCTCAAAAAAGTCAATCACGTTTGTGAGACATGACCTCCTCTTCACAAAACCATGCTGCCTATCATTAATAAGCCTATTCTCTTCCTGCTATGAGTACATCCTGTCCCTAAGAATCTTCTCCAACAATTTTCCACCACTGATATAAGGTTCACAAGCCTATAATTTCCCAGATTGTCTCTTCTGCCCTCCTTAAACAGAGGAACAATGTTAGTTCCTCTCCAATCCTCCGGTACCTCACCCATTGCAAAAGGGGATACGAAGATTTTGGCCAAGATCTCAGCAAGTTCTTCCCTCACCCCTCTCAGTATTTTGGAATAGACCTTTAGGGACATAGGGACAGGTCCACCTTAATGTTTTTCAAAACCCCCAATACCACCTCCTTTTTTATCTCAACATGTCCTAGAATGTCAACATCCTCCTTTCCACACTCACCATCCACCACATCATTCCCCTGTGTGAATACTGATGCAAAGACCTCATCCATCTTTCCTGTTCCACACACAAACTCCCTCCACTGCCCTTGAGTGGACCTACCCTTTCCTTCCTCCTGTTATGCACATAAAAAGCCTTGGGTTCTTAATCCTGCCTGCCAAGGACATTTCATGGCTCCTTTTTGCCCTCCTAAGTCTCTGTTTAAGCTCTTTCCTGTTTTTTGTATTCCTCAAGAGCCTTATCCATTATCAATTTCCTGAAATTTATGTCTGCCTCCTTCTTTTTCACTAAGCTCACAATCTCTCTTGTCATCCAGGGTTCCCAAATCCTGCCATTTTTAACCTTCACTTTTACACGGATCTACTTGTCCTGAATTGTTAACAACTGATTTTTAAAAGACTCCCACTGGATGTGGATTATCCTCAAATAGTTACCCCCCAGTCTACATTCCCTAGCTCTTGCCTAACTCTTCATAATTAGCCTCCCCCCCCACTTTGGTGCTTTCTCTCTGGGGCTACTTCATAGAATCCCTACAGTGCAGAAGGAGGCCATTTGGCCCATCGAGTCTACACTGACCGCAATCTCACCCAGGCCCTATCCCCATAACCCCATGCATTTACGCTAGCTAGTCCGTCCGACAAAGGGGCAATTTAGCACAGCTAGTCCACCTAACCCGCACACCTTTGGACTGTGAGAGGAAACCAGAGCACCCGGAGAAAACCCATATAGGGACAAAGTGCAAACTCCACACACACATGACCTAAGTTGGGAATCGAACCAGGGTCCCTGGCGTTGTGAGGCAACAATGCTAAGCACTTGTGCCACCGTGCTTCTATCCTTTTCGACAGGTATCTTAAAACTTACAGAACTGTGATCACTCTTCCCAGAATTGTCCCTTGCTGAGACATGAATCCGGGCTTGTTTCCCGGATAGCTCCTTCCCAAGTTGGACTATGCATGTTACCTCAAGAAGCATTCTTGGACACGGTGAACAAACTCTGCCCTGTTTCTTTCCCACACAGATTCTACTGAGAGCAAAGTAATCACCTATATATATTAAGGAAGGATATTAAGCATGCATGACCGTTACTGAAACATTAGAATGTGAAAATAGACTAATCAATGCAGGGCAGATTAGTCGATTAGAGCAGGACTTAACCAGATCGGTAATATAGCAAGGTACTTGGCAGATGAAACGAAAAGCATAGAAGTGTGATGCCATTTAGTTTGGGAGGAAGAATGAAGTGAACAAATTTAATTAAATTGTACAAGTTTATATTGGTTGCAGGAATAGAGAGTGCGGGTGGAATTTTACTGGTTCACCCTGACCATCAAAAAACAAAGAAAATTACAGCACAGGAACAGGCCCTTCGGCCCTCCAAGCCTGTACCGACCATACTGCCCGACTTAACTAAAACCCCCTACCCTTCCAGGGACCGTATCCCTCTATTCCCATCCTTTTCATTATTTGTCAAGATGCCCTTTAAATGTCACTACCATATCCTTTTCCACTACCTCCCCCGGCAACGAGTTCTGGGCACCCACCACCTTCTGTGTATAAAATTTGCCTCATACATCTCCTTTAAGCCTTGCTCCTTGTACTTTAAACCTATGCCCCCTAGCAATTGACCCTTCCATCCTGGGAAAAAGCTTCTGACTATCCACTCTGTCCATGCCTCTCAGAATCTTGGAGACTTCTACCACGTCACCCCCTCAAACACTGTCGCTCCAGTGAGAACAAACCAAGTTCCTCCAACCTCTCCTCATAGTTAATGCCCTCATACAAGGCAACATCCTGGTAAATCTTTTCTGTACCCTCTCCAAAGCCTCCACATTTTTCTGATGGTGTGGCGACCAGAATTGAACATTATATTCCAACTGCATCCTAAGTTCTATAAAGCTGCAACATGACTTGCCAATTTTTAAACTCAAATGCAGTACGCCTCCTTGACTACCTTCTCCACCTGCATTGCCACTTTCAGTGGCCTGTGTACCTGTACACCTAGATCCCTTTGCCTATCAATCCTCTTAAGAGTTCTGCCATTTACTGTATAATTCCTATCTGTATTAGATCTTCCAAAATGCAGTACCTCACAATTGTCCGGATTAAACTTCATCTGCCACCTCTCTGCCCAAGTCTCCAACTGATCTATATCCTGTTGTATCCTCTGACGGATCTCATCGCTATCTGCAAATCCACCAACCTTTGTGTCATCCATAAACTTACTAATCAAACCAGTTACATTTTCCTCCAAATCATTTATATATATTACAAGCAGCAAAGGTCCCTGAGGAAAGCCACTTGTCACAGCCCTCCATTCAGAAGTGCACCCTTCTACTGCTGCCCTCTGTCTTCTTTGACTGAACCAGTTTTATATCCACCTTCCAGCTCATTTCTGATCCCATGTGACTTCATTTCTTGCATCAGTCTGCTATGAGGGACCTTGTCAAAGGCCTTACTGAAGTCCATGTAGACAACATCCACTGCCCTACCTTCATCAATCATTTTCATCACTTCCTCAATAAATTCGATCAGATTTGTGATGCATGACCTCCCCTTCACAAAATCATGTTGCCTCTCACTGATACGTCCACTTATTTCCAAGTGGAAGTGAATCTTGTCTCGAAGAATCCTCTCCAATAATTTCCCTACCACTGATGTAAGGCTCACAGGCCTATAATTACCTGGATTATTTTTACTATCCTTCTTAAACAAAGGAACAACATTGACTATTTTCCAATCCTCTGGGACCTCCCCTGTAGCCAGTGAGGATGCAATGATTTCTCTCAAGGCCCCAGCAATTTCCTCCCTTGCCTCTCTCAGTATTCTGGAGTATATCCATCAGGCTCTGGGGACTTGTCTACCTTAACATCTCTCAAGAACCCCAAGAACCTCCTCCTTTTTGACCTTAACATGATTCAAACTATCGGCACACCCTTTCCCAGACTCATCATCCACCAAGTCCTTCTCTTTGGTGAATACTGATGTAGAGTGCTCATTTAATCCCTCGGCCATTTCCTCCGGCTCCATGCATAGATTCCCTCTTTTGTCCTTGAGTGGGCCAACCCTCTCCCTGGCTACCCTCTTTCTCTTTATATATGTATAAAAAGCCTTGCCTTAACCTTGCTGGCCAATGCTTTTTCGTGACCCCTTTTAGCCGTCCTAACTCCTTGCTTAAGTTCCTTTCTACTTTCCATGTATTCCACACTTGCTTTGTGTGTTCCCAGCCTCCTGGCCTTGACAAATGCTTCCTTTTCCTCTTTGACTAGGCTCACAATATCTCTCGTTATCCAAGATTCCCAAATCTTGCCATACTTATCCTTCATCTTTACAGGAATGTGCTGGTTCTGAATCCCTTATACTTGAAAGCCTTCCACATGCCAGATGTTGATTTGCCCTCAAATATTTGGCCCCAATCTACATTCTTCAGTTCCTACCTAATATTGTTGTAATTTGCCTTCCCCCCATTCAGCACCTTCGGACGACATTTATCTTTATCCATCAGTACCTTAAAGCTTACTGAATTGTGGTCACTGTTCCCGAACTGCTCCCCTACTGAAATATCGACCACCTGGTGGGGCAGATGGGCAGAGCAAGCGGGTAAAATCTCCTGAGAGCTGAGAAACCAGTATCACGCCTGATTTTTCCAGCTCTCACGATTTTACGAGGCGGATTTCCGGTGAGGTCAGCCTCTCATTGAGAGGCTGTATAATTTATTGAAATATTTTCCAATGTTACTTTACATGTGTTTAGCAAGCCCGGCACTCAATCGTCCAGGCTCACTTGCCCTAATTGCCTCGCTGAGAGAGGATCTCTCTGCTCCCCATGAACGGGGAACAGTCATGTTGGCCTCACTGGTGGAAACAGAAGCCGCCAAGGCCCTCCTGAGAGGCCGAGAGCAAGGGGAGGTGCCCTTTGATGATGCCAGCCTATCAATGCCAGATTGGCACCTTAGGACTTCCAGCCTGGCACCTGGGCAATGCCCAGCGGGCACCTTGATTCTGCTCTCTGCACAGTGCCAACGGGTGAGGCCTATGTTGTGGCAGGGCTTATGGGGACGTGGACTGAAGGGGGTGACAGGTTAAGCTGGGAGGATCGTGCACGCACCGATTCATAGGATTTGTACATGCGTTCCCATTGCACGTGCATCTCCTAGTGACGGATATCCAGAGCGGTCAGGCCACACTAGAAACCAGCAAGAATACAAGGTAAGTTATTAATCTAACATCTCCCATCCCACCTCAATTTCACTCTGGGGTTCTGGTTAGCTCTTCACCTTCAGGGAAGCAGCAGGACTGATTAGGAGGCAATCGGAATCCCCAGGGGGTTGGGCAGTGGGGATGGTGCCCCTGGGCATAGGCACTCTGGCAGTGCCCAAGGGGCAAAGTTCCCATGCCCAGGGGGCACCTTGGTATTGCCCACCAGGCATCGGGCAGTGCCAAGAGGGCAGTGCCAGCTGAGGTGGTGCCGAGCGCACAATCGGTGGGGGCGCGGGGTTCTGCTGTCACTTTGCACAGGGATTGGTTGGCGCTGGAGGGAGGCCAGTAATTGGGGGTTGGTTTGCTGGGGGTGTGGGGGTCTGTTTCCCATGGTTGGAGGGGGGGCTGCGGGATGGGGGGGGGGTACAGTTCTGCCTTCAAGGGGGTCTGTCTCCCGTGGGGACTGTTCTGCCGCGGTGAGGGGGATCGTCACTGCTGGGGGAGGGTGGGTATTGTGGTGCTCCGGGACGGGGGTGGGGAATCGAGGTTGGCCTGGGAATGGTTGTGGGGGCCACGATCGAGTTGTCCAGCAAAGTGCAGTCTTACAGGTAGGGGTCACTGCGCATACGCAGAGTCCTGGAACTGTCAGACTCCGATGTGAATGGGCCCTGCCCCCCAAGCTTTTAATGATATTCATGATTGTGGTCTCTGCAGTGCACATAGAACATTACAGCACAAACAGGCCCTTCGGCCCTCGAGTTGCGCCGATCACATCAACCCCACCAATCTATAGACCTATCTATAACCCCCAATCCCATTAAACCCCATATACTCATCCAGAAGTCTTTTAAAAGACCCCAGCGAGTTCGCCTCCACCACCGATGACGGCAGCCGATTCCATTCACTCACCACCCTCTGAGTGAAAAACTTACCCCTAACATCACCTCTGTACTTCCCTCCCCGCACCTTAAATCTGTGTCCTCTCGTAGCGACCATTTCAACCCGGGGAAATAGCCTCTGAGAGTCCACCCTATCTATTCCTCTCAACATTTTATAAACTTCTATCAGGTCGCCTCTCAACCTTCGCCTCTCTAGGGAAAAGAGTCCCAGCTCCCTCAACCTATCTTCATAAGGCATGCCTCCCAGTCCAGGAAAGGAGTGTGGAAAATTCATGTCTGAAATCCCACTGAAAAAACAATTGTAATTTACATCAATTTTCCCGTAAACTCAGCATTTAGAACTTCTTTGGAAGAATCAGCCCCTCTATGTATTTCCTGTACTCTATCTCTTCATTGTTTGAGATACGACCCACTACGGTGATGTCATCAGCAAACTTGAAAATTGAGTTGGAGGGGGATTTGGCCAGTAATCATAGGTGTACAAAGAGTATAGTAGGGGGCTGAGAACACAGCATTGTGGGGCACCAGAATTAAGGATGATCATGGAGGATGTGTTGTTGCCTATCCTTACTGATTTTGGTCTGTGAGTTAGGAAGTTCAGGATCCAGTCGCAAATGGAGGAGTTTTCCCAGGCCATGGAGTTTGGAAATGAGTTTGAAGATGGGTTTTGTAGGAACAATGGTGTTCAAGGGGGCAGCATGATTGGGGGGGGTGGTGCCTGCTGCAACTCTGCTATGGAGGGGGCAATTGATAGGCCTGGGTGGTGGGGGCTAGTTCTGTATTGTGGTCTTGAGATTGGCCGTGGGCCGCCAGGATTGCGGGGCGTGAGTTTGTTGAGGCTGCCTGCAGCAGCAGGGGTCTAAACGGTTCTCTCTTTCTCTCTGCCAGACGCCTGCGATTAAAATTGCACCTTTGCCACAACACAGGCCTGCACTTGCGCAGTAGCTCCCTCTACAGGTGGCTGGTGAACTAAACCCTGCCCACTGCCTACAGCAGCTGGAAATGCCTGCACCATATTTACAACAGCTAATTACATAAGATTTGGTGTGAAAACTCGCCCAAAAAAAAAAGATCAGCAACTCTCCCATTTTCATGCAAATCAATCTCTTAAAATTCCGCCCTTCATGTCTACATGAACCTGTGTATGCGATAATGCTTTTAAGAGCATAGGAACATGGGAATTAGGGGTGGCACGGTAACACAGTGGTTAACACTGCTGCTTCTCAGCTCCAAGGACCTGGATTCGATTCCCAGCTCGGGTCACAGTCTGTGTGGAGTTTGCACATCCTCCTCGTGTCTGCGTGGGTTTCCTCTGGGTGCTCCGGTTTCCTCTCACAGTCCAAAGACGTGCAGATTAGGTTGATTGGCCATGCTAACAAATGCCCTTAGCGTCCTGAGATGCGTAGAGAGATTGGTGAGTAAATATGTAGGGATATGGGAGTTGGGCCTGAGTGGGAGTGTGGTCGGTGCAGACTCAATGGACTGAGTAGGCCTCTTTGTGTTCTAAGAATTAGGAGCAAAAGGAGCCCTTTGAGCCTGCTCCCCCATTCAATCAGATCATGACTCCCTGGTCTCAAATCCACCTCCCTACTTAGTCTATCACTGGCTGTCCAAGGAGGACAGGAGTGCGAGAGAGATGGGTGAAGTCTCACTCAGTAAGAATTCTGTAAAACCTGTGGAAAAGTTTTCAAAGATCGGATGGAACAAAAACAAAGATATTGAAAGATGAGAAGATTAAAACATTTACCTGAAGCTCTCTTTCTCTGGCGCTGAACCCTATTAATTGTCCATTTATCGATACCACACTGAAAAGTGAGAACACTGTGCTAACATTAGCCAAGAGGGTCTTGTATTCTTTCTAATGTTAAACAGAACCATCATCAAACGAAGGAAAAAAATGAGAAAGATATCCTTTTACTGAAGATACTGGCTAATGGCTATGCCCTTCTCTTTTAACTCACCTCTCTGATGGATACAGCGGGGCCAGGAAGAAATGAAAACACATTTGATGTACATTTTTAATTGGATGTTTTAGTGCAAAAAAAAGGTTGCCATTAAACATGTTACATTACCCCAATCAGTACATGGGATTGCATAACTGCAAGGAAAATGGTTCCTGTACAAAAAGTGTCAGTGGTCATGTTTGTAGCAAGTTTAAGTTTATTTATCAGTCGGCTTACATTAACACTGCAATGAAGTTACTGTGAAAATCCTCTAGTCGCCACACTGAAGGAGAATTTAGCACAGCTGATGCAACTAACCAGCATGTCTTTCAGACTGTTGGAGGAAACTGGAGCACCTGGAGGAAACCCATGCAGACACGGGGAGAATGTGCAGACCCCGTACAGAGCCAGGAATCAAACCCAGGTTCCTGGTGCTGTGAAGCAGCAGTGCTAACCGTTGTACCACCATACTAAAAATAATCCTTATAGTCGAAACAAAATTGTATCTACGTGACTTTAGTTTACCTTGAAGAAAGGTTTTTTTTTTAAATCATGATCTCTGCAGCTCTCACAGATTGTGTTTTCTTAGCTCATAGTCTCAGATGATATCATTTGTTGCCCGCTTGACTGTAGATATAATTTTATTTCTGCTTAAATGGGGTCTGTTTATCTTGGCTCTGGGTTGTTTTACAGATCCTGCATTGTTAGGAGGATGGTGATGTATTTCTGGACAGTTATTCCTTTCTTTCCAGTGAGTTTAAGATTTCATTTTCTGTTTGGCTGCAGTTAGAATTGAATTTTGGAAGGGTCAGCAAGCTGGAAAGAAGTATTTCTTTCTCCCTGTTTTGTTTGGAAATTCTCTTGGTTATCTGAAAGTAAGGTTTTACCTTTCTGAAGGGGAGAATCTTCTGTTGGTGGTTTGACCAGTTTTTCTCTGTTGTTCTGACTTCAAACTGTTCTCAGTGTTATGAGAGCCCCAGCATTCATCCAAAGGACTCAATTCCAGTCTCACATGAACATTAGTCTTTGCTATGTTAAACATGTGAAAAGAGTTTTTTGTCTATGGAATTGGCTTGCTGGGATCACGTTAGATATACTTGTTAAGAGTTATACATTATAGTGCCTATTTTGTTTCTTGGTTGTAATTGATAAAAGTTCTTGCTACTTTTCTTACTACACTTGTCAGCTATATTCTTAAAAAAACTTTGTTTGACAAAAGCATCCTAGTGGGTCATTTGAATCATACCTGAAATGAAACTTATCATGCTTGTCTTAACCAAAATCAAAGTGAAAAACTTATGCTCCAGCTGGGTATCAAAGAACGCATTGGGGTTTCTGACCTGAACCATAACAATTGGGAGCTCGTCCGGGGTTAAAATTCACATTTCTTGATTGATTTGTGATTATTGAACTCTACAACAATGAGTGGTGAGCGGGAAACAACATGTTGCCATTTTTTAGTAAGATTTCGCTCACATTTTTTTTGATTTGTCAGACAATATGGCACAACAGTAATTACGTCATTTCCTCCCCAAACCAACTATCTGAAGTATTTTCATCAACGATGAGTGGGTCAATGTTGCCAAGTCCTTGTGCCAGATGGCTAGCTCATCCCATCTCCAAATCCTGTGGCCTGGGCCTCAGCACCTCCCTCTGTAACTGGATCCTGAACTCCCTAACCCACAGACTGCAATCAGTAAGGATAGGCAACCACACCTCCTCCACAATCACCCTCAACACAGGTGTCCCACAAGGCTGTGTTCTCAGCCCCCTACTATACTCCTTATACACCTGTGACTGTGCGGCCAAATTTTCCTCCAACTAGATCTTCAAGTTTACTGATGATACCACCCTGGTAGATCGGATCTCAAACAATGAAGAGACAGAGTACAGGAATGAGATAGAGAATCTGGTGAACTGGTGCAGCGACAATAATCTCTCCCTCAATGTCAACAAAATGAAGGAGATTGTCATTGACTTCAGGAAGCGTAAAGGAGAACATGCCCCTGTCTACATCAATTGGGACAAAGTGGAAAGGGTCGAAAGCTTCAAGTTTTTAGGTGCCCAGATCATCAACAACCTTGCTACCAGAGAGGCGGTGCTCGACAGACTGGAGGGACTGATTGTGGACAAGTCCCCAGGACCGGATGGAATGCATCCGAGGGTTCTGAAAGAAATGGCGGAGGTGATAGCGGATGCCTTGGTGATTATTTTCCAAATGTCGCTGGATTCCGGGGAAGTGCCGGAAGATTGGAAAACGGCTAATGTTACGCCGTTGTTTAAGGAGGGTGGCAGGCAAAAGGCAGGGAATTATAGGCCGGTTAGTTTAACGTCTGTTGTAGGTAAAAGTTAGAATCCGTGATCAAGGAGAAAATAGCGAGGCATCTTGAGGAGAATTGTTTGGTAGAGCAGACGCAGCACGGTTTCGTTAAGGGGAAGTCGTGTCTGACAAATGTATTGGAGTTCTATGAGGATGTATCTAGGGCGATGGATTGAGGAGAGCCGGTGGATGTGGTCTTTCTTGATTTTCAGAAGGCGTTTGATAAGGTGCCTCACAAGAGGTTATTACAGAAGGTCAGGGGGCATAGAGTTGGGGGTAGGGTGTTAGCGTGGATAGAGGATTGGTTGTCAAATAGGAGGCAGAGAGTGGGGGTCAATGGGTGCTATTCAGATTGGCGGTTGGTGACTAGTGGGGTGCCCCAGGGGTTGGTGCTGGGGCCTCAGCTATTTACCATTTATATAGATGATCTGGAGGAGGGAACTGAGTGTATGGTGTCAAAATTTGCTGATGACGCCAAGATTGGTGGAACGGCAAATTGTGCTGAGGGTGTGGAGAGTCTGCAGAAGGATCTAGATAGGCTGAGCAAATGGACCAGGAACTGGCAAATGGAATTTAATGTTGGCAAGTGTGAGGTGGTCCACTTTGGAAGGAAGAATGGTAGGAAGGACTATTACTTACGGGGCGAAAAACTGCAGCAGGCGACGGTGCAGAGGGACCTCGGGGTCCTTGTGCATGAGTCGCAAAAACCCAGCTTGCAGGTGCAGCAGGTGGTCAGGAAGGCGAATGGGATGCTGGCCTTCATAGCGAGGGGGATTGAATATAAAAGTAGGAAGGTCTTACTGCAGCTGTATTGGTATTGGGCACTGGTGAGGCCACAGCTGGAGTACTGTGTGCAGTTTTGGTCGCCGCACTTACGCAAGGATATTTTGGCCTTGGAGGGAGTGCTGAGGAGGTTTATTAGGCTGGTACCGGAGTTGAGAGGGTTGAACTATGAGGAGAGGCTGAATAAACTAGGCTTGTACTTGTTGGAGTTTAGAAAAATGAGGGGAGATCTCATTGAGGCGTATAAGGTGATGAATGGGATGGATAGGATAGAGGTGGAGAGGCTCTTCCCGCTCAGAAAGGACAGTAGGACTAGAGGGCACAGCCTCAAGATAAAGGGGGGGCAGTTGAGAACAGAATTGAGGAGGAACTTCTTCACTCAAAGGGTGGTGAATCTCTGGAATTCTCTGCCCGTTAAAATGGTGGAGGCTGCCTCACTAAATATATTTAAGACGCAGGTTGATAGGTTTTTGATAAGCGACGGGATTAAGGGTAATGGGGAGAGGGCGGGAATGTGGAACTGAGACACGACAGATCAGCCATGAAGTTATTGAATGGCGGGGCAGGCTCGAAGGGCTAGATGGCCTACTCCTGCTCCTATTTCTTATGTTCTTATGTTCTTCTGCTGACACTGTAGTTAAGAAAGCCCACCAAAACCTCTACTTTCCCAGAAGACGAAGGAAATTTGGCGTGTCAGCTACGATTCTCACCAACTTTTACAGATACACCACAGAAAACATTCTTTTTGGTTGTATCACAGCTTGGTATGGCTCCTATTCTGCCCAAGACCGCAAGGAACTATAAAAGGTCATGAATGTAGCCAAAGCCATCAATCAAACTAGCTTGCCATCCATTGACTCTATCGATACTCCCTGCTTCCTCGACAAAGCAGCCAGCTTAATTAAGAACCCCACACACCCCAGACATTCTCTCTTCCACCTTCTTCCATCAAGAAAAGGATCCATAAGTCTGAGATCACATACCAACCAACTTAAGAACAGCTTCTTCCCTGCTGCTATTAGACTTTCGAATGGACTTACCTTGCATTAAGTTTCTCTACATCCTAGCTATGACTGTAGCACTACATTCTGCACAGTCTCATTTCCTTCTCTATGAATGGTATGCTTTGTCTGTATAGTGTGCAAGAAACAATACTTGTCACTGTTTGTTAATACATGGACAATAATAAATCAAATCAAAATCAATTTCTGATACCATGTAAATGTGATGGATTCCCGAATCTCTGACAGCAAGGACTTTCAACAAGAAGCAGTTTATTCACTAACTCTGCAGCTCCTTCAACCCTTGAGCTTTGTCCATACTCTCAGGGATAAATCCCACACTCCTGTCTCATGACCTCCCTTGTAGCTGTGCCATCACATTCTCACATTACCACTTAGTCTACATTCATAAACCGTAATGTGATAATAACAACATAGTTCGATTCAATTCATAAATGATCATAGAATGCCTACAATACGGAAGGAGGCCATTCAGCCCATTGAACTTACAGTGATGACAATCCCACCAGGCCCTAACCCGTAACCCCACTCACTTACCCTGCTAACCACCCCACCCTCTGACACTAAGGGGCAATTTAGTATGGCCAATCCACCTAACCCTCACGTTTTTCAAGTGTGAGAGGAAACCGATAAGCGGAAGGAAACCCACACAGGCATGGAGAGAATGTGCAAACTCCAGACAGAAAATTACCCAATGCTGGAATTGAACCCATGTCCCTGTGGCTCTGATGCAGCAATGCTAACCACTGTGTCACTGTTCCACCCCTAAAGCCAATGAAAATATATTTTAATTTTTGTTGTTGATTGAGGAATGAACATTAACTCGGAAACTTTGGGAAAACTCCCCTGCTGATCTTTGAAGTAGTGCTGAGGGATACTTCCAGCTGCCCGATAGAGAGGGGGCAATGGGTTAACATTTCATTTGGAAGACAGTAGCTCTGGCAGTGCAGAACTCCCTCAATACCTCACTGGAGTCACAGCCTAGGTTATGGACTCAAGTGTCTAAGAGAGAGGCTTGAACCCATAACTTTCTAACTCAAGAGAGCTACCAACTGAAACAGAGCTGACACTTAAAAATGTATTATGCTAGCGCCTGGCCTGAGCAGCAGATAACCCAATTAACTATATACACCCAAGCATTCAGGAAAGTACCAGAGGGGTGCATTGGAAAAAATTGGGAGGTAGTTTAAAATGTGCACTGAAATCAAATTAGGATGATGCCTTGAGCAATCAGAATCAAGCTGTCTGGTTTAAATGTCAAACAATGCTTGGCAGTTAACTATCAGTCAACTGGTGCAATTGCTATAGGCAACATTTCTGCCAATCAGAGTCCAATTGCCAAACAATCAGCGCTCCCGTATAGTACAAATTTCCCCTGGCATTGTATTCTCGCAATACAATGCTGATGAGTGCAAGGCAAAAAGCTTCAACGAAGATTGCCTCTTCTTTCAGCAATGCTCAACTTCAGTGCCACCAGACAGCTACTTGGAGTATAATCATGGAGGAGACTAAAAGGCTTGAAACCATTGACTCACTCAGCACACAACTAATTCTGCGGCTGGTGTTTGTGACAAGGACCTTGATGTCATCAAGAAACTCATCCTTTGTCATTTTAATTTGCAAGCATTGGTTCACTATTAATCAGCATTAATTGTAATTTCAATCGTTGGTGTTTGATCGCTGAGCAAAGTGCAAAGTTCCAGACAGGAATAAATGATGTGTTTAATATCAAATCAAACCTGGTCAGATGCAATGTCATGGTTTTGCTTTTTTTTAAACTAATTTTTGGCTGCCAAGTGGCAGAAAATCCTCACTGTTTCTTCAGACGAGGTTTTAAAGCCACAGTTTTCCGATCTTGGCAGGGTATCACCCACTGTAATTCTGGCTTGAGACTGGTACAATCTCTCTCCATCTGACCCTGTCGCCTGCCTCGCAGCTCTGCTAAAATCTGGAGCAGTGGAGGCACCCAGGAAGAGTCATAGAATCATACAATCCCTACAGTGCGGAAGGAAGCCATTCAGCCCATCGGGTCAGCCTAACAGAGAATCTTACTCAGGCGAACTGCCTGGCCCATTACTGTAACCCTGTGTATTTACTCTGCTCATCCCCCTAACTGACAGATCTTTGATTAGATTTGGATTTGATTTGTTTTATTATTGCCACATGTATCGGAATACAGTGAAGGGGCAGCACAGTGGCACAGTGGTTGGCACTCCTGCCTCACAGTGCCAGCGGCCCAGGGTTCAATTCCAGCCTCAGGTCACTGCCTGTGTAGAATTTGCATTTTCTCCCCCTGTTCTGCGTGGGTTTCCTCCGGGTGCTCCCGTTTCCTCCCACAGTCCGAAGATGCACGTGCTAGGTGGATTGGTCAAGCTAAATTAACTCTCATGTCAGGGGAATTAGCAAGGTAAATAGGCAGGGTTACAGGAATAGGGTGGGATTGTGGTCAGTACAGACTCGATGGGCCGAATTGTCTCCGTCTGCACTGTAGGAATTCTATAAAAGCATTGTTTCTTGTCCTCTATACATACAAAAACATACCATTCATAGAGAAGGAAAGGATAAGATTCAGAACAATCTTGGGACACTAAGAGGTGACTTAGCTTGGCTAATCAACCTAAGCCGCACATCTTTGGCTAGTGGGAGGAAATCGGAGCAGCCAGAGGATGCCCATGCAGACACGGGGAGAACATGCAAACTCCACACGGAGAGTGATGCGAGCCAGGAATCGAACCCGGGTCCCTGGCAGCAGCAGTGCTAACCACTGTGCCATCATGCCGAAAGGGCAGGGCAGGCTCCTGATGCAACCTAGTGAAGAGAAAGGACCTTATGATGTCCTCCTGTCCCTCCACCTTTTACTGCTGAACACAACGAGGAAAAATTGTCATCAGAAAATAATATTTCAGGACACAGCGCCATGCCAACCACTGGAAGAATACACAAGAGGTTATATTTAAAACAAAGTGCAGCCTCCTAAAGGATCAAACTGCAAGTTATTTGACATCAAAGTACATGGAACTCTGAGTGTTACAAAATGTGATTAAAGGTGGCCTCTTGGAAAAGCGAGGGCAATCCTTCAGCCAGAAACTCTCTGTCCCAGAACTGACTCAGTGCCGATGTTTTGTTAAGATGAACAATTGTTTGGTACAGGCCACAAGAGAGTCAATTAGCTTCACCTCGAATGACGAGGGACTGGATAAATACACTTGGAAAATCGACTGAGTAAACCAGTCCTGTCTGCAGACAGTCGCTCGCTCCCTGTGTTCTGCTGTTGGTTGCTGCGTCTCCAGCTTGCTGTGAGCCCCAAGCTCTGGAATTCTCTCTCTGGAGATCTTCACTTTGTGAGCTCTCTCCTTTAAGCTGCTCTTTAAAACCGATATTCCTCGCTAAACCTCTGGACACCTGTCCCCTTCTTTGTCTCGGTGTGAGAGATTGTTTGACAGCACTCCTGTGAAATGGCTCACAGTGCTTTAGGACACTGAAACTCCTGTTCAAATACAGTCACAGACACACTAACATACTCACACATACACACTCTCACGCACACTCACATTCACATGCACACACACACACATTCACATGTACACACACACATTCACACGTACACCCACACACACACTCACACACACCCACACACACTCACACATACACACACTCACTCACACACATGCACTCAGACACATACACACACACACTCTCACATACACACACTCACTCACACACATGCACTCAGACACATACATACACTCACTCTCACACACACACACACTCGAACCTAATCACAAATCATTCTGATTGGTTTCTAAATGTTATATTTCTCTCAGTTTGGAAACTGTAGTTTTGACTGAGTTTATTATCAATCTCAAAGGTCTTACCCCAGACCTTTCCCCCACACTATCCCTGTAACATATATCACGGCTAATCAATCTAACCTACATACTTTAGGACACCAAGGGGCGATTCAGCACGGCCATTCCACTTAATCCGCACATCTTTGGACTATGGGAGGAAACTGGAGCACCCGGAGGAAACCCACGCAGACACAGGCAGTGACCCAAGCCAGGAATCAAACCCGGGTCACTGGCATTGTGAGGCAGCAGTGCTAATCACTGTGCCACCCTGCAGATCGCTGGCGCTGTCACTATACAGGGGCGCAGCAGATATTAAACACATCCTGTGAGTGAAATGTCACCTCAGTTCATTTCTTTGATTCACTGGGGTGAGGTGAGCAAGGATTGCGCTAAATCAAGATGCAAACTCGCTATCTCAATCAGGCACTTTGTATGTGTGTGTGTGTCGGCAACTTACTAACCGCTGACAGAACTGGGACTGAGCATATATACCTGATGAATGGCCCTGTCGAAAGGTGCACACATTTGACCCCGGCCACCTAGAGCTGACTGAACGCTGGTTAATCATTTGATTAAAGTAGGTAAAGGAAACAGGGCACAGGTGATTAACTGCCAAGTTGACATTAACGCCATGTAACCAGGGAGCACAGGGCTTGACTGGCGTGGCTTATTAGTAACCCAGGCACACATTTAACACCGCTGTTAGTGTCAATGAAAGGAGGGGAGCGGGATTTACAATCAAAGAGAGCACGACAGACGATTGAGCAAAACGGAGGGGTTCTTGTATTTAAGGGTGAGCTGCATCGATATGGATTCAAGGTTCGGCCCATCGATCTGAGAGAGCTGACTCAGCCTGGGTGAGGGACGATCAGTTTCGGATTAGGTTAAGAGGGAGGCGCATAGATGCCTCCATGAGTGTTGGCCAATAAAGGAGCACAAAAGTCTGGCCTAACCAGTGATGCCCACATCCACGTCAAAGGATACGACAGGATTGTTCATAGTTCATTGAATCTGACAGTGCAGAAGGAGGCCATTTGGCCCATCGAGCCTGCACTGACAACAATCCCACCTTGGCCCTATCCCTGAATCCCAATATATTTACCCCGTTAATCCCCCAGATACTAAGGGTCAATTTAGCATGGCCAATCAACCTAACCCCCATATTTTTGGACTGTGGGAGGAAACCGGAGCGCCCAGAGGAAACCCATGCAGACATAGGAAGAATGTGCAAACTCCATGTAGACAGTGACCAAAAGTCAAAATTGAGCCTGAGGCCCTGGTACTGTGAGGTGGCAATGCTAACCACTGTGCCGCCGTGCCACCCCAATAGATTGGAAGCTTGGGCACAGAAATGGCAGATTAATTTTAATCCAAGGTGACGCATTTTGGAGGATCAAATTTAGGTGTGAATTATACTGTAAATGGCAGAATCCTCAGGAATATTAACATACAGAGGGAACTGGGCGTGCAGGTTCACAGTTCCCTAAATGTGCCAACACAGGTGGCCAATGTGATTAAGAAAGCATATGGCATGCTTGCCTTCGTTGGCCGGGACATTGAGTACAAGAGTTGGCAAATCATGTTGTAGCTATATAAAACCTTGGTGGAGCCGCATTTGGAGTATAGCACGCAGTTCTGGTCATCACACTGCCAGAAGGATGTGGGAGCTTTGGAGAGAGTGCAAAGAAAATTCAGCAAATGTTGTCTGGTCTCAAGGGTGTTGGCTATGAGAAGAGACGGAATAAGCTAGATTGTTTTCCCTGACAAGGTGGAGGCTGAGGGGAAGCCTGATAGAGGTGTATAAAATAACGAGAGATGTAGACAGGGTGGATAGTCAGAGGCTTTTTCCCAGGGTGGAAGTGTCAATTACAAGGGGGCTCAGGCTCATGGTGAGAGGGAGAAAATTTAGAACAAAGATCAAAGAACAGTACAGCACAGGAAAAGGCCTTTCAACCCTACAAGCCTGCACCAATCATGGTAAGAACATATGAACATAAGAAATAGGAGCAGGAGTAGGCCATCTAGCCCTTCGAGCCTGCCCCACCATTCAATAAGATCATGGCTGATCCGTCGTGGCTCAGTTCCACTTTCCCACCTTCTCCCCATAACCCTTAATCCCCTCGCTTATCAAAAACCCATCTTAAAAATATTTAGCGAGGCAGCCTCCACCACTTCAATGGGCAGAGAATTCCAGAGATTCACCACCCTTTGAGTGAAGAAGTTCCTCCTCAACTCCATTCTAAACCGCCCCCCCTTTATCTTAAGGCTGTGCCCCCTAGTCCTACTGTCTTTTTTGAGCGGGAAGAGTCTCTCCACCTCTATCCTATCCATCCCATTCACCATCTTATACGTCTCAATGAGATCTCCCCTCATTCTTCTAAACTCTAACGAGTACAAGCCTAGTTTATTCAGCCTCTCCTCATAGCTCAACCCCCTCAACTCTGGTATCAGCCTAGTAAACCTCCTCTGCACTCCCTCCAAGGCCAAAATATCTTTGCGCAGGTGCGGCACCCAAAACTGCACACAGTACTCCAGCTGTGGCCTCACCAATGCCCTATACAGCTGCAGCAAGACCTCCCTACTTTTATATTCAATCCCTCTCGCTATGAAGGCCAGCATCCCATTCACCTTCCTGACCACCTGCAAGCTGGGTTTTTGCGACTCATGCACAAGGACCCCGAGGTCCCTCTGCACCGTCGCCTGCTGCAGTTTTTCACCCCGTAAGTAATAGTCCTTCCTACCATTCTTCCTACCAAAGTGGACCACCTCACACTTGCCAACATTAAATTCCATTTGCCATTTCCTGGCCCATTTGCCCAGCCTATCTAGATCCTTCTGCAGACTCTCCACACCCTCCGCACAATTTGCCGTTCCCCCAATCTTGGTGTCATCAGCAAATTTCAACACCCTGCACTCGGTTCCCTCCTCCAGATCATCTATATAAATGGTAAAAAGCTGAGGCCCCAGCACCGACCCCTGGGGCACCCCACTAGTCACCATCCGCCAATCCCAATAGCACCCGTTGACCCCCACTCTCTGCCTCCTATTTGACAACCAATCCTCTATCCACGCTAACACCCTACCCCCAACTCCATGTCCCCTGACCTTCTGCAATAACCTCTTGTGAGGTACCTTGTCAAACGCCTTCTGAAAATCCAGAAAGACCACATCCACCGGCTCTCCTCTATCCACCGCCCTAGACACATCCTCATAGATGCCTGCCTAAATTAGAACCGTATGCACTTATGGAGACTATATCCTTCCATTCCCATCCTGTTCAGATATTTATCTAGTTGCCCTTTACCATCAGCTATTTACCATTTATATAGATGATCTGGAGGAGGGAACCGAGTGCAGGGTGTCGAAATTTGCTGATGACACCAAGATTGGGGGAAAGGCAAATTGTGCGGAGGGTGTGGAGAGTCTGCAGAAGGATCTAGATAGGCTGGGCGAATGGGCCAGGAAATGGCAAATGGAATTCAATGTTGGCAAGTGTGAGGTGGTCCACTTTGGTAGGAGGAATGGTAGGAAGGACTATTACTTACGGGGCGAAAAACTGCAGCAGGCGACGGTGCAGAGGGACCTCGGGGTCCTTGTGCATGAGTCGCAAAAACCCAGCTTGCAGGTGCAGCAGGTGGTCAGGAAGGCGAATGGGATGCTGGCCTTCATAGCGAAGGGGATTGAATATAAAAGTAGGGAGGTCTTGCTGCAGCTGTATAGGGCATTGGTGAGGCCGCAGCTGGAGTACTGTGTGCAGTTTTGGGCGCCGCACCTGCGCAAGGATGTTTTGGCCCTGGAGGGAGTGCAGAGGAGGTTTACTCGGCTGATACCGGAGTTGAGGGGATTGAGCTATGAGGAGAGGCTGAATAAACTAGGCTTGTACTCGTTAGAGTTTAGAAGAATGAGGGGAGATCTCATTGAGACGTATAAGATGATGAATGGGATGGATAGGATAGAGGTGGAGAGACTGTTCCCGCTCAAAAAAGACAGTAGGACTAGGGGGCACAGCCTCAAGATAAAGGGGGGGCGGTTTAGAACAGAGTTGAGGAGGAACTTCTTCACTCAAAGGGTGGTGAATCTCTGGAATTCTCTGCCCGTTGAAGTGGTGGAGGCTGCCTCGCTAAATATTTTTAAGAAACGGGTTGATGGGTTTTTGATAAGAGAGGGGATTAAGGGTTATGGGGAGAGGGCGGGAAGGTGGAGCTGAGTCACGACAGATCAGCCATGATCTTATTGAATGGCGGGGCAGGCTCGAGGGGCCAGATGGCCTACTCCTGCTCCTATTTCTTATGTTCTTATGTTCTTAAATGCCAGAATCGTACCGGCTCTCACCACCTCCCTGGGCAAGGTGTTCCAAACATTCACCACCCTCTGTGTAAAACTCTTGCCTTGCCTTGCACATCTCCTCTAAACTTTTCCCTCCATACATCTTAAACCTATGTCTCCTAGTATTTGTTTTTCCTACCCTAGGAAAGAGCATGTGACTATACAAAGGGAGATGTGCAGGACAAGTCTTTCACTCGAAGGGTGGTAGGTGCCTGGAACATGCTGTCAGAGGAGGTGTTGGAAGCAGGCACATCAGCAACATTTAAGAGGCATCTGGATGGGTAAATAAATAGGGAGGGAACAGACTGAGTGAGGGCAGAAGGTTTCTTTATTTTAGTTGGGGCACCATGATCAGCACAGAGTTGACGGGCTGAATGGCCTGTGTTGTATTTTTCTTTGTTCTTTGTTCTTAACATGGATTCAAGACATAGCCAGGATCGGGTGAGCTGAGTCAGGCTGGGTGAGGGGAAATTGGCCCACTTTCACTTTAAGATTAGATAAAGAGGGAGTTAAAGAAGGCTCATATGGTGCCTTCACAAAGGAGTTGGCCTAATAAATGGGCAATAAATTCTGGCCTAGCTAGCAATGTCCACAAGCTGGCAATAAATTTTTAAAAATAGCTTGCACATTTGATACAGAGTAACACAGAAACCAGAAGCAGGATAGACCATTTGGCCCTTCGAGCCTGCTCCGCCAATTATTTTGATCATGGCCGATCATCGAACTCAGTATCTTGATTCCACCCCCCTCCCCTTCGCTCCCATATCTCTTGAACCCTTTAGCCCCAAGAGCTATATCTAATTTCTTCTCGATATGGAGTTGCCGGTGTTGTTCTGGGGTAGGCACAGTAAGCAGTTTTGATTACCCGTTACAACTTGCATTCCAACTATTATCTTGTAATTGAGTTTGTGTCTATATATGGGCGGCATGGTAGCACAGTGGTTAGCACTGCTGCTTCACAGCTCCAGGGTCCTGGGTTCGATTCCCGGCTCGGGTCACTGCCTGTGTGGAGTTTGCACATTCTCCTCGTGTCTGCGTGGGTTTTCTCCGGGTGCTCCGGTTTCCTCCCACAGTCCAAAGATGTGCGGGTTAGGTTCATTGGCTATGCTAAAATTGCCCCTTAGTGTCCTGGGATGTGTAGGTTAGAAGGATTAGCAGGTAAATGTGTAGGGATATGGGGATAGGGTCTGGGTGGGATTGTGTTCGGTGCAGACTCGATGGGCCGAAGGGCCTGTTTCTGCACTGTAGGGTTCTATGTTCTATATATGCCCTGTCTGTGAACACAATCCTGCACTCACCTGATGAAGGAGCGGTTCTCCGAAGGCTCATGCTACCTGGTGTTGTGAAACTTCTTACTAATTTCTTCTTGAAATCAAAGAACAAAGAACAGCACAGCACAGGAAACTACAAGCCCGTGCCGCCCATTTTAACACACCCAGTGAGTACCTTATTCAAGTCTCGACGTTATTGTCGGCCTCTAGTGGAACTCCACAATAAAGGGGATGGAAATTTAGGGAATTATGTGTACGCCAGATTAAGGGAGATCCAGTTCAGGGACAATTTACTGAAGCCAATCAGCCTAAAGAGCACGTTTTTGGGATGTGGGAGGAAACCGGAGCACCCGGAGAAAACCCACGCAAGCACGGGGAGAATGTGCAAACTCCCACCGACATCGATCCAAGCTGGAGATTTGACCCGGGTCCCTGTAACTGCACAGCAGACAGCGATAGTCACTGAGCTGACATGTTGCCCATCAAACAACGTTTTGGCCTCAACTACTTTCTGTGCTAGTGAATTCTACACATTCACCACCCTCTGGGTGAAGAAATTTCTCCTCACATCAGTTCTAAAAGGTTTACGCCTTATCCTCAAACAATGAACCCCTAGTTCTGGATTCCCCCACCTTCGGGAGCATCCCTTTTCTTAACTTCAGAGATTTGTCATCACTGATTTGAAATCACATATTATGCCAAGTGAGATTTAGGTTTTGCATATCTATGACTCCTAAGCACACTTTCTTCAATTTTAAACAGTTCACTGTCCCCATTAAGAACATAAGAACATAAGAACATAAGAAATAAGAGCAGGGCAGGCCATCTAGCCCTTCGAGCCTGCCCCGCCATTCAATAAGATCATGGCTGATCTGTCGTGGCTCAGTTCCACCTTCCCGCCCTCTCCCCATAACCCTTAATCCCCTCTCTTATCAAAAACCCATCAACCCGCTTCTTAAAAATATTTAGCGAGGCAGCCTCCACCACTTCAACGGGCAGAGAATTCCAGAGATTCACCACCCTTTGAGTGAAGAAGTTCCTCCTCAACTCCGTTCTAAACCGCCTCCCCTTTATCTTGAGGCTGTGCCCCCTAGTCCTACTGTCTTTTTTGAGCGGAAAGAGTCTCTCCACCTCTATCCTATCCATCCCATTCATCATCTTATACGTCTCAATGAGATCGCCCCTCATTCTTCTAAACTCTAACGAGTACAAGCCTAGTTCATTCAGCCTCTCCTCATAGCTCAATCCCCTTAACTCCAGTATCAGCCTAGTAAACCTCCTCTGCACTCCCTCCAGGGCCAAAATATCCTTGCGCAGGTGCATGTAAGTTTCTCATGTTTGAGGATGCATTTCTCTAACTCTGTGCTTTGCACTATCAAAGGATGAGGGATATTCCTCATTTATTCTGACAGGGATCAAGGGAATACGATCCATTATCCTGACAGGGATCAGACGAATATTATACGTTGCACTGACAGGGATTAGAGGAATATTATCCATTATTCTGAAAGGGATCAGAACTTTATTCCCATTTTCCTGACAGGGATCTGAAGGGTTTTATTATCGTTTCAATGTGGTGTGGTCATAAGAACATAAGAACACATCGCTAAGAAGGTCATGGTGAGCCTTCTTATTGGGGTGCTGCAGTCAGCAGGGTGTAGGTACATCCACACTGCTGTTCAGGAAGGAATCCCAGGACTTTGATACAGACTCAGTGATGGCCAGCGATTTAATCACAAGTCAGGATAGTGACTGCCTTGGAGGGAACCTGCTGGTGGTGGTGTTCCTTTGAATCTGCTACCCTCGTCCTAGAGGCCCCGGGTTTGGAAAAGTTAAGGTTTATTTATTCATCGCAAGTAGGCTTACATTAACACGGCAGTGAAGTTACTGTGAAAATCCCCTAGTCGGCACGCTTTGGCGCCTGTGCGGGCACGCTGAGGGGCAATTTACCATGGCTAATTCACCTAATCTGCACATTTTAGCAGTGGGGGGGCAAACTGGAGCACCCAGAGAAAACCCATGCAGACACAGGTCTGAAGGTCTTATGAGGAAAGGCTGAGGGACTTGAGGTTATTTTCATTAGAGAGAAGAAGGTTACGAGGTGACCTAATTGAGGCATATAAGATGATCAGAGGGTTAGATAGGGTGGACAGTGAGAGCCTTTTACCTCGGATGGTGATGGCTAACACGAGGGGACATAGCTTTAAATTAAGGGGTGGTAATTATAGGATGGATGTCAGAGGTAGGTTCTTTACTCAGAGGGTAGTAAGGGCATGGAATGCCCTGCCTGCAGCAGTTGTGGACTCGCCAACTTTAAGGGCATTCAAATGGTCAGTGGATAGGCATATGGATAACATTGGAATAGTTTAGGTTAGAGGGTCATTAGATTGGTTCCATTGGTCGGCGCAACATTGTGGGCCGAAGGGCCTGTACTGCGCTGTAATGTTCTATGTTCTACAGGGAGAACATGCAAATCCCACACAGCCAGTGACCCCAGACGTACTCTCTTCCACCTTCTTCCATCGGGAAAAAGATACAAAAGTTTGAGGTCACGTAACAACTGACTCAAGAACAGCTTCTTCCCTGCTGCCATTGAACTTTCGAACAGACCTATCTCGCGTTAAGTTGATCTTTCTCTACACCCTAGCTTTGACTGTAGCACTACATTCTGCACTCTCTCGTTTCCTTCTCTATGAACGGTATGCTTTGTCTGAAAGCATGCAAGAAACAATAATTTTCATTGTATCCCAAAACATGTCATAATAATAAATCAAATCAAAGACCCAAGCCAGCAATCGAACCCAGGTCCCTGGCGCTGTGCGACAGCAGTGCTAATAAGTGTACTACCATGCTAGTGCTGTCAAAGGGGGCTTGGTGAGTTACTGTAGTGCATCTTATAGATGGTATCCATAGTTGCCAGTGTGCATCAGTATTAGAGGGACTGAATGTTGAAGGTGGTGGATGGGGGTCAGACTGCTTTGTCCTGGATGGTGTTGAGCTTTTTCTGTATCTCATTCAGGCAAGTGGAGAGTTTTCTGTCAAACACTTGACTTGTCCCTGGTAGGTGTTGATTAATATTTGGGGAATCCGGAGGTGAGTTAACCGTTACAGAGTTCCCAGCCTCTGACCTGCTCGTCTAAAACCGTAGAGTTATGACTCTATGCATGCCGTATACCTTCTGACTACCTTCTCCACCTGCGTTGCCACTGAATGTCAAGGGAAGTTGGCCAAATTTTGTTTAGTTCAAGATGGGCATTGCCCGGCACTTGTGTGGCACGGATGCTACTTGCTACTTCAACCCAAGTTAATTAGTTCCTCATTTATTCCAACCAGGCTCGGGGGAATAATATAGTGGCAGAGCTCAAAGAGAGATTTCTCATTTATTCTGACAGGGAATCTGAGGAATATTTCCCATTATGGTGACGGGGATCGGAGGTACATTCCTGATTGTATGGACAGGAGTTAGAAGAATATTATGAATTACACTGACAGGAATCAAAAGAACATTTCCCATTGCGTCAACAGGGATCAGAAGGACATTCATATTGACAGGGGTCAGAGGAATATTATCCATTATGCTAACAGCAATCAGCAGCTGCTTTTCCTCTGTTAAGGTGCTGCCCAGAACTGATTTCTTTTTTAATTCATTTATGGGATGTGGGCCTCGCTGGTTGGACCCAGAATTTATTGCCCGTCCCTAACTGCCCTCCAATTCAGAGGGCAGTTAAGAGTCAGCCACATTGCTGGAGTCCCATGTAGACCAGGCCGGGTAAGGACGACAGATAAAAGTTCAACTGCATCTATTAGTCACAAGTAAGGCTTACATTAACACTGCAATGAAGTTACTGCAAAATTCCCCGAGTCGCCACACTCCGCTGTCTGTTCAAGTCAATGCATCTAACCAGTATGTCTTTCAGACTGTGGTAGGAAACTGGAGCACTCGGAGGAAACCCATGCAGACACGGGAAGAATGTGCAAACTCCACACAGACAGTGACCCAAGCTGGGAATCAAACTCAGATCCCTGGCGCTGTGAGGGAGCAGTACTAACCATTGTGTCACCGTGTCGCCCTAGAGATCATCAGTGCACCAGATTGGTTTTTACGACAATTGACAATGTTTTTGAGGTCATCATTAGACTTTAAATTCCAGGTTTTCCTTTATTGAATTTAAACTTCACCCTCTGCCGTGGTAGGATTTGAACCCGGGTCCCCAGACCATTTCCCTGCGTCTCTGGATTACTAGTCCAGCGATGATACCACTACACCACCACTTTCCCAATTGGATTAATACACTGGGCCTCCACCTTGAGAAATCCTGCCTGTCAATGACTCTCAATGACCGTGCTCGCCCTACAACATCCTTCACTGCATGTGTTAAAAGGTGAGGGTTTCTGTGACGGTCCCTGGTTTGTGTGCACAGTGACAGCTTGAGCTGAACTAACTGGCTGAGCATCGCAAACAATTTGTTTTTCTTTGCTCTCGAAACAGCCAATGAGGCACGATGCATATATAAATCCAGCTATCCATCGTAGTAATGTATTGTTGACAAATGAGCCACTGACCACTTGTAGATAATCATTGCGCACTGAGATGTTGATATGCCAAATAATTATTGTTATTAATAAGGAACCGCCACAACCCTGACCAAACTCATCCAACCTAGAGACTTCCACCTCGTAACTGCTCAATGCTTGTGTAAAGTTACTATGTTCTCCTGGAAGGGTTCACCTGCTTTTACACCCCTTTTATATGTGACATTTTGCCATTAAACATTGGGCTTTGATGGGCAGCACGGAGGCACAGTGGTTAGCACTGCTGCTTCACAGCGCCAGGGACCGGGGTTCGATTCCCGGCTTGGGTCACTGTCTGTGTGGAGTTTGCACATTCTCCTTGTGTCTGCGTGGGTTTCCTCCAGGTGCTCCGGTTTCCTCCCACAGTCAGATAGATCTGCTGTTTAGGGGTTTTGACCCGAACCTGGAGTGTGGTGACTAGGAGAATTTCACAGTAACTTCACTGAAGGTTTAATGTGACTTATGACTAATAAAAAAATCAATGGAACTTACCTTACCTGGTCTAGTCTACAAGTGCAATGTGCCCTCAGGGATAGACAATAAATGCTGCCCCAACCAGCGACACCCACATCCCATGAACGATTTAAAAAGCGTTTGACACCAATAAGTAACTTGATGGAGTCAACCACGCTCTATATTCCCTGTAGAACATTACTCTCCTCTTGTCCACACTAACCAAATCGGGCTTATCAAATTACCTGCTTGAACAATCACTCACCAAGAGTTACTAGGATGCTACCGGGACTTGATGGTTTGAGTTATAAGGAGAGGCTGGATAGACTGGGACTTTTTCCTCTGGAGCGTAGGAGGCTCAGGTGTGATTTTTTGGGGTCTATAAAATGATAAGGGACATAGATCGGCTAGATAGTCAACATCTTTTCCCAAAGATAGGAGAGTCTAAAACTAGAAAGCATAGTTTAAGGTGAGAGAGGAGAGATACAAAAGGGTCCAAAGCAGCATTTTGTTTCTACACAGAGGGAGGTGAGTGTCTAGAACAAGTTGCCAGACGTTGTAGTAGGTACAATTTTGTCTTTTAAAAAGCATTTAGACAGTTACATGGGTAAGATTGATATAGGGAGATACGGGCCAAACGCAGGCAATTGGGATTAGCTTAGTGGTTATAAAAAAAGGGACAGCATGGACAAGTTGGGCTGAAGGGCTTGTTTCCATGTTGGAAACCTCTGTGACTCTATGGCTCACCTACCTTTCTGATCACTGCAAAGAATTGCCAATGAAACAAATTACCCAGTGGTTACAGAGGGAAAGGAGGGATATAATTTGAGGAGATATTAACGATGCTTTGAAATGAAAGCAGCTGAAGATGTGGAGAACTTCATTACATATTCTTTAACATCACGATAATTAGTGAAGAGGTCCAAGCCCCTGAAAGTCAAAATGATTTGATTTGATTTCTTATTGTCCCATGTAGGGGGCGGCACGGTAGCACAGTGGGGGCGGCACGGTAGCACAGTGGTTAGCACTGCTGCTTCACAGCTCCAGGGTCCTAGGTTCGATTCCCGGCTCGGGTCACTGCCTGTGTGGAGTTTGCACATTCTCCTCGTGTCTGCATGGGTTTTCTCCGGGTGTTCCGGTTTCCTCCCACAGTCCAAAGATGTGCGGGTTAGGTTCATTGGCTATGCTAAAATTGCCCCTTGGTGTCCTGGGATGTGTAGGTTAGAGGGATTAGCAGGTAAATGTGTAGGGATATGGGGATAGGGTCTGGGTGGGATTGTGTTCGGTGCAGACTCGATGGGCCGAAGGGCCTGTTTCTGCACTGTAGGGTTCTAAAAAAAAAATGTATTGGGATACAATGAAAAGTATTGCTTCTTGCACGCTAAAACATACCATTCATGGACAATATGGAGGCGAAGGGAAGGAGAGAGTGCAGAATGTAATGTTACAGTCATAGCTAGGCTGTAGAGAAAGATCAACTTAATACGAGGTAAGTCCATTAAAAGCCTGATGAAGGGTCATCTAGATTCAAAAATTTGGCTCTGACAAAGGGTAATCCAGGTGCAAAATGTTGGCTCTATTCTCTCTCCACAGATGCTGTCAAACCTGCTGAGATTTTCCGGCATTTTCTGTTTTTGTTTCAGATTCCAGCATCCGCAATATTTCACATTTACCATTCCAAAGTCTGACAGCAGCAGGGAAGAAGCTGTTCTTGAGTCGACTGGTACGTGACCTCAGACTTTTCTATCTTTTTCCCAACAGAAGAAGATAGAAGAGAGAATGTCCAAGGTGCGCAGGGTTGTTAATTATACTGGCTGCTTTGCCGAGGTGATGGGGTGTGTGGACAGAGTCAATGGATGGAAGGCTGGTTTGTGTGATAAACTGGGCTAAATTCATGACCCTTTGTAGCTTCTTGCAGTCTTGGGCAGTGCAGGAGCCACACCAAGCTGCGATACATCTGGAAAGGATGCTTTTTATGGTGCATCTGTAAAAGTTGGTGAGAGGCCAAATGTTTGTTGAAATTGAAGAAGTTGAAGTATTAAATTGATATTTCCTTGGATGCATTCACAAGTGAGGGTAATATCCTCACGCAGTACATTTTTCGAGTGTACCCAAAAGCTTAGAGCTTCCCTCCAAGTCAGTCAGTATTCCAACTTTCACATACTAACTTAGGAATTAGGATACAGGCCAAATATCATTAGCCCTTCAGGATTCGGAATGGGTCAACATGTGCATCAGTCACAGAGGAGTCTGTTTTAGGACAAGTGCTCTTACTTATTACACTACTCTGAGACCACTCAACAAATCGACAGATTTCCAAGTGGAAAATCCTAACCAAACCAGGAAAAAAAGCCATTCTGAATAATATAAGGGAAGCAGAGGTGCACAGTTGACCAACCTACACAGAATATTGGGATGGAAGAGGCAACACAATGACACAGTAGTTAGTACCACTGCCTCACAGCCTCAGAGACCTGGGTTCCATTCCTGACTGTCTCCACATTGCCTGTGTGGAGTTTGCACGTTCTGCCTGTGTCTGCGTGGGTTTCCTCCAGGGTGCTCCAGTTTCCTCCCACAGTCCAAAGGTGTGCAGGTTAGGTGTATTGGCCATGCTAAATTGCCCTTTAATGTCCCGAGATGTGCAGGTTAGCAGGATCCCCTTCAGTTTCCTCCCACAGTCTGAAAGACGTGCTGGTTAATGCATTGACCCGAACAGGCACTGGACTGTGACGACTAGGGGAATTTTGCAGTAACTTAATTGCAGTGTTAACGTAAGCCTTACTTGTGACTAATAAATGAACTTTGCTTAAAGATTAAAGAACAAAGAACAACACAGCACGGGAAACAGGCCCTTCGGCCCAACAAGCCTGCACCACCATTTTAACATTGTGAGTGCCCTCTTTTACCTATGACCTATAATTAGTGGGGTGAATATGTGGAATAGGGTCTGGACGAGATTGTTGTTAGTGTGGACCCGATGGGCCAAATGGCCTCCTTCTGTTCTGTAGGGTTTCGCGGATTTCTACAACTATAGACCAAATTCATCCGCAGCTGGGATTATCCAGTCCCGCTGCAGTGAATGGAGAATTGGTTGAGCGGCCAAATTCTCTAATCTCGCTGGCTGTCAGTAGCAGTGGGAAGTGCGAGACTGGAGAATTCCAGTCATAATTCTGGTTTTGCCTTTGAATTCTTCTGGCATGATTGTTATTTTAATGGACCTGCCACGGGTGGCACTCACTAAAGATGCCAGTGATACAGATGTGTTGCAATTGGAGAGCTGGGTGGATATCTAAACTGACGAGATGTCCTACTCCACGCTGCCTACTGAATGTGCTGAGGCAAGCAATGATCATTCATCATTTCCCTTCCCAAAGACCTAAGCATTTTACTGATGAGACCTCTCGGGAACACAGACATCGCGGCCTGAGGAAATCCAGTCTGTGTGTGAAATGCTACGACCCAGCAGTTGCTATTTTTGAAGGTTACGAGGATCTCAGAATGCCTTCTGAGAGGGGAACCAGAAAGCCAACAAACCTTTGTCAAGTGTTTGATGCAGGCCAGTGTTAAGGCAGAGCTCAAACTCTCTATAATCACCTGTCTCACGAGGAGATGAATACTTTGATTTTTTTTGTTGCTGTTTGGACTCTGCAATTCTGCAAGGAATGTGGAAATACTAACGCGTGGTCAGCTAAAATGGGTAAGCTGCAAATGACAAAATTTGTTGCCTGCGACATTAAAAGGATTCTGGTCAGGGGTCCAGTTGACTCCACAGGGGTTAATGGGGACAGTGATTGTAAAAGGCATCAAAGTGTCCAATCAATGCAGGGACCCGGGTTCAATTCCCACTCAGGGAAGGTATTCTGTATTGAGCACGGTGGCACAGTGGTTAGCACTGCTGTCTCGCAGTTCCAGGGACCCAGGTTCACTTCCCAGACTGGGTCACTGCCTAAGCAGAGTGTGCATGTTCTCCCCGTATCTGTGTGGGTTTCTTACCACAGTCCAAAAGACGTGCTGGTTAGGTGCATTGGCTATGTTAAATAGAATTATAGGATCCTACAGTGCAGAAAGAGGTCCTTTGGCCCATCAAGTCTGCACTGACCACAATCCCACCCAGGCCCTACCCCCATGTCTCTGCATATTTTACCTACTAATCCCTCTAACCTACACATCCAGGGACACTAAGGGGCAATTTTATCATGGCCAATCAACCTAACCCACACATCTTTGGACTGTGGGAGGAAACCAGAGCACCCGGAGGAAACCCATGCAGACACGAGGAGAATTTGCAAACTCTGCACAAACAGTGACCCAAGCCCGGAATCGAACCCAGGTTCCTGGAGCTGTGAAGTAGTAGTGCTAACCATTGTGCTACTGTGCCACCCCTATGTTCCCTCAGTATATCCGAACAGGCACCAGAGTGTAGTGATTAGGGGATTTTCACAGTAACTTCATTGCAGTGTTAATGTAACCTACTTGACTCACTAAGAAATAACTTTAAGCTTATATTGATAGGCAGAGCTGATTCCACGGGCTGCATGGCCTACTCCTGCTCTGATCTTCCTACATTCTTCCTAAACTGCTGTCAGGTATTGTCCCCATTTGGTCAGTCAACCAGGTTTATTGACAGAGTCTTAACAAATATACAGTGCAGAAAGGGGCCATTCAGCCCAAAATGTCTGTGCCAGCTCTTTAACAACCCTACCAATTTCCCCAAATCCCTATTGGAAATTGCGAGCAAGTTTCCCTCCTTTTCCCTCCTTTTAGGCAGTGAATTCCTGATCAAAACAACTCATTGTGTAAAGAAATTTCTCCTTATTTCAGCCCTGGATATTTTGCCAACTGCGCTGTTTGGCTTTCAACACTTCTGTAAGTGGAAACAGTCCTTGCTGTCTACTCTATGAGTGCCACACATACCCCTCAACAGCAGGGGACACGCGGCCAAAAGGAAGATAAAACACACAGCTAGAGGCAAGCTCCAGAAATTCTTCAACATCAAAAAAAAATAATTTCTACTCGCTTTAAAGATAACTACCGTCACAAATCAGCTTGCAGTAACACTGGAGTGAAGTTACTGTGAAAATCCCCTCGTTGCCACACTCTGGTGCCTGTTCAGGTTCACTGAGGGAGAATTTAGCATGGCCAATGCAACTAACCAGCATGTCCTTCAGACTGTAGGAGGAAACTCACGCAGACATGGGGAGAATGTGGAGACTCCACTCAGACGTTTACCCAAGGCCGGGAATCGAGCCCAGGTCCCTGGAGCATGAGGCAGCTAACAACTCTGCCACCATGCCGCCCTTAGAGAGGGCACCAAACTGTTCAGACTTAGCGATTCACCCATTGAAATCGACTTTCTCGTCTCCTCAGGCCCAATGACGAGCTGCTCGGAGGGTTTACTTGGAGGTGAGCCTGTTCCCCATCTGTCCCCTCCAACCCCCTCTTCTCACCCACATGCCCCTTGAAAATTATTTTGTGTTCCAGAGGCAGATAGATCCAGTGGCCACCCCCCTCGAACATGGGCCTGAGTTTTCCAACATCAATGTCCATGAAAGCCCTGCTGAATTTTATGTCTCCCGCCCGGATCAACACATGTCCATGAAACCCCAGCAATGATTTTCGAATCACACCTTCAGCCATTCCTGTCCATCCGGGGTTGAAATTCCCGACCTTAGAGTGCCTAACTCTGGGGAATACATCAGGTTACAGGTTTCAAGCTCACGTATGTACAAACAGATTAACTAGGAGCAGAAATAGACCACTTGGCCTTCAATCCGGCTCCACCATTCAATAAGATCATGTCTGCCCCGACTGTAACCTCAACCCCATAAACCCTGCTTACCCGATAACCTTTCACCACCCTCGTTAATCAAGAATCTACCTAGCTCTGCCTTAAAAATATTCAAAGATTCTACTTCCACTGTGGGGTGGCACAGTGGGGGTTAGCACTGCTGCCTCACAGTGCCGGGGACCCGGTTCGATTCCTGGTTTGGGTCACTGTCTGTGTGGCATTTGCACGTGTTTGCGTGGGGTGAAAGGTTATGCATGGGTTTCCTCCGGGTGCTCCGGTTTCCTCCCACAATCCAAAAGATGTGCTGGTTAGGTGCATTGGCCATGCTAAATTCTCCCTCAGTGTGTCCGAACGGGCGCCGGAGTGTGGCGACTAGGGGAATTTCACACGAACTTCATTGCAAGTGTTAACATAAGCCTTGCTTGTGACTAATAAATGAAGAAGTTTCAGAGACTCACGGTCCTCTGAAAGAAAAAAAAATTTCCCATCTTCATTTTGAATGATTGACCCCTTATTTTTAAACAGTGACCTTGGTTCTAGATTCTCTGACAAAAGGAAACATCTTCTCCACATCCATCCTGTCAGTGCCCCTCAGGATCTTAAAGGTTTCAATTGAGTTGTCTCTTACTCTTCCAAACTCCAGCTGATACAAAGCTAACCTGTTCAACCTTTCCTCATAAGCCCTTGAAAGAGAAGGTTGATCCATGTAACATCATCAAGTTCTGAATGCTCTATTTTTACCCCAGCCAATTTGCCAGAATTCAGACCTAACAAGAATTGTTTTAAATTATTTCATGGGGTGTGGTCTGGCTAGACCAGCATCAATTCCCCATCTCTAATTGCCCTTGAGAAGGTGGTGGGGAGCTGCCTTTGTGAACTGCTGTAGTCCATGTGGTGTAGGTATACCCACAGTGCTGTTAAGAAGGGAGTTCCAGGGTTTTGACCCAGCAACTGCGAAGGAATGGCAATATATTTCCAGTAAAAAGTCTGACAACACCAGGTTTTAGTCCAACCGATTTATTTGATAATATTCTCACAAGTTTTCGAGGTTACCCTCTTCGTCAGGTGAATGGAGAGTTCTGGCCTCAGACAGAGCATATAAAGCACAGATAGTTTAGAGATTACTGATTAGAATGCGAATCCTTACACCTAACCTGCTGTTCAAGTCTTAAAGTGGCTGATAATGTGAGTGGAAGGAGCACTGATCACAGGTTAAAGAGATGTGTATTGTCTCCAGACAGTACAGTAAGTGAGGTTTTGCAAACCCAGGCAAGTCACGGGGGTTACAGATAGTGCGACATGAACCCTTGGTTTACGCCAGTCCAACGCCGGCATACCCATATCATGAATATATTTCCAAGCCAGGATGGTGAGTGGTTTGGAGGGGAAGTTTCAAGTGGCAGTGTCTCCGTGTATCTGCTGCCCTTGTTTTATCAGGTGGTGGAGGTTTGGAAGGTGTTTTCGAAGGAACCTTGGTGAGTTGCAACCGAGTAACTGGTAAATCGTACACACTGCTGTTACTGTGCATTGCTGGTGGAGAGAGTGAATGTTGAATGTAGTGAATCAGGTTGGGTGCCTATCAATTGGATTGCCTTGTCTTGGATTGTGTTGAGCTTCTTGAGTGTTGTTGGAGATAGACCTGTCCCACATGCAGAGCTATTCCATCACATTACTTATTTGTGCCATTGGCCATTCTAAATTCTCCCTCAATGTACCAAAACAGGTGCCAGAGTGTGACAACTAGAGGATTTTCACAGAAACTTAATTGCAGTTACTGAATAAACATAAGCCTGGTTAAAGTTTAAAAGTTTATTTATCTATTAGTCACAGGCTTATATTAACACTGCAATGAAGCTACTGTGAAAATCCCCTAATTATCACAATCCAACACCCGTTAGGGTACACTGAGGGAGAATTTAGCACCTAACCAGCATGACGTTCGGACTGTGGGAGGGAACCGGAGCACTCGGAGGAGACAGACATATGGAGAACGTGCAGACTCCGCACGTCCGCACGTAATAAATTAAAGTTTATTTATTTGTCATGAGTAGGCTTACATTAACACTGCAATGAAGTTACTGTGAAAATCCCCTCGTCACCACATTCTGCTGTCTGTTCTGGTACACTGATGGAGAAATTAGTATGGCCAATGCACCTAATCAGAATGTCTTTCGGACTGTGGTAGGAAACTGGAGCACCTGGAGAAAACCCAAGCAGACACGGGGAGAATGTGCAAACTCCGCACAGGCAGTGGCCCGACAGGAATCGAACCCAGGTCCCTGGCGCTGTAAGGCAGCAGTATTAACCATTGTGCTAATGGTTATGTGCAAGTTTTTTTTGAAGTGTCCAACTCATCTAAAATGGGAGAGTTCCAGATCCATTTTTCAGGTGAGTTTTCACACCCAATCTTATGCACTCCATCTCTGAAAAAATGGGCCAGTCAGTTTCCAGCCAGAGAGGCTGTGGGCAGGGCTTAATGCACCAGACAGCCTGCAGAGGGAGGTATTGCGCACGTGCAGACCTCTGATGTTGCACATGTGCATTAACAATAGCAAGGGTCTGACAGATACAGGGAGAGGGGGTCGTCTGACTCCTGCTGCTGCAGGCAGCCTCAACTAGCAATCACAGGGGCCCATGGCCCGAGAAGCAGCCCTCGCCACCCCCACTACTCAGACCGATTATGGTCCTGTCACCCAGACCGATCATGGCCCTCCTTTCCATCAACTGAATGCACAGTGGCAGTGGACCCCCCTCTCCACAGGCCCCACCCCTGGCCTGCCCCATTGGCACAACCTCCAGCACTGTCCAGTGGGCATTGCCCAGATGCCAGCCTGGCATTGCCCAGATGCCAGTGTGGCACTGCCAATCTGACACTCCCAAAGGGCACCCCCACCTTGCACTCATCCTCCCTGAGGGGGGACCTCAATGGCCTTCAGTTCCACCGGCGAGTTCCAACACGATTGTTCCTCGTTCGTGGGAGAATGTGGTTCCCTCGCCAGAGAGAACCTTTCCCGGCAAGGCTGGAAAGGCAAGTGAGCCGGGATGATGGAGTGGCGGACTCACTGAACACATTGAAATGAACATTTGAATAAACTTAAACAAATTAATCAGCCTCTCGCCCAGTTCCGACGAGAGGCTGACCAAAGCGAAAATCCGGGTATCATAAAATCGCGACAGGCGTGAAAACCACTGCCAATTGAGCTCTAGCTACTTTACGCCCGATTTTACAACACTTCGCTGCTGCAAAATGGATGAAAAGCGACAGTAAAATTCCACCTACTGTGTTCCATCAGCAGAAATATCTCTGCCCACAATGATGGTTTCAGGTGCCGGTTTACGGATTAAATGCTGATCAATTATTTTATCAATTTAATTAAAAACAAATTCTGACTGTGTTCCCTTTATCACCTCTGCCACTTTTTATAATTAATCTGAGCACCACTGTACTGTGAAAAAAGATCCATGTTGAAGTGTTTTGTCACATCTAAATAATTAAGGATACAAACACACACACACACACATCTGCTTCTAAACTGAACTGCCCATTAAAACCGGAAGTCTCTTTTAATCTCGTCCCGACAAAAAAATATATTTCTGGGACTTTAGCGTACATTACTGCCAAGTTTTTTTTTGCTATGATAGCATACTGGACGTCACAGCGAGAGGATAGGAATAGGGATCTCTCGCAGATATACAGAGCCTTGCTAAGGCCACAGCTTGTGTATTGTGTATGTAGTTTTTGTCTCTTAGTCTGAGGAAGGACATTCTTGCTATTGAGGGAACCCAGACAAGGTTTGCCAGGCCAATTCCTGGAATGGCAGGACTGACATATGAAGAGAGACTGGGTCAGCTGCACTTGTACGCACTGGAATTGAGAAGAATGAGAGGGGACCTCCTAGAAACATATAAAATCCTGATGGGATTGGACAGGCTAGATGTGGGAAGAATGTTCTCGATGTTGGGGAACTCCTGGACTAGGGGGTCACAGTTTAAGAGTAAGGGGATTGAGATGAGGAAGAACTTCTTCACTCAGAGAGTTGTGAATCTGTGGAATCCTCTGTCCCAAAAAGCTGTTGGGGCCAGTTTGTTAGATAAGTTCAAGAGGGAGCTGGATGTGGCCCTTGTGGCTAAAGGGATCAAGGAGTATGGAGAGAAAGTGGGAGTGGGATACCGAGAGTGCATGATCACCCATATTGAATGGTGGTGCAGGCTAGAAGGGCCAAATGGCCTACTCATGCTCCTATTTTCTGTGTTTCTCTAGCTCTTTTTAATTAAAATATTTAAAATAAAATATCACTCTGCTCATGTGATTTGCATTTGAACTATCACTTCTTTCCTTTAACCAGCATCTAGGGGGTTGTGCAGTGTGCCTGTTCGGACACACTGAGGGAGAATTTAGCATGGCCAATGCACCTAACCAGCACGTCTTTCAGACTGTGAGAGGAAACCAGAACACACAGAGGAAACCCAAGCAGACGCGGGGAGAATGTGCAAAGTCCACACAGGCAGTGACCCAAGGCAGGAATCGAACCCAGATCCCTGGCGCTGAGAGGCAGCAGTGTCATTGTCCGTTATTGTGCAGCATTTATCACCCTTTCAGCCTGGTAAAGTATGACAGAGGCCACACACAGATTTTGAAGGGCAAAGATAGTGAGGCAGTGGCGCAGTGGAATTATCACTGGACTGGCAATCCACAGGGTAAAACTCTGGGGACCTGGGTTCGAATCCCACCAAGGCAGATGGTGGAAATTGAATTCAATAAAAAATATTTAATTAAGAATCTACTGATGACCATGAAAACATGTCGGAAAAACCCATCTGGTTCCCTCATGTCCTTTAGGGAAGGAAATCTGCGGTCCTTACCTGGTCTGGCTTACATGTGACTCCAGGGCCACAGCAATGTGGTTGACTCTCAACTACCCTTGGGTAAGTAGGAATGGGCAGGAAATGCTGGCCCAGTGACACCCACATCCCAAAAACATGAATTATGATGAGGAGCTGTCCGTGGTGATGGATTGTCAGTCGAAGTGGGTTGGGGCGTTGTCAATTAGTCCAGCAACAGTAAGCAAAGCTATTGATACTTTGCATTGTTTGTTTGTTGGTTATAGAATCATAGAATCCTACAGTGCAGAAGGAGGCCATTTAGCCCAACAAGTCTGCATCAACCACAATTCCACCCAGCCCTATCCTTGTAACCTCACATAAACCCCATGACACTGAGGGGGAATCCCATCCAGACCTGTTCCCCATAACCCCAAGTATTTACCCCACTAATCCCCCTAACCTACATACTTTGGGACACTAAGGGGCAATTTAGCATGGCCAGTCCACCTAACCCGCACATCTTTGACTGTGGGAGGAAACACCCGGAGGAAACCCACGCAGACACAGGGAGAATGTGCAAACTCCACACAGACAGTGACCGGAGCTGGGAATCGAACCAGGGCCCCTGGCTCTGTGAGACAGCAGTGTTAACCATTGTACCACCACACCGCTCGTATGGTCCAGAGGAGGCTGAATTCAACAGTAGACCTCAGTTGTTCAAAAGAAATCGTAAAATTCCTGCAGATGGACAGAGTAAAATGCATGGGTGTTCCAGCATTTCCTCCTACATTAGATGGCCTGGCAGAGCGCACAGGACAAATTGTTGCTTTGTTAAAAAAATCCTTGATACAAGTTGAAAGAATAGCTTCAAATCAAAAGAAAAGTTCCAATCAAAAACTAGTAACTTTTTAATTTATTTAACACACCTCACATTATCAGTCAAATTGTTTCCTCAAAGACAGCCTTTAATGAGGTTTTCAACGCTGAAGCCATCATATGGACTTTGTCCTTGTCCCTTTCAAGGACATCCATCCTTTAGAATACCAGAATATCTTCCCTAATCAATACTGGCAGCCCAACCTTTTATTTTTCCCTTTCCTATATTTTCTGAACGCTTTGTCTCCTTCAATATTGATCATACGCTCTGCACCATTTTTAAGCCATATTTCTATGATTGCCATCAAATTGTATTCTCACAGAACTATCTGTGTTGATAGCGCACCAGAATTAGCTAACATACTTTGTGCATTCGCAAACAAACATTTTAACCTGTCTTCGTATTCCTCCTAGCCCTTCTTGGCACACTCCTTTCTAATATCATAGAAGACCACATCATAGAATTCCTACAGCGCAAAAGGAGGCCATTCAGCCCATTGAACCTGTACCAACAATCCCATTCAGGCCCCATCCCCATAACCCCATATATTTACCCAGCCAATCATCCTGGCATGGCCAATCCCCCTAACCTACACATCTTGGGACACTAAGGGGCAATTTAGCACAGCCAATCCAACTAACCTGCATATCTTTGGAATGTGGAAGGAAACCGGGACACTGGAGGAAACCCGTGCCTCGGTGCCGGCACGGTGACCCACTGCTTAGCACTGCTGTCTCGCAGTGCCAGAGACCCGGTTTCAATTGGTAACAATCTGTGTGGAGTTTGTACTTTCTCCTCATGTCTCCATGGGTTTCCTCTGGGTGCTCTTCCTGGAGCCCAATGATGTGCGGGTTAGGCTGATTGGCCATGCTAAATTGCCCCTTCGTGCCCCAAGATTGGGAGATTGGCTGTACTAAATTGTCCCTTAGTGTCAGGAGGATTAGTAGGGCATATATGTGGGGCTACGGGGATAGGGATTGCGTTCGGTACAGACTCAATGGGCTGAATGGCCTCCATCTGCACTGTGAGGATTCTATGATTCCATAGGCATCTCTTGTTCCAGAACTGGTCCCGATTTCCCAAGTGTTTGGAACCCTCCTTCCTGCACTGTGTTTCCAGGAGATCCTTCTTATCAGCCAGCATTATAACCACACTCTTCCCATATCCACACTAGTTTCCCTCCCAGGCAACAGATATGACCCCGAGACATTGTGCAATATCTCGGCCAGTGGGCACATGCAAGAGTTGGAAGGAAGTATGACAGCCATCAATGAAGCAGGGAATTTACTCCATTAAGGAACCAATTGAGAGCGATTTTACGTGGCCTGTCTATTTTCACGGTTGGGAGGCAACCTTGATCCAGGGAGAGCTGAAATCATCATGGAATCCCTATGGTGAAGGGGTCCATTCGGCCCATTGAGTTTGTACTGACCCTTATTCAGTAATCCCACGTATTTATCCTGCTAATCTCCCTCACCTGTATATCTACGGAAACTGAGGGAGAATTTAGCATGGCCAATCCACCGAACCCGCACATCTTTGGACTGTGGGAGGAAACCGGAGCACTTGGAGGAAGCCCACGCAGACACGGGGAGAACGTGCAGACTCCACACAGACAATGAGCCAAATCGAACTTGGGCCCCTGGCGCTGTGAGGCAGCTACTGTGCCACCCTAATGTCAGGGCTGAAAGAAAATTGTTTTAAAAATGAGAGCTGTGCTTGATTGTGCTGTTTGGACACTTTTTGCTTCTGCGCTGAGTTTGCACATTCTCCTCATGTCTGTATGGGTTTCCCGAGTGCTCTGGCTTCCTCCCACTGTCCAAGAGACGTGTGGGTTAGGTGGATTGGCCACGCTAAATTTTCCTCCTGTGATGTGTGGTGGAGTGTTGGCGACTCAGGGATTTTCACAGTAACTTCATTGCAGTAGGCTCACTTGTGACACTAATAAATAAATGAACGTTAAAATTTGCAACGTTTTCCCATTGGAATTTATTCTGCCCAGGTCCGCAGCTCTCTATGCAGCTCTGCAATAATCCCCTTGAGGATGCCTGTCAGAATTGCCAGCCGGCAAACCTCCCCATTCTCAGTGTCCGCCCTTTCTCCTGCCTTCCCTGGCGACACTGATCCTTCCCTCAGCGTGGGCGTCACGCGGGCTGCCTGCCAACTGGCCAATTAACATGGCACCGATTGGCAAACCAGTCCTGTACCTGCTTCCGAGCCCGTCCAGTGCTCATGCCCAATGGACAAAAAGTTTAGCCCCTACAGTTTGCTGGGGTTCCTACACTCTTGTCACTTGCACTCTGTCGCTGTTTCCGCACACCCAAACTGTGAAATATTAATCAAATTTCCCTCCCTTAAATGAATCCATATTTTATGTGTGACATAAAAATTAATACCGCGCAGAGAAATAAAGAAATCACTTTTTATATTCCCATTTGAGAGAATGACCTTATTGGGTGACTCTCAATTGTTGAAATATAAATATCCCATGATTTCCCAGTGGTACATCTTCCACAGATTTATAGTTACGGCTTGTGAGAAACATTTCGAGCGGAACTTAGAACAGCTTTTTAATTATTTCCAATTCGTAATGGCTTCTAAAGACAGCAATGACAACAGCTACATATATTTATGTAGTGCCTTTATCACCTCTACATGCTTCACAGGACCATTACAAAACAAAGTATCAATCACACCAAGCCACGCAGAGAGATATTAGGATTGATCATCAAATCCTCGAATAGAGACATAGGTTTTAAAGGAAGTCTTAAAGAAAATGAGGAAAAGAGATGGCGAGGTTTGGGGGGTGGGGAGGGTGGGGCGGGGGGGGGGGGGGTTGCTGCTGATACTGTAGGTGGCATGGTGGCACAGTGGTTAGCACTGCTGCCACACGGTACCAGGGACCCAGGTTCCATTCCGGCCTCAGGTCACTGTGTAAAGTTTGCACGTTCCCCCCATGTTCTTCCGGGTGCTCCAGTTTCCACCCACAATCTAAAGATAGAACATAGAAAAACTACAGCACAAACAGGCCCTTCGGCCCACAAGTTGCGCCAAATATATCCCTACCTACTAGGCTTACTATAACCCTCTATCTTACTAAGTCCCATGTACTCATTCAAAATTCTCTTAAAAAATCCTACCGAATCCGCCTCCACCACCACTGCTGGCAGCCGATTCCATGTACTCACCACCCTCAGAGTGAAAAACGTACCCCTGACATCTTCTCTGTACCTATTCCCCAGCACCTTAAACCTGGGTCCTCTTGTGGCAGTCATTTCAACCCTGGGAAATAGCCTCTGAGAATCCACTCAATCAATACCTCTCAACAACTTATACACCTCTATCAGGTCACCTCTCATCCTTTGTCTCCCTAAGGAGAAAAGACTGAGCTCCCTCAACCTATCCTCATAAGGCATGCCACCCAACATGTGCTGAGGTTATTCGCATGTTGGAAACATGTTTCAAACTCCACATGATCACTATTGTGGAATGTGTAAAATTCAATAAACTTACCCAGAGATATAGAGATAGTATCGACTGAGTGATTAATTATTTGGAATGATTAGCAAACTGTGCATACAGTAAGCAGAAAGAGCAGCTTCTTTGTTAGAGTATTGGATGACTCATTCTGAGATAATGTAAAGTCTTGAGTAGCTTGACACTGGCAAAGATGATTCAATTAGGCAGACAAGCTGAGATCAGAGAGGTGGCACGGTAGCACAGTGGTTAGCACTGCTGCCTCACAGAGCCAGGGACCTGGGTTCGATTCCCGCTTTGGGCGACTTGTGTGGAGTTTGCACATTCTACCCATGTCTGTGTGGGTTTCCTCCGGGTGCTCTGGTTTCCTCCCACAGTCCAAAGATGTGCAGGTTAGATTGATTGGCCGTGATAAATTTCCTATCGAATCCCAGGATGTGTAGGTTAGGGGGATTAGCTGGATCAATGTGTGCGGTTATGGGGATAGGTCTGGGGTGGGATTGTTGTTGGTGCAGACTTGATGAGCTGAATGGCCTCCTTATGCACTGTAGGGATTCTAGGTTTCTATGATAAAAACTGATCACCAGTAGAAGGAGAGAAAGTGCATATTGGAAATAAGGTCAGAAGCAGATCACACAACATATTTCACCATTTAACCATTGCTGTGCTGTACCTGTTCCTCTGTTCTATGTTCTAACCATAGTGAAGTGGCAAATAAAAGCATTGTTGCCTGCTGATTTTAATTTTTGATAGGATATTATTCCAAAAACTGTAGTGTAGTGGAGCGTTTTAGAATAATTCCCATCAAGGGTTAACTGTAACCATCCGTAATGTCATGGAAGGAAGTGACTTACACTCATGTGATTTGAGGCTCTAGGAAAGTAACCTTATCAGAAATTAGTGTAAGCAAATGTTTTCCTGATTGTAAATATCTTAAAATAAAGTTATAGTGTTTTGCAGCCAGCTGTCCTTTGATAATTTATTGAATCTACTTCAACCTGACAACACATTAATGTACTGCTGAAAAAAGACATGTCAAAGTTTTTCATCTTGCACTCATCAGGACACTTTACAAGAACACCACTATCAGGGGAAAACAAAATGTTATACTCACAATCAAGGCTCTGATCTTGAAATTCAGCCCCACTTTCCCACCAGCTTCCCATATCCCCTAATTCCTGAGGGTGCAATTTCTCCATCCAGCCCACCATGGGAATTCTAGTGGGCTGGATGGAGAAATGGTCCATTGACCTTAGGAGGGAGTTTCCAGATTTGGGCTGAAAAATCCTGCTCCAAATGTCTGTCTATCCCAGTCTTGAATGTTGTTAGTGATGGAGTGTCCACTAGGGGTTTTTCACAGTAACTTCATTGCAGTGTTAATGTAAGCCTACTTGTGACTCCCCATGGGGTAGGTAGCAAATTGCGAAGATTTTGAGTGAAGAACTTTCTCCTCAACTGCACTGTGGGTGTACCTACACCACATGGACTGCAGCGATTCAAGAAGGCAGCTCACCACCACCTTCTCAAGGGCAATTAGGGACGGGCAATATAAGCCAGCATTTTACCTGCAAAAATTGAAAGGATTTTTATAAAATACTCATACGTAAACTCATGTTCAAGGGAAACAACAGAGTACAGCAGATGGGTTATCATAGAATCAAACAGAGGATTTAGAAAAATGAGATATCGAATTTGTGAATAAGTCGCAGCATTAAAAATATATCATCCACATATTACCCGTCAACTGGACAAAGTCAAAAAGGCTTAAAAAAATCAAACATGGAACTTAAGCCAATAAGAGGATTTTGTGTTAGTGAATGACCAACATATATACTTAGAATGCACCTAACCAGAACCTCTTTGTGGGGGGTGAACAGGAGGAAAATCACAGAGACACGGGGAGACTCTGCACAGACAAAGCCGGAATCAAATCCAGGTCCCTGGCGCTTTGAGGCAGCAATGCTAACCACTGTGCCAGCATGTTGGGTATACTGAGAAGAATTTCAAGGCTTATAGATGAGGTGAAACTTGGAAATGAAATAAGCGATGAGGAGGATTGTAACAGACTCCAGAAGGACATGGAGAGACTGACGGACTGGAGCGACACATAACATTATGGAAATGAATTCAAGAGAGCCTGAAGTGATACATCTTGGTGGGAAGAATGAAGAGAGGCAATATAAACTAAATGATATAATTTAAAAGTAGGAGACTGGAGGGCATGTAAACAAATCTTTATGGATGACAGGACAAGTTTGAACAGCCATTGAAAAGTATAGGGCCCTTGGCTTCAATAATAAACTATTGATGAGGTACGATGTGGATGATTGTGAAATTGCCCATTTTCACAGGAAGAATTTTTAAAAAGCTCATTATATAAATGGTGAGAGATTTCAGAGCTCTGAGGTGCAGAGGGATCTGGGTGGCTTGGTGTATGGATCACAAAAGGCTAGCACGCAGGTACAACAAGTAATTAGGAAAGCTGAAAGAGTATTATCATTCATTGTGAGGGGAATTGAATACAAAAGTAGGGAAGTTATGCTTCAGTTGTACTAGACATCGGTAAGACCACATCCTGAGTATTGTGTACAATATTGGTCTCCTTATTTAAGGAAAGATATAAACACATTGTAGGCAGTTCGGAGAAGGTTTACTGGATTTATAAAAGGAATGGGTGGGTTGTCTTATGAGAAAAGATTGGCGAGGTTAGGTTTGTATACACGAGAGTTTAGAAGAGTAAGAGGAGACTTGATTAAAACCTTTAAGGTCCTGAGGGATCTTGACAGGATGGATGTGGAGAAGATGTTTCCTCTTGTCAAGAGAATCTAGAACTTGGAGACATTGGTTAAAAATAAAGGGTTGCTCATTTAAGACAGAGATGAGGGGAGATTTTCTTCTCTCCGAGATTTGAATATCTCTGGAACTCTCTTCCTGAAAAGGCAGAGGAAGCAGAGTCTTCAAATAATTTTAAGGCAGATATTAGTTAGATTCTCGATAAGCAAGAAATTATTGAATGGTGGAGCAGGCTCAAGGGGCCAAATGGCCTACTCCTAATTTATATGTGATTTTAAGTTGAAGTTTATTTATCAGTGTCACAACTAGGCCTACGTTAACACCGCAATGAAGTTACTGTGAAAATCCCCTAGTCGTCACACTCCACTGCCGGGTACGCTGAGGGAGAATTTAGCGTGGCCAATGCACCTAACCAACATATCCTTCAGACTATGGGAGGAAACCTGTACAGACATGAGGGGAATGTGCAAAAATTCCACACAGACAGTGGCCTAAGCCAGGAATCGAACCCGGGTCCCTGGCGCTGTGAGACAGCAGTGCTAACCACTGTGCCACCGTGCTGTGCTTACATAAGCAAGGAAGTTATACCAACCTAAATAAATCACTGATTAAGCTTCTGTCAGAGGATCGTGTGCAATTCTGGACACCACACTTTAGGAAGGATGACAAAGCCTTGGCCAGAGAGGCAGAAAAGATTCATTTTAATGATAGGAAGCGGAGGGAGTGGAGATGCTGGATTGTTCATAGATATAACTCCACCATACAATGATCACTCTCTCCAAGAGGATCCTTCACCGCAAGGTCCCTAATTCTACCCGCCTCATTACATAGCACCAGATCCAAGATAGCTCGCTCCCTCGTCGGCTCCAACACACACTGTTCAAGGAAATTATCCCGGCAGCATTCCAAGAACTCCTCCTCGAGCCCACCTCGTCCAACATGGGTCGACCAATCAATATGCAGATTGAAATCTCCCATAACTACTGCCGTCCCATTCCTGCACGCTGCACTTATTTGCGCGTTAACAGCCCGCCCCACCTCCAGATCATTATTCGGGGGCCTATAGACGACACCCACTAGCGTCTTCCTCCCTTTTCTGTTCCTAATCTCCACCCACAACGATTCCACTTTCTGCTCCTTGGCTCCGATATCATCCCTTGCTACCACCTTGATACTATCCTTAATCAGCAGAGCTACTCCTCCCCCTCTTTCCTCCTGCCTATCCTTCCTGAACACTTGATAACCCTGTACATTCATCTCCCAGTCCCTGTCACCTTGCAGCCACGTCTCTGTAATGGCCACCAGATCGTATCCATTTGTGTCGATCTGCGCCATCAGCTCATCCACTTTATTCCGAATGCTTCGTGCATTCAGATAAAGCGCTTTCATCCCAGCCTTCACCTGGACCCTACTTGCCGTAACGCCACCAATTGGGACATCCTTTGCCTCTTCCCTTACCTGTACCCTATCCTTAACTTTAGACCTCATAGCGTCACCTACCCTCGCACCCTCCCCCCCCCTAATTAGTTTAAAGCCTTGTCTACAGTCCTCTTTACTCGATTCGCCAGCACTCTGGTCCCAGCATGATTCAGACCAACCCCATCCTGCCCGAACAGGTCCCACCTACCCCAATACTGGTGCCAATGCCCCATAAATTCAAACCCATTCCTCCCACACCAATCCCTGAGCCACCCATTTACTTCCTTTATCCTATCAACCCTACACCCGTCTGCCCTCGGTTCAGGCAGTAGCCCAGAGATAACCACCTTGTCGGTTCTACTTTTTAATTCCATTCCCAGCTTCTCATACTCCCTTCCCAGATCCTCAGTCCGCATTTTGCCTACGTCGCCGGCACCCACATGTACTACAACGACTGGGTTCTCACCCTCCCACTCCAGATTCCTCTGCAGCCCAGCTGCGACATCCTGTACCCGAGCACCAGGCAGACAACACACCCTTCTGTGCACTTTGTCATTGTGACAAAGGACAGTGTCAATACCCTTCACCCCACTATCCCCAATCACTACTACGTTCCTTTTCCCCTTCTCTTTGCCTATGTCCTGCTGCATCACTGTACCGTGTGCAGTTTGCTCACCAACCTCTCTTGCCTCGTCCTCTTCCAGACTGGAAGCAAGAACCTCAAACCTGTTATGCAGGTTAAGAGGCTGAGGCCTCCTCTCCTCACCCCCCTTCCTCCTCCCAGCAGCCCCCTTTTGTCCCTGACCCTTAGATTTTATGGAGGAGGAGAAAGTGGGTTCCCAGACACGCGTCCTTTGTTTGAATAGAGGGGAGTATGGTAGGATGAGAGAAGAATTGGCGAATGTGGACTGGGGGAACGCGTTGGAAGGTAGGTCTGCTGAGGAGCAGTGGAGGATCTTTAAGGAGATCTTTCTTGGTGCTCAGCAGAAATTTATTCCGATGGTTAAAAAGGACAGTAGGAGGAGAGGTAATAAGCCGTGGATAACGAAGGAGGTGAAGGAAAGTGTTAAATTAAAAGCGGAGGAGTTTAGAGTAGCTAAGAGCAGTGGGCGAGAAGAGGATTGGGAAAGGTTTAAATGTCAACAAAGATTGACAAAGAAATTGATAAAGGAGGGTAGGAGAAGCTATGAGGCTGGGCTAGCACTTAATATAAAAAAGGATAGCAAGAGTTTTTATAAATATATAAAAAGGAAGAGGCTGGCTAGGATAAACGTTGGTCCTTTAGAGGATGAGAAAGGGGAGCTAGTGGTAGGGGATAGGGATATGGCTAAGGTCTTGAATAACTTCTTTGTTTCTGTCTTCACGGAGGAGGACGTGAATAATTTGCCGGGTGTTAGCGATGGAAAGGTGGTAGGAATGGAGGGTCTTAATGACATTACTGTTACTAGAGAGGTGGTGCTCGACAGACTGGAGGGGCTGATTGTGGACAAGTCCCCAGGACCGGATGGAATGCATCCGAGGGTTCTGAAAGAAATGGCGGAGGTGATAGTGGATGCCTTGGTGGTTATTTTCCAGACGTCGCTGGATTCCGGGGAAGTGCCGGAAGATTGGAAAACGGCTAATGTTACGCCGTTGTTTAAGAAGGGTGGCAGGCAAAAGGCGGGGAATTATAGGCCGGTTAGTTTAACGTCTGTGGTAGGTAAAATGTTAGAAACCGTCATTAAGGAGGAAATAGCGAGGCATCTTGAGGGGAATTGCTTGATAGGGCGGACGCAACACGGTTTCATTAAAGGGAAGTCGTGTCTGACAAATTTACTGGAGTTCTATGAGGATGTGTCTAGGGCAGTGGATGGAGGAGAGCCGGTGGATGTGGTCTTTCTGGATTTTCAGAAGGCGTTTGACAAGGTACCTCACAAGAGGTTATTGCAGAAGGTCAGGGGACATGGAGTTGGGGGTAGGGTGTTAGCGTGGATAGAGGATTGGTTGTCAAATAGGAGGCAGAGAGTGGGGGTCAATGGATGCTATTCGGATTGGCGGTTGGTGACTAGTGGGGTGCCCCAGGGGTCGGTGCTGGGGCCTCAGCTATTTACCATTTATATAGATGATCTGGAGGAGGGAACCGAGTGCAGGGTGTCGAAATTTGCTGATGACACCAAGATTGGGGGAAAGGCAAATTGTGCGGAGGGTGTGGAGAGTCTGCAGAAGGATCTAGATAGTCTGGGCGAATGGGCCAGGAAATGGCAAATGGAATTTAATGTTGGCAAGTGTGAGGTGGTCCACTTTGGTAGGAGGAATGGTAGGAAGGACTATTACTTACGGGGCGAAAAACTGCAGCAGGCGACGGTGCAGAGGGACCTCGGGGTCCTTGTGCATGAGTCGCAAAAACCCAGCTTGCAGGTGCAGCAGGTGGTCAGGAAGGCGAATGGGATGCTGGCCTTCATAGCGAAGGGGATTGAATATAAAAGTAGGGAGGTCTTGCTGCAGCTGTATAGGGCATTGGTGAGGCCGCAGCTGGAGTACTGTGTGCAGTTTTGGGCGCCGCACCTGCGCAAGGATGTTTTGGCCCTGGAGGGAGTGCAGAGGAGGTTTACTCAGCTGATACCGGAGTTGAGGGGATTGAGCTATGAGGAGAGGCTGAATAAACTAGGCTTGTACTCGTTAGAGTTCAGAAGAATGAGGGGAGATCTCATTGAGACGTATAAGATGATGAATGGGATGGATAGGATAGAGGTGGAGAGACTGTTCCCGCTCAAAAAAGACAGTAGGACTAGGGGGCACAGCCTCAAGATAAAGGGGGGGCGGTTTAGAACAGAGTTGAGGAGGAACTTCTTCACTCAAAGGGTGGTGAATCTCTGGAATTCTCTGCCCGTTGAAGTGGTGGAGGCTGCCTCGCTAAATATTTTTAAGAAACGGGTTGATGGGTTTTTGATAAGAGAAGGGATTAAGGGTTATGGGGAGAGGGCGGGAAGGTGGAGCTGAGTCACGACAGATCAGCCATGATCTTATTGAATGGCGGGGCAGGCTCGAAGGGCCAGATGGCCTACTCCTGCTCCTATTTCTTATGTTCTTATGTTCTTATATGGACTATGGAGAATGGTTGAATAAACTCGGATTGTTTTCACTGGAGTGTCGGAGGATGGGGGGAGGTGAGGGGGGAGCGGGGGGAGGGGTGGTATGGGTGGTGGAGTGGGAACCCGATAGTGGTTTGCAAGATTACGACAGGCTTGGATAGAGTGGACAGTCAGAGTCTTTTTCAAAGGGTCAACTACTGAGGGGCATAGGTTAAAAGTGAGAGGGGGGAAAGTTTAAAGGAGATGTAAGGGGCAAGTTTTTCACCCAGAGGGTGGTGAATGCCTGGAACGCACTGCCAGATGAGGTGGTGGAAGCACATTCTTTAACAATGTTCAACATGCATCTGGATAGATACATGAATAGACAAGGAAATAGAGAGATATTTAAAGTTTAAAGTTTATTTATTAGTCACAAGTAAGGCTTACATTAACACTGCAATCAAGTTGCTGAGAAAGTTCCTTAGTTGCCACATTCCGTCTGTGTGGAGTTTGCATGTTCTCCCCGTGTCTGCATGGGTTTCCTCCGGGTGACCTGGTTTACTCCTACAGTCCAAAGATGTGTGGGTTAGGATGGTTGTTAAATTTGAAGTTTATTTATTAGTCGTAAGTGAAGCTTACATTCACGCTGCAATGAAGTTACTGTGACATTCCCCTTGTCGCCACATTCCGGCGCCTGTTCGTGTCAATGCATCTAATCAGCACATCTTTCAGACTGTGGGAAAAAACCGGAGCACTCAGAGGAAACCCACACAGACACGGAGAGAACATGCAAACTCCACACAGACTGTGAGCTCAAGCCAGGAATTGAACCCGGGTCCCTAGCACTGTGAGGCAGCAGTGCTAACCACTGTGCCACCATGCTGCCAATATGTACTACATAGAGACAAGAAATATATCAGATTAGAGAGGCATCTGTGTCGGCACAGATTCAGTGGGCTGAGGGGCCTGTTTCTATGCTGTACTGTTGTTTGTTCTTTGGTTGACTTCAAGCACAGAAGCTGAAGAGGAAATGTTCAAAAAATCATCAAAGCCATTGATACAGAAAATAAGGAGCAACTGTTCCCTATCGCAGTGGGACTGATAACCAGCAGGGATGGATTTAAGGTGATTGGCAAAAGAACCAGGCGCAGGAACAATTGTTATTTTACACACTGAGTTGCTGTCGTCTGGATGAGTTGAAAACCGATCCCTTGGTAACTTTCTAAGGGAAATTGTATGAATATTTAAAGAGGGAATAACTTTTGGAGATTTGGAGGGAACACAGAGGAATGAGATTTGTTAGATGTAATAAAAACCAGCAAAGGCATGATGGGTCAAATGGCCTTTATTGCATTGCAAATTTCTATAAATAAGTGTGACATTTACAGTAAGTGTTGTCCTCAGCATATCCCTTAAACCAATGGATATATTAAGAGAAAACATCATGAATATGCAGTAAGTCTTGGCAGTGCCTTCTTTAAAGGGATAGACAAAACATTGACATCTTTTATGGAAGGCTATTTCACACATTGACAGCCCTGTCAGCTAACTGCCTTCTACTGATCTCACATCTTGCCAGAGGCTTGTTTGTTTTGTACTCCTATCTCACAGCCCCTTGCATGGGTCTAAAATCAAAGATCTTTCAGCAGTTTATGATTCTTCATGTGGAGATTATAGGTCCCATTGCACGGCGTGAATTAGAATAGGGAGTTCTCCTGGTCTCCCGGCCAACATTCTTCTCTTTGTCAGTGTCATCCCAAAGCAGTAAGAAGTCTTCCAACACCAAATTAAAATCCAATGGGTTTATTTGGAATCATGAGCTTTTGGAGTGTTGCCCCTTTGCCAGAAAGCAGATTAGGTGAGCATGCATGACATTGCTGTTTGTGGGATTTGCAGTGCACAGTTGGGCTATAATTTTCAAAGGACACATAGAAACTAGAAGCAGGAGTAGGCCATTTGGCCCTTCGAGCCTGCTCGGTCATTCATTTTGATCATGGCTGATCATCAAATTCAGTATCCAGATCCCCCTTCATCCCAAATATCCCTTAATCCCTTTAGCCCCAAGAGCTATATCCAATTTCTTCCTGAAATCAGATAATGTTTTGGCCTCAACTACTTTCTGTAGTAGTGAATTCCACACATTCATCACTCTCTGGGTGAAGAAATTTCTCCTCACCTCAGTTCTAAAAAGTTTATCCAAACTATGACCCCTAGTTCTGGAATCACCGCCCACCAAGCTCCGCCCCCCCACCCCCCCCCTCCGCTCCACCCCCTCAATCAGGAACATTCTATTGCAACATCCATTAAATTTGAAAATTGCTAATTGGTGAAACATTTCCAGACATTTCCATAGGCCCTCAAAGAATCATTTATTTCTTTGTTCTCCCCCCATCTTTCTCTGTTCTTCCATATAGCCCTCAATCCCATTCTTAATAAGCGAATCATCAGCCTTTTTCTTACGATAACTAATTGGTAGCTCAGAGGTTTGTCTCATAGTGCCGTGAGTCATAGAGGTGTATAGCATGGAAACGAGCCCTTCGGCCCAACTTTTCGATGCCTCCCCTTTCTTTTAATCACTACGCTAGTCCCAATTGCCCGTATTTGGTTCCTATCCCTCTATACCCATTTTACCCGTGTAACTGTCTAAACACTTTTAAAAGACAGAATTGTACCCACCTCTATTACTACCTCTGGCAGCTTGCTCCAGACACTCGCTATCCTTTGTTTGAAAAAATTGCCCCTCTGGGCCCTTTTGTATCTCTCCCCTCTCACCTTAAATCTATGTCCCCTAGTCTCAGCAAAAACTAATTCCCCACAAGTAACATTTACACCACACTAATGCCAGGCTCTGACTATCTCCAACAAAAGAGAGGACATAATCATCATTGCTTGACATTCAATAACATTCCCATTCTGAATCACCTACTATCAACAGCCTGGGGGTTACTATTGACCAGAACCTGAAACTGGACTAGCCATATAAATACTGTGGCTACCAGGTCAAGTGAGAGGCTAGGTAGGATTATTGTTGGTGCAGACTTGATGGGCCAAATGGCCAACCTCCGGTACTGTCGGGTTTCTATGATTCCATGAAACCTGTGGTGAGTAACTCACCTCCTGCCTCCCCAAAGCCTGTCCACCATCTACAAGGCACAAGTCAGGAGTGTGATGGAATACTCCCTACTTGCCTGGATGAATGCAGCTCCAACAGCACTCAAGAAGCTCAGCACCATCCAGGTCAACTTAATTGCTACCCTCAATTCCTCCAACACTGACTATTGCAGCCTACAAGATGCACTATAGCAACTCACCAAAGGTCCTGAGGCAGCACCTTCCAAGGCCACTTTCATTTAGAAGGATATGGGCGGTGGACGTATGCATTGGAATTCTACCACCTCACTCACCACAAAACTGGAGCAGCGAGGGGCGGACAACAGAAATGAACATTGACCTCAGGCGGGGATTCCCGGTCTCGCTTGAGTGAGGCCATAAAATCCCACCCATGGGAATACCACCACCCGGAGGATCCCCTCCAAGTCACACACCATCCTAACTTGGAAATATATCGCCATTCCTTCACTGGGTCAAAATGGTGAAACTCTCTCCCTAACAGCAAAATGGATGTACCAGGGAGGCGGGTGATGTAATGGCATTGTCGCTGAGCTAGTAATTCAGGATAGTGCTCTGGGGGAGGACCCGGGTTCAAATCCCACCATGGCAAATGGTGAAACTTGAATCCAATAAAAATCTGGAATTAAAAGTCTACTGATTACCATGAAGTTATTGTCAATTGTCATTAAAAACCCATCTGGTTCACTAATGCTCTTCAGAAAAGGAAGTCTGCTGTGCTTTCTCAGTCTGGCCAGATCTATAGCAGTGTGGCTGACTCTTAAAAGCCCTCATGGATGGGCAATAAATGCTAGCCCAGCTAGCGACGCCCACCGCTGATGACACCAAGATTGGGGGAAAGGCAAATTGTGCGGAGGGTGTGGAGAGTCTGCAGAAGGATCTAGATAGGCTGGGCGAATGGGCCAGGAAATGGCAAATGGAATTTAATGTTGGCAAGTGTGAGGTGGTCCACTTTGGTAGGAGGAATGGTAGGAAGGACTATTACTTACGGGGCGAAAAACTGCAGCAGGCGACGGTGCAGAGGGACCTCGGGGTCCTTGTGCATGAGTCGCAAAAACCCAGCTTGCAGGTGCAGCAGGTGGTCAGGAAGGCGAATGGGATGCTGGCCTTCATAGCGAGGGGGATTGAATATAAAAGTAGGGAGATCTTGCTGCAGCTGTATCGGGCATTGGTGAGGCCGCAGCTGGAGTACTGTGTGCAGTTTTGGGCACCGCACCTGCGCAAGGATATTTTGGCCCTGGAGGGAGTGCAGAGGAGGTTTACTAGGCTGATACCAGAGTTGAGGGGATTGAGCTATGAGGAGAGGCTGAATAAACTAGGCTTGTACTCGTTGGAGTTTAGAAGAATGAGGGGAGATCTCATTGAGACGTATAAGATGATGAATGGGATGGATAGGATAGAGGTGGAGAGACTCTTCCCACTCAAAAAAGACAGTAGGACTAGGGGGCACAGCCTCAAGATAAAGGGGAGGCGGTTTAGAACAGAGTTGAGGAGGAACTTCTTCACTCAAAGGGTGGTGAATCTCTGGAATTCTCTGCCCGTTGAAGTGGTGGAGGCTGCCTCACTAAATATTTTTAAGAAACGGGTTGCTGGGTTTTTGATAAGAGAAGGGATTAAGGGTTATGGGGAGAGGGCGGGAAGGTGGAGCTGAGTCACGACAGATCAGCCATGATCTTATTGAATGGCGGGGCAGGCTCGAAGGGCCAGATGGCCTACTCCTGCTCCTATTTCTTATGTTCTTATCTTGTAAAATGAACAATAAAAATGCTGTGGAGAAAAAAAAATCTCTGTAATCTTGTGTTATTCCAATATTCCAAGTGGGATCTCCATCTTGTTTGAGTGACTATTATATTGCGCAGTTTTGATATTCTTTTTTTTTTACCCCTTTATTCCAATCTAATCAAGTCAAATTAAACCCAATTCAGAGTCCCAACAAGTTGGGACATTCCCAATCCAAGCTGACAAGACAGGTCTCCTGTCTTGGGCTTGATCTACATGATCCAAGCTGACTGGAGTAGGTGTAGCTCCTCCTCCAGGGCTTGATCTAATTTGCATCTTAGCCAAAAGGCCGAGATGCCAGTTTAAAAAATTGCTTCAAATGAAGCTGAATTGGAACCTAATGACTTCAATCAAGTGCAGCATGTCGACCCTACACTTGATCGACACTAACAGACTACACTTGATCTTAGCCAAAAGGCTGAGAGCATTTCACTGACACTTCCAGTAAAGAGCTTAACCTCTGAGGAAGGATGTCTTTGCTATAGAGGGAGTACAGCAGATTTTTACAAGGCTGATTCCTGTGACGGCAGGTCTGTCATACTATGGAGAGACTAAGTCAGTTAGGATTATATTCATTGGAGTTTAGAAGAGTGAGAGGGGATCACATTAGAAACTTATAAAATTCTAACAGGGTTAGACAGGGTAGATTCAGAAAGAATGTTGACAATGGTGGGGGAGTCCAGAATGAGGGGTCATAGTTTAAGAACAAGGGACAATGAGGTGAGGAGAAATTTCTTCACTTCGAGGGTGGTGAATATGTGGAATTCACTACCACAGAATGTAGTTGCTGCTAAAATATTGCCTGCTTTCAAGAAGAAATTAGATATAGCTCTTGGGGCTAAAGAGATCAAGGAACATGGGGGTCAGGATATTGAATTCAATGATTAGCCATGATCAAAATTGGTCGGCATGGTGACACAGTAGTTAGCACAGCTGCCTCACAGTGCCAGAGACCAGGGTTCGATTCCACACTGTTTGTGTGGAGTCTCCACTGTGCACATGCAAGTCTCCCTGTCTCTGTGCGGGTTTCCTCCAGGGGCTCCGGTTTCCCCCCTACAGTCTGAAGATGTGCGGGTTATGTGGGTTGCCCCATACTAAATTGCCCCTTCGTGTCAGGGGGACCAAATGCATAGGGATATGGGAATTGGCATTGTCGTGGGTGCAGACTCGATGGGCCGAATGGCCTCCTTCTACACTGTCGGATTCTATAAAACGAATGGCGCAGAGTGGGCCCTTGGACCCCTACTTCTAGTTTCTATGTAAGCTAGTCGCCTGCGTGATAATTTTCAGCCTGGAAGCCCACAGACAATCTTGAATGTTTTCAAAAGAGTTCAATTTTTCTCACTGCTCAGAAAAGAAGTGACAACTGCCTCCCCTGGGCTGCAGGGGAGCAGAAAAGTATCCTTTGTGCTTATTATATTTCCCTGCAGTCACCCTCTAATGGATAGATAAATAACATTGACTGATGCTACAGATAGAATGGCTTTGCAATTCTATATTTGTTGCAGTTGTGAGACAGACTTTTGTGATTCATCAAGAAGGCCTGATCAGTCTCTGTACCTGTGATTCACAGACAATGAAGGATTGGGTTTATCAGTAGTCTGGGTGTTGGATGTATTATATATAACTCACTTTGGATTGAGTCAGCCTTTCCACTCACACCTCAGTGTTTTACCGTTCAGGTTCCGCAATTACTTCAATCTGTACAGAGCCTTCAGACAGCTTTGTTATTTGTGGAACTGGGGCACATCTGTAGCCCCGCTCCGTTTGCAAGTTCGTGCGCGGAGATGCAGAGACAAATGTGCTCATGCAGTGAGTACGTCTGCCAAACTGGGATTCACCGCCTCCGTGTGGCTCCCTAGCTCCCCCTTGCTGTCCTCCCAGTCACGTTGTCACCCAGCCAACACTCCACAATGTCCTCCTCATCAGCCACTCAGCTCTTGCCAAGGGATAAACAAAGGCAGGAACTTTCCCGGCCCGTCTTCCATGGGAACTGTAGCAGGCGAAGGACGGACCACGCAAAGGTCTATCGATCGCAGGTGGGTTTTGGGGCGAGCATGGCCAGAAAATCCCACCCAAAGGTTTCACGAAATCTCTACAGTTCAGAAGGAGGCCTTTTTTTTTATTCATTCGTGGGACACGGGCATCACTAGCTGGACAGCAATTCTTGGCCCATCCCTAGTTGTCAGGGGACAGTTGAGAGACAACCCCATTCCTGTGGCTCTGGAGTCAGATGTGGGCCAGACCAGATAGAGACAGCAGATTTCCTTCTGTAAAGGGTCTTTCTGACAATCAACAATGGTTTCACAGTAGATTCTTAATTCCAAACTTATTTTCATAGAGTTCAAATCCCACCAACTGCCATCAAGGGATTCGAACCCAGGTCTCCAGAACTTTAGCTGAGTTTCTGGATTAATATTGTAGCGGTAATACTGCTAGGCCATCGCTTCACCTTGGATGACCGAGCCTACTCCAATCTCATCCAGGCCCTACCCTCGTAACACCATGTATCTACGTTGCAAGACTCCCTGACACTAAGGGGCAATTTAGCATGGCTGATCAAGGCTAACAATACACATCTTTCAGACTGTGGGAGGAAAGCGGGGCACCTGGAGGAAACCCAAGCAGAGACAGGGAGAATGTGCAAACTCCACACAGACAGGCTGGAATTGAACCTGGATCCCTGGCACTGTGAGGCAGCAGTGCTAACCACTGTGCCAGCGTGCTACCCTTGTATACATGGTTCAAACCTCAAGGTGTCCCTAAAGCAGCAAATTAAGAACTTTTTTTTTGTATTTAAAACACCATCATGATTTTTAGAAAATTCATTGGTGGGATATGGGCACCACTGATTAGACCAGCATTTATTGCCCTCGTTGCCGGTGAGAAGGTGGTAGTGAGCTGCCTTCCGGAAACATTGCAGTCTCTGAGGTGTAGGTACACGCACAGTGCTGTTAGGGAGGTAGTTCCAGGATTTTGACCTAGCGACTATTCTCCCTGCATTTGTGTGTGTTTCCTCCAGGTGCTCTGCTTTCCCCCCACAGTCTCAAGGATGTGCAGGTTAGATGGATTGGCAATGCTAAATTGACTGACGCCTCTTAAAAGTCACTATCGAATCTGCTTCCACTACCTCCCCCGGCAGCGTACTCCAGGCCGCCACCCTCTGTGTAAAAAAACTTGTAGACTTCTATCAGGTCTCCCCTCAATCTCAGTCATTCCAGTGAGAACAAACCAAGTTTCTCCAACCTCTTCTCATATCTAATGCCCTCCATACCAGGCAATGTCCTGGTATGGGCTCCTAACAGGCGTTGGGAAATGGGTATGCTACTGGTGCTGGTATTTCCAGGTCCTGTAATCTCCATTCCGAATCTCAATGGAGGAAGGGGGGGGGGGGGGGGGGGGGGGGGGGGGGGCTGAAAATTCTACCCGGATTGGCACACAGTCTTCCCATGTGGCATGAGTGCATTGACCATCCATTCGCCCACTGCAAATTGTCCCGTGGCTTCCTCACAGAGGCTGGCATCGGAGTGTTATCCGAGCGGGAACAAGTCTTAACCCCCAACTGGATTCTCCTGTCCTGAGTTCAGAGAACACCGAGTTTGTTCTGGGATTTGGACTTGTGTTCCGATGACTCAGAATGTGATGATATATTCACTTCAGTCACCAGCTGGGGAGTTGCCATTTGAAATAACAACAGCAGATTTCCACACACCAGTCAAATGACAGCACTTCACCATTGAAATGTGCTGATTCCATAACGAGAACTCCCTCAGTCACCCATAGTGCCCAAGAATTGTTGCCAGTCTTACATGGACTTCCTGCTCCTAAATTTGATCTGCTTGAGTTTGCATTTGTCGTAATTTTTATTTATTCGTTCATGGGGCATGGCTGGCCAGCATGTCCCTCATTGCCCGAGGGCAGATGAGGGTCAACTACATTGCTGTGGCTCTGGATTCATACGTAGGCCAGACCGGGTAAGGACAGCAGATTTCAAGATTATGGTCCACAAGATTATGAGGGGCATGCATAGAATGGACAGCCAGAAGCTTTTCCCCAGGGTGGGAGAATCAATTACTGGGGGGCAGAAGTTTAAGACGTGAGGGGCAAGATTTAACGGAGATGTATGAGGCAAGTTTTTTAGACAGAGAGTAATGGGTGCCTGGAGGTAGTGGAAGCGGATACAATAGTGACTTTTAAGGGGTGTCTTGACAAATACATGAATAGGATGGGAATGGAGGGATATGGTCCCCAGAAGGGTAAGGGTTTTTAGTTGAGTCGGGCAGCACAGTCAATGCAGGCTTGGAGGGCCGAAGGGTCTGTTGCTATGCTGTAATTGTATTTGTTCTTTGAACCTAATAGGTCTTTCTAACAATCGAAAATGGTTTCATGATCATCCATCCATTTCGTAATCAACCCTTAATTCCAGATATTTTTTATTGAATTCAAATTCCGCCAGCTGCCGTGGTGGGATTCGAACCCCAGAACGTTAGCTGATTTTATGGGCTGGGAACCAATTGTTGATGTCGGTGCTCGTAGAGTAGCGAAGTGAGCCTCGAACTCCTGTTAGTAAACTAATTAGGTTAGAGTAATTATACACATCACAGAGAAAGGAAAAAGATCTTAAACTCCATAGGCCCAAAAATCCAACCCCCAGGACAAGCCCAGGCAAGTCTCCTGATTGGACCAGTGGGTCACATGACTCTGTCAGGGAACCACCCTCTTAAAGGGCTATGACACCACAGAGTTTCAGTTTAGTCTTGTCCTTATTTTGCATAAGGCAACAAGGCCAGTATTAAACACAAAGGGCTTTTGTTTTTCCTTAGCTCAAAGTGTGATTATTACCAACATCCAAGATTCATACAGCAGCAAGGACACATCCATCTATTGTAGGTCACAATCACAACTGAAAAGGAAGGAAAAAAGCTGGGGTAATGCGAGTGAAGCAATACTTTTCACTGTATTCCAATACATATGACAATACCGTGGGTGGCACGGTAGCACAGTGGTTAGCACTGCTGCTTCACAGCTCCAGGGTCCTGGGTTCGATTCCCGGCTCGGGTCACTGCCTGTGTGGAGTTTGCACATTCTCCTCGTGTCTGCGTGGGTTTTCTCCGGGTGCTCCGGTTTCCTCCCACAGTCCAAAGATGTGCGGGTTAGGTTCATTGGCTATGCTAAAATTGCCCCTTAGTATCCTGGGATGTGTAGGTTAGAGGGATTAGCAGGTAAAATGTGTAGGGATATGGGGATAGGGACTGGGTGGGATTGTGTTCGGTGCAGACTCGATGGGCCGAAGGGCCTGTTTCTGTACTGTAGGGTTCTAAATAAATCAAATCAAAAAAGGATATGTGCTATCGTAAAGTGTCTGAGGGGCCAAGGGAGAGGATTTAATTGAGGGTTGGCACAGGGAGATGAGAGTCAGATCGTGGGGTCAGATAGCGGGGCAATGGTTGGCATTGGGGTTATAAAGGGACATGAGAGGATATAGGGGACTTGAGATGGCATAGGTTGTCATGGATGAGGCATAGGGAATGTGCGGGGGATTGGGGGACCTGAGGATGAGGGTGGTTTCTATTTTAATCGCTCAAAAAATAACTTAAAGTGCCAGAGTACAAACCTTCCAGCCAGCCCGCCTCCAGTACTGCATTCCAAGAGCAATGGCCTGATTTCCAGTCTGGCCCACTGCCCCAGAGGGAAAATCCCACCTGCCATTTGTAAAGGTCAGGTTTGCAGAGCCAGGACATGTCCCACCTCTGCACAAGGGATCCTGGAGCAAAACATTGGGTCCAAGACACACAACAGCACCCACACTTCAGCATTGGGAATGAGGAAAGGTAAAATTAGGGTTTTAAGCTTTAATCGGAGCTCAAACTGAAAGAGGAGTGATCTATCTCAACAGCATCTAAAACTGAGTGTCATTTATTGCTGTTTGTCAAATCTTGTGGCAAATTTGTCCATAAAATAAAAATATGCATAAACTCATTGGAGCTGTCGAAGCTGTCAAAGGACTGTCAAGCTGTGTAGGAACTGTCTAGTTGTTAAGGAATTGTCAAACTGTCAAGGAACTGTCAAAGGATGCTAATTTAGTTGGCATTGAGGGAGTTAGAAATTCATTCACTTGAGAAGGCATGCTAATAAAAAGAATTCTTCTCGCGTACATCATATAAAAGGAGATGCGTAGATAGGAAGCGAGAGAAACAGTAGTGTGGTGGCACTATCACTGGATTAGTAATGAAGAGAACCAGAGCAAGATCTGGGGACATGGGTTCAAATCTTGCCAAGGCAGATGGTGAAAAATCTAGAAGTAAAAAGTCTACTGATGACCAGAAAATCACTGTTGATTGTCAGAAAAATCCAATCTGGTTCATGTAATGTCCTTTGGAGAAGGAAATCTGCTATCCTTACCTGGTCTGGCCTACATGTGACAATCCCACAGCAATGTGGTTGACTCTGAAATGGAGGGCAGTTAAGGATGGACAATAAATGTTGGGCCCAGTGATGCCCACATCCCATAAATTGAATTAATAAAAATATAGTCGAAAGACAGAGATTGGAGACTCTTGTTACAGGGCTGAGAGGCAGATGAATGCATTGCTTTAGCTTGTGATTGGTACAGACATGGGAAAGGTGGGCATGAACAGCTTTGGAGGAGTTGGGAACGGGGTGGTGGTTTGCAAAGATATGGAGGGTGGGTTATAGCAGAAGGCAGTAAAGATGGAAATTCTGCATGTCCGCTACGACTCTCACCAACTTTTACAGATGCACCACAGAAAGCATCCTTTCTGGTTGTATCACAGCTTGAGTATGGCTCCTGCTCTGCCCAAGGCCACAAGGAACTATAAAAGGGTCATGAATGTAGCCCAATCCACTACGCAAACTAGCCTCCCATCCATTGACTCTGTCTATACTTCCTGCTGCCTTGGCAAAGCAGCCAGCATAATTAAGGACCACACAGCCCCGGACATTCTCTCTTCCATCATCCTCTGTGTGGAAAAAGGTACAATCATCTGGAGACACGTACCAACCGACTCAAGAACATCTTCTTCCCTGCTGCCATCAAACTTTTGAATGCATCGACCTTGCATTAAGTTGATCTTTCTCTACACCCTAGCTATGACTGTAACACTACATTCTGCACTCTCACATTTCCTTCTCTGTGAGCAGTATGCTTTGTCTGCAGAGTGTGCAAGAATCAATACATGTCAGCACAGTGATTAGCACTGCTATCACAGTGCCAGGGACCAAGGTTCGATTCCGGACTTGGGTCTCTCTATGTAGAGTTTGCATGTTCTTCCCATGTCTGTGTGGGTTTCCTCCGGGTGCTCCGGTTTCCTCCCACAGTCTGAAAGACATGCTGGTTAGGTACATTGACCCGAGCAGGCGCTGGAATGTGGTGACATGTGGGGATTTTCACAGTAACTTCATTGCAGTGTTAGTGTAAGCCTTACTTGTGACGAATGAATAAACTTTAACATTCAATTTTTCGCTGGATACCAATACATGTGACAACAAACCGAATCAAATCAAAATCAATGGGTTTGAAAGGCAGGGAACAGTCATTGTGAGCCAGTTGCATTGGAACTAGGCAGGGAACTGGATGGTCAGCAGTTTAGCAGGGATTGGATTTGGTGCATTCATCCTGGGCCAGTGGAGAGGTGCAAACTGGGGGCCCAACCAGAATCACAGCGGGACTTTTAACCCATGTACGGTTATGCACATAAACCATATATTCACAAGCTACCAAGGGAGGAGCTACCCTACAATGTCACCGAGACAAATTCCTCACAAACGGTAGCCAAGATTAATCGTACACCATTAGGGGTGGCTCTGTACGACAGAAAATTATTCATTTATCATCGCCCACTCTCGCTTATAAACTCTTCCTGTTTTAACAGCACCCACCGAATGTGGAACTGACCCTAATTAGCATAGCAATTATCTGGAGCTTGTCATCTGTGCCTGATCCTCCAAGGAATACATCTCTCCCTCAGCAACTACCCTTTTTTAAACTTAGCGTCGCATCTCCTGCACTTCCCCAATCCATCTTCTTCCCGAGTCAGGACACGTGCCTGAATGATTGGCATTACGTTCTACCCCCCACCCCGCCCCCCGCAACCGTGGGGGTCATTTTACATAACTGAAATCTTCTGCAGCTTTGTGAAATAATTGCTTGTCCGCAGTTTTCCCCTTCCCTGCAATAGATTGCCTCACTCTTACACATTTTGTTGCAACTACACAAGGCATTGTTGAGGCCACACCTGGAGTATTGTGCCCAGTTTGGTTGTCTAATAGGAAGCAGAGAGTTGGAATCAATGGGTGCTATTCTGGTTGGCAGTTGGTGACTAGTGGAGTGCCACAGGGATCGGTGCTGGGGCTTCAACTGTTTACCATTTACATAGACGATCTGGAGGAGGGGGCTGAGTGTAGGGTAACAAAATTTGCTGATGACGTAAAGGTGAGTGGAAAAGCAAATTGTGTGGAAGGTGCGGAAAATCTGCAGAGAGATCTGGATAGGCTGAGCGAGTGGGCAAGGACCTGGCAGATGGAGTATAACGTTAGCAAATGTGAGGTTATCCACTTTGATAGAAATAGTAGCAGGAGGGATTATTATTTAAAAGGTGACAAGCTGCAGCATGCTACAGTGCAGAGGGACCTGGGGGTCCTTGTGCAAGAGTCGCAAAAACCCAGTCTGCAGGTACAGCAGGTGATCAAGAAGGCGAATGGGATGTTGGCCTTTATAGCGAAGGGGATTGAATATAAAAGTAAGGAGGTCTTGCTGCAACTGTACAGGGCACTGGTGAGGCCGCAGCTGGAGTAGTGTGTGCAGTTTTGGTCGCCGCATTTGCAGAAGGATATATTGGCCTTGGAGGGAGTGCAGAGAAGGTTCACCAGGCTGTTACCCGAGATGAGGGGGTTAGCTTATGAGGAGAGATTGAGTAGACTGGGCCTGTACTCATTGGAGTTTAGAAGGCTGAGGGGAGACCTTATAGAGACATATAAGATAATGAAGGGGCTAGACAGGGTAGAGGCAGAGAGATTATTTCCACTTAGAAAGGAAACAAGAACTAGAGAGCACAGCCTCAAAATAAGGGGGGGTTAATTTAGAACAGAGTTGAGCAACTTCTTCTCTCAGAGGGTAGTGAATCTTTGGAATCCTCTGCCCATTGAAGCAGTGGAGGCTGCCTCATTAAGAACATAAGAACATAAGAACATAAGAAATAGGAGCAGGAGTAGGCCATCTGGCCCTTCGAGCCTGCCCCGCCATTCAATAAGATCATGGCTGATCTGTCGTGACTCAGCTCCATCTTCCCGCCCTCTCCCCATAACCCTTAATCCCTTCTCTTATCAAAAACCCATCAACCCGTTTCTTAAAAATATTTAGCGAGGCAGCCTCCACCACTTCAACGGGCAGAGAATTCCAGAGATTCACCACCCTTTGAGTGAAGAAGTTCCTCCTCAACTCTGTTCTAAACCGCCCCCCCTTTATCTTGAGGCTGTGCCCCCTAGTCCTACTGTCTTTTTTGAGCGGGAAGAGTCTCTCCACCTCTATCCTATCCATCCCATTCATCATCTTATACGTAAATGTGTTTAATAGACAGATAGATAAATTTTTGATGAATAAGAGAATTAAGGGTTATGGGGAGCAGGCGGGTAAGTATAACTGAACCACTATCAGATCAGCCATGATCTTATTGAATGGTGGGGCAGGCTCGAAGGGCCAGATGGCCTACTCCTGCTCCTATTTCTTATGTTCTTATGTCCCTGTCTGTTGGGTGCTTTTTTGATGGTGGAATGGATGGTTTGCTAGGATCAGGTTGCACCACTTCAATGTGCTGTCTAGAATGTACGTTGGGCAGGTTCGCGAAAGGGAAGGCCATATATAAATGAAAAGCATTCCTGTAGGCGTCATTCACAACCCCACGGCATTCACTGAGGTAATAGGACAGTGAAAAGAATGACCTTACTTTTAAATAAAGAACAAAGAAAAGTACAGCACAGGAACAGGTCCATCGGCCCTGTGCCGATCTCCACAGAAATTGCGCCATGGGATCTTCAACATCCACCTGCGAAAGCAGCTGGAGCTTCAGTTTAATTTCCCATTAGAAAAACGGCACCTCCATATAGAGTCGCAGGCCTGAATTTTACCATCCAACCTGCCACAGGAATTGGAGCGGGTGAAGGGCAGACCATGGAAAGGTGTGTTAACCTCAGATGGGATTTTTAGAACATAGAAAATAGAACATAGAACATTACAGCGCAGAACAGGCCCTTCGGCCCACGATGTTGCGCCGACCAGTTACAAAACAATGACCCACTAGCCTAAACCAATCCCTTTTCGTCCATAAACCTATCCACAGATCTCTTAAACGCCCCCAAACTAGGTGCATTTACAACTGCAGCTGGCAGGGCATTCCAGTCCCTCACCACCCTCTGGGTAAAGAACCTACCCCTGACATCTGTCCTATAACTACCCCCCCTTAATTTAAAATCGTGCCCCCTCGTGCTCGCTTTCTCCATCCTAGGAAAAAGGCTATCACTATCTACCCTGTCTAAACCTCTAATCATCTTATATGTTTCAATAAGGTCCCCTCTTAGCCGCCTTCTTTCCAACGAAAACAACCCCAAATCCCTCAGTCTCTCCTCATAGGATCTCCCCTCCATACCAGGCAACATCCTGGTAAACCTCCTCTGCACCCTCTCCAAAGCCTCCACATCCTTCCTGTAATGTGGGGACCAGAACTGCACACAAAACTCCAAGTGCGGCCGCACCAGAGTTGTGTACAGTTGCAACATGACGCTGCGACTCCTAAATCCAATCCCCCTACTTTGGGATGAGCACGGCCATAAAATCCAGCCCATAGAGTCATAACAATATATAGCATGGAAACAGGCCCTTCGGCCCAACTCCTACATGCTGACCAGGTTTCTGAAACTGAGCTATTTCCATTTACCGGTGTTTGGCCGATATCCCTGTAAATCTTCCCTATCCATGTCAAATGTGTTTTAAATATTGTAATTGTAACCGCCCTTACCACATTCTCGGGCAGCTCCTTCCATATACGCACCACCCTCTGTGTCAAGATAGTTGCCTCTCGGGTCTCTTTTAAATCTTTCCCCTCTCACTTTAACCCTATGTCCTCTAGTTTTGGACTCCCCTGCCCTGGCGAAAAGACCTTGGCTATTCACCTTATCTATGCCCCTCATAATTTTATATAAGATCACCCCTCATCCTTCTATGTGCCAGAGAAAGAAGTCCTAGCCTATCCAGCCTCTCTCGACAATTCAAATCTTCCAGTCCCAGTAACATCCCTGTAAATCTTTCTTTCACCCTTTCCAGTCTAATAGGAGTTACACAGTGACACAGTGATTAGCACTGCTGCCTCACAGTGCCAGAGACCCAGGGTTCGATTCCCAGCTTGGGTCACTGTATGGATGGAGTTTGTACGTTCTCCCCATTTCTGCGTAGGTTTCCTCCGGGTACTCCAGTTTCCTCCCACAGTCCAAAGATGTGCTGGTTAGGTGAATTGGCCATGCTAAATTGCCCCTTCATGTCAAGGGGACGAGCTAGGGTAAATACATAGGGTTAAGAGGATATGGCTTGGGTGGGATTGTGGTTCGTGCAGAGTCTACATTGTAGGGGTTCTTTGAGAACATCCTTCCTATTGTAGGGCCAGCAGAATTGTACACAGTACTCCAAATGCCGCCTTATCAATGTTGAAGTGTAAGCCTAAATTTTGAGTTCAAGTCCCTTGAGTGGGCTGGAGATTGAAGCCATAAGTGTGCTTCAGAGATGAGTTTAGTGCTAACTTGCTAACCTCCCATGAGCTGGTGATCCCGGGAAACGGGAATCTAAATGGTGAGGGGATTTTTGATGCACTGCTCCCTGAGTGCACACAACAATATGGTTCATTACCTGTGTACTTTTCCACCTATTAACTTTAGAAGATGCTAAGTCATGGGATTGTGGGGTCAGTTGGGAGGGTGGGAATCATTTTGTGCAGCGGTGTAGCAGCAATATCAATCCCCTGAGGTCTGAAAGGGACATTTTTGTCCAGTTGATCTCAAAACACCAGAAACGAAACACAGGTGGCTATAACATCTGGCCTCCAGGTCAGTGTATCTGGGACTCCACACTCCCACACTACCCACCACCATCCCTCCACCCCCCGCCCCTCTGAGATATTAGATATTGCCAAGTAAGGATTGCACAGAAAATGCCAGTGAAGTTCAAGTTGATGGACAATTACCCCGTGACCGGGAACCATTTAAAAATATGATTTAAGTTGGAAATATTGGATGGTCTCCAATATGTTACAGCAATACTTACCAGGAAAAGGCCAGGATTAAAACCGCTTCTAGCTTCTGGATAATTATAGTACTGACTGATTCTCAGCATGTCTCAACCATGGAACTCCCTTCACCACCACCCCAGACCCCTTCCAAAACTAAATCTTCCCCCCCCACTTCGAGGACTCCCCTCATGCACCCAATCATCCCATGACCACTTGTTGATCACTCCCACCCTGGGATTACCTCCTGACCATCCGAGGGACTTCTTCCCCTTCATTACCCCTAGGCCTGACCACGGGGTGACATGGTGGCATAGTGGTTAGCACTGCTGCCTCGCAGCGCAGGGACCTGGGTTTAATTCCTGGGTTGGGTCACTGTCTGATTGGAGTTTGCATGTTCTCCCCGTGTCTGCATGGGTTTCCTCTGGGTGCTCTAGTTTCGTCCCACAGTCCGAAAAGGTACAAAAATCTGAGGTCGCGTACCAACCAACTCAAGAACAGCATCTTCCCCGCTGCTGTCAGACTTTCAAATGAACCTATCTTGCATTTAGTTGATATTTCGCAATATTGTAACATTACATTCAGCACTCCTTTCTTTCTCTATGTACGGTATGCTTGTCCGTATAGCGTGCAAGGAACAATACTCTTCATTGTACACGAATACATGTGACACTAATAAACCAAATCAATTGGAGATTAATTTATTCCCTCAGAATTGTTTCCAATAATTTCCCTACTCACTAGACTTCTTTATATTCATTCGTGGGACATGGGCATCGCTGTCTGACCAGCGCTTATTGCCCATCCCCTAGTTGCCCTTGTTCAGAGGGCAGTTGAGAGTCAACCACATTGCTGTGGATCTGGAGTCACATATAGGCCAGACCAGATAAAGATGGCAGATTTCCTTCTATGAAGGGACATTGTTGAACCAGATGGGTTTTTCTGACAATTGATAATGGTTTCACAATCATCAGGAGATTCTTAATTCCAATTTTTTTTTTAAGAAAACTGAATTCAAACTTCACCATCTGCTGCGGCAGGAATCGAACCCAGGTCCCCAGGACATTAGCTGAGTTGCTGAATTACTAGCCTGGTGATAATACTGTTAGGCTATTACCTTCTGCTTGCATTGATCTGTTTATTTTTCTCTACTTCCCTTCCTAAATAATGATACCACATTAGCTGTCCTTTCTCGACTCGACTCGGAGGGCCGAATGGCCTCCTTCTGCGCTATAGGATTCTATGACTCTCCAGTCCTCCGCCACCTCCCCTCTGGTCTGTAGTGTCAGAGCCCCTCCGTGGCCTCCCACAGCAGGCTGGGATACTTGGGCTCTTGGACTGTGAGCCGGTGATCTGTCAAAGATTTCGTACCTTCAGGAGGGGAGGGGAGAAAGGAAGTGAGAACGTTTCACAAAAAAATACTTTAAGTGCAGCTGCCAGTAGAAATGAAATGTAGGCACAGGAATGCGCTGAGCAATAGGGCCCAATGGAATTAATATGCACCTCCCCCCTCTCCGTCAGGTCTTTTAGAGTGATGATATTGTGTACAGTTAGAATGATTACATTGCTTGTTACTCTAAAGCTGATAGTTAGCTTTAATCTATTTTTTTTTAAGCAGGCATGTTCATGAACTTTGATGGTGCTCGCAGTTCTCCCGGAATGCAAATTTGCCTAACTAGTGGAAGAATCGGGTCATGAATAATTCAGAGCGTCATTGGGAAGCAGTTGCAATGTTTCAACTGTTAATGAGCTTTGCAACAGGCAGTATGTGATTGACTGGCCTCCGAGTAATCATTGTGAAGAACGCAGTGAGCTGAGCATCATTTCTTTTATCACCATGATGTCCAAATGCTCTCTGCCATTCCTTTAAGGAGTGGCACAGTGGCACAGTGGTTAGCGCTGTGGCCTCACAACGCCAGGGACCCGTGTTGAATTCCCAGCTTGGGTCACTGCCTGTGTGGAGTTTGCACATTCTCCCCATGTCTGTGTGGGTTTCTTCCGGATGCTCCGGTTTCCTCCCACACTTTGAAAGACATGTCGGTTAGGTGCATTGTCCCAAACAGTGCCAGAGGGGAATTTCATACTAACTTCATTGCCGTATTAATGTGAGCCTTACTTGTGACGAACAAATAAATTTTAACTTTACACAGGGGAGAAGGAAAGGAGAGGGTGCAGAATATTGATATCCCTTCCAGATGTTCCCTTAACTGTCACTGCAGCTCCAGCAATCAAGTTAACACCAATAGCTGAGGCTATCATCCGACTGGGACCCAGTAGAATGGGTCTACTGAGGTCTGGTGACGTCTAATGTCCCTACCTCCATCTGCTGTGGGACAGATTGTAACCCCGAGCCTGCCCTGGATCTAGTTCTCACTGAGGTTTATTTATTCGTGTCACAAATAGACTTACATCAACACTGCAATAAGTTCATAAGATATAGGAACAGAATTAGACCATTCAGCCCATTGAGTCCACCCTGCCATTCAATTATGGCTGATGTGCTCCTCATCTCCAGTTTCCTGCCTTCTCCCCATAACCCTTCAACTCACTACCAATTAAAAATCAATCTAACTCCTCTTTAAATTTACTCACTGTCCCAGCAACCTCTGCACTTTGGGGTAACGAATTCCACAGATTCACAACCCCTTGGGAGAAGTAGTTTCTCCTCAACTCTGTTTTAAATTTACTACCCCTTATCCTAAAACTATGATCTCTGGTCCTAGAATACCCCACAAGAGGAAGCATCCACTCCATGTCTACTTTATCCATACCTTTTAGCATCTGGTATACCTCAATTTGATCTCCCCTCATTCTTCTAAATCCCAGAGAGTATAGGTCTAGACGGTTCAATCTCTCTTCATACGACAAATCCCTCATCTCTGGAATCAATCTAGTGAGCCACCTCTGAACTGCCTCCAATGCCTCTATTCTTTCCTCTTCCACTCACCTAATGAAGGAGCAGTGCTCCGAAAGCTTGTGATACTATATAAACCTGCTGGACATTAACCTAGTGTTGTGAGGTTTCTTACTGTGCTCAAGTAAGGGGACCGAAACTGTGCACTATATTCCATCTGTTGCCTCACCAATACTTTGTACAGTTGCAACAATACTTCCTCACCTTTATATTCTATTCCTTTGGTGATAAATGCCAACATTCTATTTGCTTTCTTTATTAAATGCTGTACCTGCATGCTAGTTTTCTGTGACTCATGAATGAGGACACCCAGATCCCTCTGGACCGGAGTATCCCCAGATCTCTCCCCATTTAGATAATAAGTCACCTTCCCATTTTTCTGACCAAAATGCGCAACCTCACACTTATCCATGTTAAATTCCATCTGCCACATTGTGGCCCATTCTTCTAACCTATATATTTGTAAGGTTCTTATTTCCTCATTACAACTTACTATTTTTGTGTCATCTTCAAACTTGGCTGTGGAGCCTTCAACCCCTATATCTGGGGTCTAAGTACTGAACTCAATGTCACCCCACTAGATGCTTCTTGCCATCCAGAAAAAAAAACATTCGTCTCGACCCTCTGTCTTCTGTCCCTCACGCAGTCACCTATGCAAGCTAACAAATTATCCCGATCCCATGTGATCTAACCTTGTGAATTAACCTTTTCTGCAGCGCCTTATCAAACGCTTTCCAGAAGTCCAGATATACTACATCTACAGCATCTCCATTATCCACTTTGCCTGTTACATCCTCGAAGAACTCTAGCAAATTGATCAAACATGATTTGCCTTTCCATAAAACCGTGCTGACTCTGATGGATAATATTTTGACTTTCCAATGTCCTGATATTGTTTCCTTGATAATCAATTCTAACGCTTTCCTGACAATAGATGTTTAACTAACTGGTCCGTAATTTCCCACATATTGTCTTCCTTCCTTTTTGAGGAAGGGTGTTACATTAACATTTTTCCAATTCATTGGAACCTTTCCTCTATCCAGGGAATTTTGGAATATTATAACCAATGGATCCACTATTCATGCTGCCCCTGCTTTTAATATCCCAGGCCAGGGGGACTTACCTACCCTCAATCCCAATGGTTTGCTGAGTATCTTTTCCTGTTTATTTTTATTGTCATTAAGTCACTGTGAAAATCCCCTAGTCGCTACACTCCGGCACCTGTCTGGAGGGAGAATTTAGCATAACCAATGCACCTAATCTACATGTCTATAGGACTGTGGGGGGAAGCCAGAGTATCCGGAGGAAACCCACGCAGACACGAGAAGAATGTGCAGATTCCACACAGACAGTGACCCAACCCGGAATCAAACTTGGGTCACGAGCGCTGTGAGTCAGCAGTGCCAACAGGGGCCTTAGCTATTTACAATCTATGTTCATGATGAGATAGGGAGAGAGAGAGTAAGGTATCAAAGTTTGCTGCTGGTACCAAACAATGGGATAAAGTAAGCTGTTGGGTGGATACAGAATGGTTACAAAGAGATTAGACAGGTTAAGTGAGTGGGCAATAAGATGGCAAATGGAGTATAATACAGGAAGGAGTGAAGCCATTCACTTTGTCAGAAGAATAGAAAAGCGGAATATTTCTTAAAAGGCATGAAATTTGTAAGTGTTGAAACTTTGGTGTTCTTGCACAAGAAATATGTGGTGGCACAGTGGTTAGCACTGCTGCCTCACAGCGCCTGGGACCTGGGTTCAATTCCTGGTTTGGGTCACTGTCTGTGTGGAGTCTGCGCATTCTCTGCATGTCTGTGTGGGTTTCCTCCGGGTGTCCCGGTTTCCTCCTAGTCTAAAGATGAGCAGGTTAAGTGCATTGGCCATGCTAAATTCTGCCACAGTGTACCCGAACAGGGGTTGGAGTGTGGCAACTAGGGGATTTTCACACTAATTTCATTGCAGTGTTAATGTAAGCCTACTTGTGACACTAATAAATAAACTTTAAAAAAGAATAGCCCAGCGATAATAGCCACCACCTCCCCTATGGACCCAGTGTGGCTCCTTGCACTACTGGTTAAATCCCAATGGCAGCAGGATAGGGCTGTTAAGTGACCAAAGGGTAGATGCAAATCTCCCCCCACGCCTATTCCAATCCCCCCACCCCCCGAAACCTCCACCACCTTCCCCAGCACTGTCACCCAATTGCATCTGGGGACCAGGGTGGGTTGGCGAGAGGCTGACAAGGTGCCTACAGCATCTTACCAGCATCCACTCCCTCCTGCAAAGCTGCCATTGGGTGGTTAATAAAATTCAGTGTTATGTATGTTGGGGCATAGTCCCTTTAAGGGAATGGGTCATGTGACCTTGGGTGTTGGGTGAGCTGTTGGGAACTGCCCTTTGTGGACAGTCAACGTTTGGAGCGTGGAGCGAGTAGACTGAATAAAGAGTTGTGTTCCCTGATATTTGGCTATGGAATCGTTGTTGAGGAAAAGCCTCAACACATTGGATTTAACAGCCAGCACATAGTGTTTCATAACCAATAAAGTACATTGAATTTGTTGTGTTGTGGGGAATCATGGTTGCAAGATGCCAATGACCAAAATGATGATTATTTGCGATGCTGGTCGAGAATCCCATGGTAAACTCTCCTTATCATACTTCAGATAGTGCCCATGGGATCTTACCTCTGCCTGAGAGAATCATAGAATCCTGCAGTGTAAAAAAGAGACCATTCAACCCTGCACCAAACACAATCCCGTGCAGACCCCTACCCACATAACCCTATGAATTTTTACCCTAGCCAGTCCCCCTGACTCTAAGTGTCATTTTATCATGGCCGCATAACCCGCACATCTTTTGGAGTGTGGGAGGAAACCGGAGCACCCAGAGGAAACCCACCCATGGGGAGAATATGGACACTCTGCATAGACAGTGACCCAATCTGGGTCCCTGGCACTGTGAGGCAGCAGTGCCAACCACTGTGCCACCGTGCTGCCCACAATGAGTGTTGGCATAGATTAATTGCGTTACGCAAAACGGAGTCAGTTATAAATGTTTAGATACCTTTGCAGCAGTCTTCCCCTACAGAATGCTATGCACTACCCTTGATTCAGAGAAGTTGATTGAATTGATTTGATTTATTATTGTCACATGTATTAGCACACAGTGAAAAGTATTGTTTCTTGCACTCTATATAGACAAAGCATACTGTTCAGAGAGAAGAAAACGAGAGATTGCACAATGTAGTGTTATAGTCATAGCTAGGGTATAGAGAAACATCAACTTAATGGAAGGTAGGTCCATTCAAAGTCTGATGGCAGCAGAGAAGAAGTTGTTTTTGAGTCGGTTGGTACGTGATCTCAGACTTTTGTATCTTTTTCCCGATGGAAGAAGTTGGAAGAGAGAATGTCCAGGGTGTGTGGGGTTCTTAATTATGCTGGCTGCTTTACTAAGGCAGCAGGAAGTGTAGACAGAGTCGATGGATGGGAGGTTGGTTTGCATGATGGATTGGGCTAGTTCTTTGCGGTCTTGGGCAGAGCAGGAGCCAGACCAAGCTGTGATACAACCAGAAAGAATGCTTTCTATGGTGCACCTGTAAAGGTTGATGAGAGTCATAGCTGACATGCCAAATTTTCTTAGTCTTCTGAGAAAGTAGAGACGTTGGTGGGCTTTTTTAATCATAGCGTCGACATGAGGGTCCAGGACAGGTTGTTGGTGATCTGGACACCTAAAAACTTGAAGCCCTCGACCCGTCTTGCCTCGTCCTCATTGATGGACCAACTGATGGGCAACACGACAGCTCAGTGACTATCACTGTTTGCTGTACAGATACATGGACCTGGGTCGGATCTCTGACTTGGGTCGGTGTCTGTGGGAGTTTGCGCGTTCTCCCCGTGTTTGCGTGGGTTTTCTCCGGGTGCTCCGGTTTCCTCCCACACCCCAAAAACGTGCTTTTAGGCTGATTGGTGTTCACAAATTGTCCTTAAATTAGACCTCCCTCAATCTGGCACACATATAATTCTCTAAATTTGCACACTTCTGTTGAGGAATCCTAGAGGCATAGATAAAAGTCATAGGTAGAAGGAGGATTGGAATGAGGCGTTCACTGGGTGTTAAAATGGCGGCGCGAGCTTGTTGGGCCAAAGGGCCTGTTTCCTGTGCTGTGTTGTCCTTAGTTTTTTGTTCTTTGATGTAGATGGGGAAGGTGACGTGCTCGCCAGCCTAAGGCAAATTTGCAAAGAAGGTGAATTGAGAGAAGGTGGTTTAAGGTATTGTGGGCGAGGTGGCACCTCCGACAGTGCGGCCCCCCCCTCACCGCTGCACTGGAGCATCAGCTCAGATTTTGTACTATGCCTGAAACCCCACGAACCCCTGAAGCAGGGGAAAGATTTGCAGCTGATACCTCATTAAGAAACGGCAGACAAACCAACAGCGCATAAATGGATTTCATGAGAGGTTCTTACAACATCAGAACTCGTGGCTCTGACCCCATCAGTTCGGGCTGAGATTCGGTCTGGTCCCTGGAGAGGCCTTCTCAACATCAGTATTCCTGATCTCTGAACTGAAAGGCGTAGCTTTCTCAAGCGCTGGTGTGATTAAATCTCTACGAGGCTTGAAAAGGTTAGCCGGTAATGTTGAGGGGGAGGGGAGTGAAGGGGGAGGGGGCAGGTGGGTGGGGGGAAGCTAGGGTGGTGGTGTGTCCAGGAGGAAAACAAAAGGCACTTCTGAACAAGCAGGGCACAGAATGAGAATCAAATTTCCCCGGAGAGTGTGCAACGTTAGACAGAACCCGAGCTGGGATCACCGAACGCCTTCACAAATAACGCTGCTGTCAAAGCATATCGCAAAGGGGAGAACTAACAAGGTACATCTCAGACAATCCCTAACAGATGCCTCAGAATAAAGACTGTTCTGCAGGTTAATCAAAATCAAGTCCGGTACTTCAATTCCATTGCACTCCTGGGAAAATTCTCTAACCGAATCTCAGCCCAAAGCTCATATCTTAGTATATGAGAAGAATATCTATCTATCTGTATACATGTATATACATAATATATATACATATATGTATAAACTATATGTAGGCACACACAAACCATGTCCTTAATCAGTAAGTCAGATATTACAGTGCTTTATAATGAGAGGACTGCTGTAGTATGAAAGTTAAAAGGAATACCATGTATCCTGGAATTTTGTCTCCCCAAGTTTTAGAATCAGAGAATCCCCACAGAGCAGAAGGAGGCCATTCTGCCCATCGAGTCTGCACCGACAACAATCCCACCCAGGCCCTGTTCCCGTACCCCCCACGTATTTACCCTGCTAATTCCCCTGACGCTAAGGGGTAATTAAACACATTCAATCCACCAAACCCTTTGGAGTGCGGGAGGAAACCTGGACGCCCAGAGGAAACTCACGCCGACACGGGGAGAATGTGCAGACTCCGCGCAGGCAGTCACCCAAGGCCTGAATGGACCCGGGTCCCTGACGCTGAGGCGGCAATGCTAACAATCGTGCTGCCCTGAGAGGTGAGAGGAAAGAGATCTGTCCTCATTACCAAAACGTGGAATATAGGTCCTGCCTGATAGTCAATCCGATTGGCAATGGGACGGATTTCATCCTGAGGTTCTGAGCATCACAGAGTCCAGTCGTCAGACAATTCATTAACTCCAGTGATATCAAGAAACGGTTGAATGCATTGGATACTGCAAAGGCTGTGGGCCCTGATCACATTCCCACAATAATACTGAAGACTTGTGTTCTAGAACTTGCTGCTCCCCGAGCCAAGCTCTCCCAGTACAGCTACAATCCTGGCATCTACCCAGCCATGTGGAAAATTGCCCAGGTATGTCCTGTCCACAAAAAACAGGATAAACGCAACCCAGCCAATTACCATCCCATCAGACTACACACGGCAAGTGATGGCAAGCGTTGTCAACAGGTTATCAAGCAGCATTTACTCTGCATTAACCTGCTCAGTTTGAGTTCTACCATGGAGACTGTCCTGGGTGACAATAGAAATAGCAACAATTATCATCGCTGAATCCCCCACTATCAACATCCTGTGGGTTACCATTGAACTGGACTAGCCATATAAATACCGTAGCGACAAGAGCAGGTTAAAAACTGGGAATCCTGTGGTGAGTAACTCATCCTCTGAGCTCCCCCCGACCCCACCAAAGTCTGTCCACCATCTACGAGGCACAAGTCAGGATTGTGAAGGAATATTCTTTGCTTGCCTGGATGAGTGACGTTCCAACAACAGTGAAGAATCTTGACATCATAAGAAACTAAGAACGTAAGAAATAGGAGCAGGAGTAGGCCATCTAGCCCTTCGAGCCTGTCCCGCCATTCAATAAGATCATGGCTGATCTGTCGTGGCTCAGTTCCACATTCCATGCAGGACTAAGCCACCCATTTGATTGCTACCTCTTCCACAAACATTCAATCCCTCCACCACCAACAAACTTTATAAGACCCTTGTCAGGCCTCATTTAGAGTATTGTGCGCAGTTCTGGTCGCCTCACTATAGGAAAGATTTAGAAGCTATTGAGATGGTACAGAGGAGATTTACAAGGATGTTGCCTGGACTGGGAGGCATGCCTTATGAAGTTAGGTTGAGGAAGCTGGGACTCTTTTCCCTGGAGAGACGAAGGTTGAGAGGCGACCTGATAGAAGTTTACAAAATGTTGAGAGGAATAGATAGGGTGGACTCTCAGAGGCTATTTCCCCGGGTTGAAATGGTTGCTACGAGAGGACACAGATTTAAGGTACAGGGAGGGAAGTTCAGAAGTGATGTTAGGGGTAAGTTTTTCACTCAGAGGGTGGTGAGTGAATGGAATCGGCTGCCGTCATCGGTGGTGGAGGCGAACTCGCTGGGGTCTTTTAAAAGACTTCTGGATGAGTATATGGGGTTTAATGGGATTGGGGGTTATAGATAGGTCTGTAGGTTGGTAGGTGTTGATGTGATCGGCGCAACTCGTGGGCCGAAGGGCCTGTTTGTGCTGTAGTGTTTTATGTTCTATAAACAATAGCAGCCGTGTGTACTATCTACAAGATGCATTGCAGGAATTCATTAAGGTTCCTTAGGTAGCACCCTGCAAACGCATGACTATTACCATCTAGAGGGTCAAGAGTCTCAGATACCTGGGAACACCATCACATGCAAATTCTGCTCCAAGCCGCTCACCATCCTGACTTGGAAATATATTGCCATCTCTTCACTGGGTCAATATCCTGGAACTCCTCCCTAACAGCACTGTGGGTATGCCTACACCTCAGGGATTGCAGCGTTTCAAGAAAGCAGCTCACCTTCTCAAGGATAACTAGGAATGGGCAATAAATGCTGGCTCGTCAGCGATGGTCATATCCCATAAAATGAATTTGAAAAGCAAGTTACAGTACAGAAGGAGGCAATTTGGCCAATCCTTCCCATGCTGTCTCTCAGCAAGAGAGAACAACTCAAAAAAGTAAAGTGTATTTATTTGTCTCAAGTAGGCTTACATTAACACTGCAATGAAGTCACTGTGAAAATCCTCTAGTCGCCTTACTGCGGTGCCTGTTTGGGTACATTAAGGGAGAATTTAGCATTGTCAATGCATCCAACCAGTGAATCTTTCAGACTGTGAGAGAAAACCCAAGCACTCGGAGGAAACCCACACATAAATGGGGAGAATGTGTAAATTCCACACAGACAGTGACTTAAGCTGGGAATTGAACCCGGGTCCCTGGCAGTGTGAAGCAGCAGTGCAAACTGTGCCACCATGCCACAGTAAGAAGTCTCACAACACCAGGTTAAAGTCCGACCAGTTTACTTGAAAGTAAACCCACAAGCCGCCGATATGCGCAATCTTCTTGAAGATCCTCTCCACTTGGATCCTGTAGTTTGCAGTGTTGATGGTAGTCATGATGTGAAGATGCTGTGCCACTCTCAGCTTGTCCCATATTCTAACATGTTCCCTCACCTCAGCTGCTTGTCCAACCTCCTTTAGGAAGCCACGATTGAATCAGATGGCATATCGATTCCAAACCATAATTCCTTGCTGTGTAAAAGGCTCTCCATGGTGAAACTGTTCCTTTTAAACAATACGTATCAGCAGGAGTTATGGTGATAGCCATCAATGATTGCAGTGGTTGACACTGAAGCACAGATCACCCCGAACCAAGGGCAGATTTTGCAAAGTGGGTCAAAGTGTGTGTGATCTGCATAAGTACGCATGATCCTGCATACTTGACATTTCAATGAGTGTCATAGAATCCCTACAGTGCATTCAGCCCATCGCACCTTCACTAACTCCCTGAAAGAGCATCTTACCCAAGCCCATCCCATCTACGTAATCCCACAAAATTACCCTGTAACCTTCACAAAGGGCAATTTGTGAATTCTTTCCGGTTGTGTCATAGTTTGGTATGGCTCCTGCTCTGCCTAAGAGTGCAAGAAGCTAGAAAGGGTCCTGAAAGTAGTCTATCGGGTCTGAACATGCAAACCAGTCTCTCATCCATTGACTCTGTCTACACCTGCCACTGCCTAAGAAAAGTAGCCAGCATAATAATTAATGCACCCCGGACATTCTCTCTTCCGCCTTCTTCCATCGGGAAAAAGATACAAAAGTCTGAGGGCACATACCAACCAACTCAAAAACACCTTCTTCCCTGCTGCCATCAGAGTTTTGAATGGACTTAGTTGATCTTGCTCTACACTCTAGCTGTGACTGTAACACTACATTCTGCACTCTCTCCTTTCCTTCCCTATGAACAGTATGCTTTGTCTGTAGAGCATGCAAGAAACAATACTTTTCACTGTATACTAATGCATGTGACGATAATAAATCAAATCAAATCTTATCTAATATAAGCTGCATGTGTTTGTGGTCGAGGATTCGACCTGGAAGCACTAGACAGAGTTTGTCAATGATCCTCACATCCCTTAGGAAGTACTTGGATGAGTACTTGGCACACTATAACATTCAAGGCTATGGGTCAAGTGCTGGCAAGTGGGCTTAGGTGGGCAGGTCAGGGCATTTGATGTGTTGGTGCAGACTCGATGGGCTGAAGGGCCTCTCCCGCACTGAGGGATCCTATAAATCTGTGATTCCATCAATGATATACTTCCCAAACAATGACAATGGCCAGCACCATCTTTGATGGCAATTTCCCAATTTGCAATGAATTCGATTAACGTCCCTCACCTCATAGTTTGGTTGGCAAGTGGGCTGTGCATCACAGAACTGAGCTGTGCCAAGTAGCAAAATCTCAGCTTTGTTCACCAGTCTGTGTCAAATTAGCTCGCATCTCGGTAAGTGGGCCCCGGTGCCAAATCTGAAGCTTTCAGCTGCACTTACGAGCGGCAGTGTTAAGTCAAACCGCCGGTGACAGACTTTATTTTTAATAGGTGCCAAAGGTTTCAACGCACAACTCGCATTTACATTTTACTGAGGCATTACAATTCACCAAGCGAGCGTAAAAGAAAATTGTCCCAGCCTTGCTGCTGAGGGATGAATCTATTACAGCACACATTACATTGTATGTATTAGCACAGAGTCTGAAATAGGCACACTACACAAGTCAAAGCTGATAGAAGTTCCAGCGTCTGTTAGATGCTCGGGCAATATGCTGAGGATTTCCCCTCCTGAAGTGTAATGAGGAACCAACTCAAGGAAGAAAGAGACACATTTCATATAAATCCTTAAGAAAAATAACTCTTTTGTACATAAAAACTGGTGCTCAGGAAGATATCATAGAGCATAGAACAGTACAGCACAGGAACAGGCCCTTCAGCCCATAATGTTGTGCTGAGCATGACATCAAATTAAATTCATCCCCTCTGCCTGACCTGGGTCCATATCCCTTTACTCCTTGTATATTCATGTGAATCATAGAATCCCTACAGTGCAGAAGGAGGCCATTTGGCCCATCGGGTCTGTACCAACCAACACTCTACAGACAAAGTATACTGTTTATAGGGAAGGAGAGAGTGCAGAATGTAGTGTTACAGTCATAGCTAGGGTGTAGAGCAAGATCAACTCAGTGCGAGGTAAGTCCATTCAAAAAGCTGATGGCAGCAGGGAAGAAGGTGTTGGTTGAAGGAGGCCATTCAGCCCAGAGTCTGTACCAACCACAACCCCACCGAGGCCCTATTCCTGTGACTCACATATTTAACCTACTAATTTTACCCCTGACACCACAAGGCAATTTATCAAGGCCAATCAACCTAACCCGTACATCTTTGGACTGCGGGGGGAAGCCTGAGCAAACAGAGGAAACCCACGCAGACACGGGGAGAAGGTGCAGTCTCCACACAGACAGTGATGCAAGCCGGAATTGAACTCACATCCCTGGCATTGTGAGGCAGCAGTGCTAACCCCTGTGCCGCTTATCTAAAAGCCCCTTAAACACCCTGATCGTATCTACCATCACGGCATGTTCCAGGCACCAATCACTATCTGTATAATCACTAACTGTATTAGCCCCTCTTACCTTAAATGCACGCCCCCTACTGGAATCATAGAAACTTACAGTGCAGAAGGAGGCCATTCGGCCCATTGAATCTACAACAACCACAATCCCACCCAGGCCCTTTGATTTTGATTTGATTTGATTTAGTATCGTCACATGTATTAGCATACGGTGAAAAGTATTGTTTCTTGCACATTACATGGACAAAACATATGGTTCAAAGAGAAGGAAACGAGAGAGTGCAGAATGTCGAGTTAATTAACTCGACAACTCCATGCATTTACCTAGCAGTCCCAGTGACACTCATGGGCAAATCAGCAATCCATCTAGCCTGCACATCTTTAGACATTTCAACTCTGGGAAAGAGATTCTGACTGTTTTCCCTCTCATGTAAAATTATGAGAGGCAAAGCTATGCCTCTTATAATTTTATAGACTTCCATCAGGTCTCCCCTCAGCCTCTGCCACTCCAGAGAAAACAACCCTAGTTTGTCCAGCCTCTCCTTATAGCTCATACCCTCTTATCCAGGCACCAATCTGCACCCACTCCAAGGCCTTCACATTCTTCCTGTAATGTGGCAACCAGAATTGAATGCAATACTCTATGTACGGCCTAACCAATGTTTTATAAAGCTGCAACATGACACCCTGACTCTTGGACTCAATGCCCCGATCAATGAAGGCAAGTGTGCTATATGTCTTTGACGAGCTGGACTTCAAACTTAATGCATTTTAAGGAATGTGATGGGAGACACATATGCATCAAAATGCACTCTTTCAAATCAGATGGAAAAAAAGAAGTCATCTTGACAGTGACATTTTTTTTGTCTCCAGAATATGCTGCCTACTTTTAGAATTTGAAAGGAACTGTGTGCACGGAGCCTTGGAAAATTAATCATCGCCTGTTCCTTTTAGAGGCAAACATTGTGGACAAGGAAGCAAATCTGCCTCGGGGGAATCAGATCAGGTCCTACAATCCTACAGAGACTCACCTTCAAAGGACACCAGGAGTAAATCGAGAGGGGGAAGCTGTTCATGTCATCAAATTTGCTGGAGGATTACAATGATGACTAACTGTTCCAACCCCAGCTCAGGTTACTACAGGACAAGTTTAATCCCAGGGCAGTTTTGGATAGTCTAATTTTGGATAGTCAGAAGCTTTTCCCTCGGGTGGAAGAGTCAATTACCAAGGGGCAAAGGTTATAAAGGTGCGAGGGGCAAGGTTTGAAGGAGATGTACAAGGCAAGTTTTTTACACAGAGGGCGATGGGTGCCTGGAACTCACTGCCAGGGTAGGTAGTGGAAGCAGATACAAACATGACTTTTCAGGGGCATCTTGACAAATACATGAATAGGGTGGGAATAGAGGGATATGGTCCCCAAAAGGGTTGGGGGTTTTAGTTAAGTCAGGCAGCATACTTGGTGCAGGTCTGGAGGGGTGAAGGGCCTGTTCCTGTGCTGTAATTTTCTTTATTCTTTGTTCTTTCTTTGTTCTTTGATAGATCCAAATTTTACTTTTTTTTGTGTTTAGACTGTGTGGTGGCACAGTGGTTAGCACTGCCGCCTCACAACGCCAGGGTCACAGGTTCGATTCTCACCTTGGGTCACTGTCTGTGTGAAGTTTACATGCTTTCCCTGTGTCTGTGTGGGTTTCCAAGGCTACTGACCTGGCATGGATAATGGACCTCTTGTATTCTGATGCAGCATAATTATGCGATTGAAATGTGAATTAAATTATTAAAGCATCTAAAAAAAAGGGTGGCATGGTGGCACAGTTGTCACATTGCTGCCTCAGAGTGCAGGGATCTGGATTCAGTTCCAGCCTCAGGTCACTGCCTGTGTGGAGTTTGCACATTCTCCCTGTATCTGCGTGGGTTTCCTTCGGGTGCTCCAGATTCCTCGAACACTTCAAAGATGTGTGGGTTAGGTTGATTGGACATGCTAAATTCACACTAGTGTCGGGGGATTAGTAGAGTGAATGTGTGGGGTTATGGGGATAGGGCTTGGGTGGGATTGTGGCCAGTACAGACTCAATGGGTGAAATGGCCTCTTTTTGCACTGTAGGATTCTATTGTAGGATTCTGTTGGATCAGGAATTGGCTAGCAGATAGGAGACAGAGAGTGGTGGTTGATGGGAAATATTCGTCATGGAGTTCGGTTACAAGTGGTGTGCCTCAGGGATCTGTTTTGGGGCCACTGCTGTTTGTAATTTTTATTAATGATCTGGATGAGGGTATAGTTGGGTGGATTAGTAAGTTTGCTGATGACACCAAAGTCGGAGGTGTGGTAGATTGTGAGGAAGGGTGTCATAGTTTGCAGGATGACTTAGAAAGGTTGCAGAGCTGGGCTGAGAGGTGGCGGATGGAGTTTAATGTGGAGAAGTGTGAGGTAATTCATTTCGGTAGGAATAACAGATGTGTTGAGTATAGGGCTAACGGGAGGACTTTGAATAGTGTGGAGGAGCAGAGGGATCTAGGTGTATGTGTACATAGATCCCTGAAAGTTGGGAATCAAGTAGATAAGGTTGTTAAGAAGGCATACGGAGTTTTGGCGTTTATTGGTAGGGGGATTGAATTTAGGAGTCGCAGCGTCATGATGCAACTGTACACATCTCTGGTGCGGCCGCACTTGGAGTTTTGTGTGCAGTTCTGGTCCCCACATTACAGGAAGGATGTAGAGGCTTTGGAGAGGGTGCAGAGGAGGTTTACCAGGATGTTGCCTGGTATGGAGGGGAGATCCTATGAGGAGAGATTGAGAGATTTGGGGTTGTTTTCGCTGGAAAGAAGGCGGGGATCTCATTGAAACATATAAGATGATTAGAGGTTTAGACAGGGTAGATAGTGATAGCCTTTTTCCTAGGATGGAGAAAGCTAGCACGAGGGGGCACGATTTTAAATTAAGGGGGGGTAGTTATAGGACAGATGTCAGGGGTAGGTTCTTTACCCAGAGGGTGGTGAGGGACTGGAATGCCCTGCCAGCTGCAGTTGTAAATGCACCTAGTTTGGAGGCGTTTAAAAGATCTGTGGATAGGTTTATGGATGAAAAGGGATTGGTTTAGGCTAGTGGGTCATTGTTTTGTAACTGGTCAGCGCAACATCGTGGGCCGAAGGGCCTGTTCTGCGCTGTAATGTTCTATGTTCTATGTTCTATGTTCTATGTTCTATAATTCTTCTGAGCACTCCTATTTCCTCCCACAGTCTGGAAGACAATGCTGGTTAGGTGCACTGGCCATGCTAAATTCTCCCTCAGTGTACCTGGGTAGGTGCCGGAGTGTGGCAACTTGGGGATTTTCACAGTAACTTCATTGCAGTGTTAATGTAAACCTATTTGTGACACTAATAAAACAAAGCAACAATAAATAATGTGCACACAGTTGGCGTACCCTCGAACTGAGTGGTTGTTAGGCCATTTCAGAGCGTGTTTGAGAGTCAACCACATTGCTATGGATCTGGAGTCACATGTACCCAAGTCAGATAAGGGTAGCAGATTTCCTTATTGAAAGAACATTTGGGCTTTTACAACAATGGTTTCATTGATTTCATTAGACTTGTAACTCAAATTTCACCAGCTCACAGAATCATAGAATCCCTACAACGCAGAAGGAGGCCATTCAGCCCATCAAGTCTGCACTAACTCTCCAAAAGAGCAAACCCACACTTTACACCCAACCTACACATCTTGAGACACCGAACTGCAATTTAGCATGGCCAATCCACCGAACCCGCTGGACACTAGGAGTTCACAAGCACGGGGAGAATGTGTCACTGTGCTGCCTGCCATCTGCTGTGGTGGGATTTTAACCTGGATTCCAAGAGCATTACCTTGGATCTCTGGATTGCTAGAATTGCTAGCTCATCAAGACTGGCACCACTCCCTTCACCACAAACTAAATCTTCCGACTCTATGGAAAAGTTCAACAGAAATAGGTTTACTCAGCATGCATGAGGGAGACCAGAACTTGTGGTTGTAATTTCAGCTTGCTTCTGCGTTATTCTACTAATCCTTAGTTCTTATATATTTTTATACCTCTTTCTTTACATTACAAAGCATTACATTTACATTGGGTCATCATATTGTTACTGTGAATTGGTTACAGTTCTGTTTTTGATCACAATATATGGTTTCATTTCTTGTGTGCTTTAGCTTTAATCGTTTTCTGAACTAGGAGATTATCGAGTTCTTTGAGAAAGTGACCAAAGAGGTGGATAGGGGTAAGGCGGTTGATGTGGTGTATATGGATTTTAGCAAGGCGTTTGATAAGGTTCACCATGGTAGGCTTCTGCAGAAAATGCAAATGTATGGGATTGGGGGTAATCTAGGTAATTGGATCAGGAATTGGCTAGCAGATAGGAGACAGAGGGTGGTGGTTGATGGTAAATATTCGTCATGGAGTTCGGTGACGAGTGGTGTGCCTCAGGGATCTGTTTTGGGGCCACTGCTGTTTGTAATTTTTATTAATGATCTGGATGAGGGTATAGTTGGGTGGATTAGTAAATTTGCTGATGACACCAAAGTCGGAGGTGTGGTAGATTGTGAGGAAGGGTGTCATAGTTTGCAGGGTGAAAAGGGATTAGAAAGGTTGCAGAGCTGGGCTGCAAGGTGGCGGATGGAGTTTAATATGGAGAAGTGTGAGGTAATTCATTTCGGTACGAATAACAGATGTGTTGAGTATAGGGCTAACGGGAGGACTTTGAATAGTGTGGAGGAGCAGAGGGATCTAGGTGTATGTGTACATAGATCCCTGAAAGTTGGGAATCAAGTAGATAAGGTTGTTAAGAAGGCATACGGTGTCTTGGCGTTTATTGGTAGGGGGATTGAATTTAGGAGTCGCAGCGTCATGATGCAACTGTACACAACTCTGGTGCGGCCGCACTTGGAGTTTTGTGTGCAGTTCTGGTCCCCACATTACAGGAAGGATGTAGAGGCTTTGGAGAGGGTGCAGAAGAGGTTTACCAGGATGTTGCCTGGTATGGAGGGGAGATCCTATGAGGAGAGACTGAGAGATTTGGGGTTGTTTTCGCTGGAAAGAAGGCGGCTAAGAGGGGACCTTATTGAAACATATAAGATGATTAGAGGTTTAGATAGGGTAGATAGTGATAGCCTTTTTCCTAGGATGGAGAAAGCTAGTACGAGGGGGCACGACTTTAAATTAAGGGGGGGTAGTTATAGGACTGATGTCAGGGGTAGGTTCTTTACCCAGAGGGTGGTGAGGGACTGGAATGCACTGCCAGCTGCAGTTGTAAATGCGCCTAGTTTGGGGGCGTTTAAGAGATCTGTGGATAGGTTTATGGACGAAAAGGGATTGGTTTAGGCTAGTGGGTCATTGTTTTGTAACTGGTCGGCGCAACATCGTGGGCCGAAGGGCCTGTTCTGCGTTGTAATGTTCTATGTTCTATCTCTTGTCTACCTGTTTACAATATCAAGGTGTTGTGTTGGTCAAAATATATTTTGCTGGTGTGTTAATTGTCCCATCTCCTGGATATTTGATTAGTTTTTCAGAGGCACAATAGTTCTCTTATTGTTCCTCGGAAAGATCTCACTTGGGGTGTGGCTGTTTTACTGCCACCTGAGATGTAGTTATTTGTAATTTGTCATGTATCTACCTGCAGTGAACATGGATACAACAGTACTGACTGCTGAACCCTTTCCATACATTTCTGTCCTGCTATAGCCCCCAGTCCGTGGGTTTGCTCTACTACACCCTTTCACAGAGACAGACACTGAAGAAGAAAATAGGTTTTTGAATCTGGGAAATGATGCAGAGAAGACACTTAGAACCCAGAAACACAGAAATGTTCAAATTTGCAAAAGCAACAACTGCTGAAATGGAAAAAGGAAAGCAGACAAAGGTTGCAGGTAAATTACTGTATGAGCAAAATAGCTATTGTAAATTTACTCTTTTTATCCCTAATCAAATTGAAAAGTGATGTGAGGCAAAATTGATAGTTTTCTCACTTACAAGTGGCAAAGCTATGCGATTATAACAGATTCAGTGAACAAACCTGAATTCATAAGAGTAGTCATATTGCTAACCTGATGGGGGAGGGATATAAGAACATAGAAATAGGAGCAGGAGTAGGCCATCTAGCCCTTCGAGCCTGCCCCGCCATTCAATAAGATCATGGCTGATCTGTCATGGCTCAGTTCCACATTCCCGCCCTCTCCCCATAACCCTTAATCCCCTTGCCTATCATGTATATCATCCTCAAGCTAACTGATGATGGACACCTTGACTACACATTTTGAACCTTGAGTGAATGTTACATGTGAATGTTATGTATTCATCACGAGAGTTCAGAGTGAAAATGAGACCATTGAATGGCACATGACAGCAAGTTCAAGTTTATTTATTATTGTCACAGGTGGGCTTGCTTTCATACTGCAATGATATTGCTATGAAAATCCTTGAATCGCCACACTCCAGGGCCTGTTTGGGTACACTGAGGGAGAAATTAGCATAGTTAATCTAACCAGCACGTCTTTTGGACCATGGGAGGAACCCAGAGCACTCGGAGGAAACCCACACAGACATAGGATGAATGTTCAGACTCCACACAGACAGTTGGGAATCGAACCCAGATCCCTGACACTGTGAGGCAGCAGTGCTAATCACTGTGTCACCATGTCATCCATTTCTATTCAGTTCAACAATGCCTCTCAGTGAGACAGACACTGAAAAAGACTACTGTCCTTACACATGAAAAATGGTGTCAGGACCTGAAGGGAAGATAGATTTTTGAGTCTGGGAAATGATGCTGAGAAGATGCTGAGAATCCAGGAACACAGAAAGGTTCAAACCTGCAAAAACAAAAGGATAAAGCCCCAAGCAGGAATACAGCTGGCAAAATCAGGTGAATTCAGACAACTAATGGATGATCTGATTAAAGAAAGATTAGTCTTGGATGTGCAAGACCCCTCAGTGAGACCAAGTCAACAGAAAGATGAGGTGATGATGCTAAAGAAAGTGTTAGATGTATATCAAAATGTGGAGGTTGTAAAGTGTCTGTTTGAGCAGATGTTTGGAAGGGCAGACCAGGAGATACATTATGCTGAGAGGCAGCCTAGAAGCAATCTCAGACAAAGCAAAGGCTGCAAATACTGCAGAGGATAATATGAACATGGAGAAAGCAGTGTTTTAACTGCAAGAAGCAGAGTCTTATGGCACACAAGTGCTTGACCAGAAAAAACCAAACCAATCTGTACAGCTGGCCACTAGAGAGATAGCTGTAGATGAATCTGATGAAGTATACATGATACAACAAGTTGAGAGGAGACAAATAGTTTGTGACTGTTACAATGATGACAACAGAGCGACAAGCAAACAGGAAGTGTCAGATAGACATAAGTATGTCATGCAACATAACCTTCACAACTCAGTGTGAAGCAACTCAACTGAGATCTGAAAATGAAACCCTCAAAAGTAAGATTGAGGCTATATAATAGCATGTCTTAACCGGAGAAAACAATTCAGTCTGACAGCTTAATGCAATAGCAAGAATATGATCTCCAGTTCCAGATTATAGAATCCTTCCAGTGCCAAAGAGACCATTCAGCACTGAGTCTAAATCGACACATGGACAGAGTGCCTTACCGAGGTCCTACCCACATAACCCCACATATTGATCTCGCCAATCCCCCTAACTCACACACTCTTGAACACTAAGGGACAATTCAGCACAGCCAATCCACCTAACCTGTGAATCTTTGGAATGTAGGAGGAAATGGGAGCACCCAGAGGAAACCTATATAGACACAGGGAGAACTTACAAACTCCATATGGACAGTGACCCGAGGCCAGAACTGAACCCTGCGTTGTGAGGCATCAATGCTAACAACTGTGGGAGATGGGATGCACCATCACTCATCTGGAGTAAGCTGGAGCAAGTTTAAAGCTTATCTGGTAATACTGAATGTCCCAACAGAGAAAGGGCAACAAAAGACCCCTGAGAAAGGGAAACAAAAGACTGCAGTGACTTCTGGTCGCTTTATTATACAAAGGATATCATTAAACTAGAAAGAATGCAGAGAAATAAATTACTAAGATGCTATCGGGACTTGATGGATTGAGTTATAAGGAGAGGCTGGATAGACTGGGACTTTTTTCCCTGGGAAGTAGGAGGCTTAGGGATGATCTTATAGAGGTCTATAAAATAATGAGGGGCATAGACAAGGTAGATAGTCAATATCTTTTCCTAAAGGTAGGGGAGACTAAAACTAGAGAGCATAGGTTTAAGGTGAGAGGGGAGAGACACAAAAGGGCCCAGAGGGGAATTTTTTCACACAGATGGTGGTGAGTGTTTGGAACAAGCTGCCAGAGGTATTAATAGAGGTGAGTATAATTTTGTCTTTTAAAAAGCATTTAGGCAGTTACATGGGTGAGATGGGTATAGAGAGATATGGGCCAAATGTGGGCACTGGAGACTAGCTTAGGGTGCATGGACAAGTTGGGCCAATGAGCCTGTTTCCATGACGTAAACCTCTATGACTCTATGAAAGAACAGAAAAATTACCCAGAGAGAGAGGGAGATGAAAGATCCAAAGAGACAGAGACTGAAGACTCCAGAGAGAGTGAGACAATGTTCAAGAAAACCACAAGATGTTTCCAGACTTCATCAGTACAATGGAATACATGAGCTGAAGGTAAATGAAACAGGATTTTCTTATCAGAGCTGAACTGGGACATTTGAAGGGCAGGATCCTAGGTGAATATACCAGTGAAAATACATGATAAACTGAAGCCTTCAATGAACCAAGCTGTGCAAGATCTGACCAAACACATTTCAGGGACAACACAAAGGTACCAGGAGGAAAGAATGACCTACAATTTCATGGTTACCAACTCAGAAATGGGACTTGAAGAAACTCAAGCAGATAAAAAGGCACAATAGCAGGCACATTACCTCAATGAGTGAAACTGCTCCTTCACACCAATTGAACCGTCAGTGGGAAGGGATCACACCAACTAAATACAGAACTACCATCAATTCCAGACGCCCATGTGTCTCCAGCAACCACAATGGAGCAACAACAGTCACCAAGACAACCTGCACATTATAAAGACAATGCATACAATGTACGGGCAGTGACTGAGCAGGGGTGCAGCCAGTTGTTAATGCATGATAACAGTGGGTGTACAATGGGAAACAGTGGGTAAGTTCGATAACCCACAGTCACCTAGGATTGTGCATGCAAATTTTTTTGTTTGGCTTGCTAGGAAAAGGAGGGCATTAACATTTTTGTTTGAAGTGAAAAGGAGGATGTTCATGTTTTCATAGAAGCCTACAGTGCAGAAAGAGGCCCTTCGGCCCATCGAGTCTGCACCGAACACAATCCCACCCAGGCACCACCCCCATATCCCTACATATTATACCCACTAATCCCTCTAACCTATACATCCCTGGACACTAAGGGGCAATTTCTTAGCATGGCCAATCAACCTAACCCGCACATCTTTGGACTGTGGGAGGAAACCCACACAGACACAAGGAGACTGTGCAAAATCCACACAGACAGTGACCCGAGCTGGGAATCGAACCCAGAACCTTGGAGCTGTGAAGCAGCAGTGCTAACCCACTGTGCTAACGTGCCGCCCCAAATTTTGAAAATGCAATCTTACTGACTGTACTACTTAGCTTGCGACAGTCATGTGACTCTGCCACAAGGCAAGCCCTGTGGACTGCCATTTCTACTCAGTTTATTCACACTTCTCAGGGAGACAGACTGCTGAAGAAGATTTTTATTTTTGAAATATTTCCAAAACACGAGGAGATTTTTTAAAATCACTTCCACAAATGTAAAAATATTTTTTTCAGTGTCAATCAGGCTCCTCAGCAATAATTAGGAACAATACACCTTTAAAAACCTATTTTTATCTCATTTAATTCGATGAAACTTTCTCAAAGGCTTTCACAGTCAGGTGAATAGTTTAAAAGGGCAGGATCCTGTTCGGTCGGTCACTGTTTCACTTGATTACAGTTGGGGTCTTCAAACTCCACATGGAATCACAATTGATAGTTGGTCATCGTTGTAATATAAAGGTCTGGCACATGTATGGTTAATATGGAACTGAGTAGAGTATTGCCCACACACTGATGTAAGAGAGCACATGACCCTCAGCCAGTGTCAATCAAGTCTTCAGCAGAGCTGTGTGTAACCAGCCAGCATGGAGACAGCTCCGAGCTTGTCCCCTTTCCTCTATATTTTTAAATAGTTATAAGCGTCGATAAAGACATAGGGTTAACTTCCATATGATTGCAAAGAATCCTTCAGCTCCACCCAACAAAATGGTGGCAGCTTTCAATGAAATGATATGATTTGATTTATTATTGTCACATGAAAACTATTGTTTCTTGCACAGAAAAGGCATACCGTTCATACAGAAGGAAACGAGAGAGCGCAGAATGTAGTGTTACAGTCATAGCTAGGGTGTAGAGAAAGATCAACTTAGTGCAAAATAAGTCCATTCTAAAGTCTGACAGCAGCAGGGAAGAAGCTGTTCTTGAGTCGGTTAGTACGTGACCTTAGAGTTTTGTATCTTTTTCCCAAGAGAGAATGTCCAAAGTTCATGGGGTTCTTAATTATGCTGACTTCTTTGCCGAGGCAGCGGGAAGTGTAGACAGTGTCAATGGATGGGAAGCTGGTTTGTGTGATGGATTGAGTTACATTTATGATCTTTTGTAGTTCCTTGCATCTTGGGCAGAGCAGGAGCCATACCAAGCTGTGATACAATCAGAAAGAATGCTTTCTATGGTGCATCTGTAAAAGTTGGTGAGAATCATGGCTAACATGCCAAATTTCTTTAGTCTACTGAGAAAGTAGAAGCTTTGGTGGGTTTTCTTAACTATAGTGTTGGCATGGGGGGGACGAGGACAGGTTGTTGGTGATCTGGATACCTAAAAACTTGAAGCTCTTTTCTACTTCGTCCCCATTGATGTACAAAGAACAAAGAACAAAGAACAACACAGCACGGGAAACAGGCCCTTCGGCCCAACGAGCCCATGCCGCCGTCCCATGGTCAGTGACCTATTCATGATTTTAGTCTACGCCTAATGTGTGAGGATCAGGGAGGTCCAATATAGGGACAATTTTTTACCCAATCAATCAGCCTAGAAGCACATCTTTGGGATGTGGGAGGAAACCGGAGCACCCGGAGGAAACCCACGCAACCACGGGGAGAACGCGCAAACTCCCACGGACACAGGCCCAAATCCATGTGTCCGCACAGCAACAGAGATAGTCTCTGAGCTGTCATGTTGCCCTCGAGATGGTCCAGTTTAAGCACACCGACGACATGAAGCAGTAGGCAACTCCCGAAGCAACATCCAAGAGCAGCCCACCACAACCTGCCGCATGCATGCCCCTTGCTGGTCAACAGGGGCATGTTCTCCTTTATGCTTCCTGAAATCGATAACACTCTCCTTTGTTTTGTTCACATTGAGGGAAAGATTATTCTTGCCGCACCAGTTCACCAGATTCTCTATCTCATTCCTGTACTCATGCAAACTATTGCAGCAAATGCAGAGGAAAACTAAAATGTTGCAAATGTGGATCCAACCAGGAATTTGTAATCCTTTGGATCTACTTTGGATCTGGTAATGTCAAATGATGATGTGGGTATGCCGGTGTTGGATTGGCGTAAACACAGTAAAAAGTCTGACAACACCAGGTTTTAGTCCAACCGATTTATTTGATAATATTCTCACAAGCTTTCGAGGTTACCCTCTTCGTCAGGTGAATGGAGAGTTCTGGCCTCAGACAGAGCATATAAAGCACAGACAGTTTAGAGATTGCTGATTAGAATGCGAATCCTTTTTACAAAGTCAAATGAGGCAGGTTTAGTAAATGATGTCAGAGTAAACGATCCCCTAGGAAAGAGTGACCATAACATGGTAAAATTTAGAATTCAGTTCACAAGTGAGGAACTTGGGTTGGGAACAACTGTGCTAAACTTAAACAAGGATAGTTACAAAGGAATGAGGGCAGAGTTGGTTTGAATGGACTGGGAAAGGTGTTTAGCAGAAAAGTTCCCAGCACTGATCCCTGAGGAACATCACTTGCCACAGCCCTCTATTCAGAAATGCAACCTTCCACTGCTACCATCTGTCTTCTTTGACCAAGCCAGTTTTGCATCTACCTTGCCAGCTCACCTCTGGTCTCATGCGACTTCACCTTCTGTACCAGTCTGCCAGGAAGGACCTTGTCAAAGGCCTTACTGAAGTCCATGTAGACAACATCCACTGCCCTACCCTCATCAATCATCTTCGTCACTTCCTCAAAAAACTCAATCAAGTTCATGAGACACGACCTCCCTTTCACAAAACCATGTTGCCTCTCACTAATACGTCCACTTATTTCCAAGTGGGAATAAATCCTATCTTGAAGAATCCTCTCCAATAATTTTCCTACCACCGATATAAGGCTCACCAACCTGTCATTACCTGGATATGAATGAGAGGAAATCTTATAGAAACATATAAGATTATGAAGGGAATAGATAAGGTAGAAGCAGGGAAGTTATTTCCACTGGTGAGTGAAACTAGAACTTGGAGACATGGCCTCAAAATAAGGGGGAGCAGATTTAGGATTGAGTTGAGGAGGAACTTCTTCACACAAAGGGTTGTGAATCTGTGGAATTCCCTGCCAGTGAAACAGTTGAGGCTACCTCATTGAATGTTTTTAAGGCAAAGATAGATAAATTTTTGTAAAGGAATTAAGAATCATGATGAGTGGGCAGGTAAGTGGAGCTGAGTCCATGAAAAGATCAGCCATGATCTTATTGAATGGCAGAGCAGACTCAAGGAGCGAAATGGCCTACTCCTGCTCCTAGTTCTTATGTTCTTATAGTTGATGAGTGTCCCTGATCCTGTGGAGAGATTGGAGAAACTTAAGTTGCTCCCCTCAGACATGGGAAGGTCCAGAGGGGATTTAATCGCGATGTTAAGCAACAAGAGGAGTCGAGACAGAGTACACAGGCAGAAACTGATCCTATTGGCGGAAAGATAAAGAATCAGAGTATACAAATTTAAGATAAGAGTAAAAAAGCCAAAGGAACATAGTGAAATACTCTCTTATACAGTGAGTGGTCAGGATCTGGAATATGCTTCCTGAGAGTGCGATGGAGCGAGATTCCCCTGTACAGTGAGTGGTCAGGATCTGGATCTCACTGCCTGAGAGTGAGATGGAGTGAGATTCCCCTGTACAGTGAGTGGTCAGGATCAGGAACGCACTGCCTGAGAGTGAGATGGAGCGAGATTCCCCTGTACAGTGAGTGGTCAGGATCTGGAACACACTGCCTGAGAGTGAGATGGAGCGAGATTCCCCTGTACAGTGAGTGGTCAGGATCAGGAACACACTGCCTGAGAGTGAGATGGAGCGAGATTCCCCTGTGCAGTGAGTGGTCAGGATCTGGAACACACTGCCTGAGAGTGAGATGGAGCGAGATTCCCCTGTACAGTGAGTGGTCAGGATCAGGAACGCACTGCCTGAGAGTGAGATGGAGCGAGATTCCCCTGTACAGTGAATGGTCAGGATCAGGAACACACTGCCTGAGAGTGAGATGGAGCGAGATTCCCCTATACAGTGAGTGGTCAGGATCTGGAACACACTGCCTGAGAGTGAGATGGAGCGAGATTCCCCTGTACAGTGAGTGGTCAGGATCTGGAACACACTGCCTGAGAGTGAGATGGAGTGAGATTCCCCTATACAGTGAGTGGTCAGGATCAGGAACACACTGCCTGAGAGTGAGATGGAGCGAGATTCCCCTATACAGTGAGTGGTCAGGATCTGGAATGCTCTGCCTGAGAGTGAGATGGAGTGAGATTCTCCTGTACAGTGAGTGGTCAGGATCTGGAACACACTGCCTGAGAGTGAGATGGAGCGAGATTCCCCTATACAGTGAGTGGTCAGGATCAGGAACGCACTGCCTGAGAGTGAGATGGAGCGAGATTCCCCTGTACAGTGAGTGGTCAGGATCTGGAACACACTGCCTGAGAGTGAGATGGAGCGAGATTCCCCTGTACAGTGAGTGGTCAGGATCAGGAACACACTGCCTGAGAGTGAGATGGAGCGAGATTCCCCTGTACAGTGAGTGGTCAGGATCTGGAACACACTGCCTGAGAGTGAGATGGAGCGAGATTCCCCTGTACAGTGAGTGGTCAGGATCAGGAACACACTGCCTGAGAGTGAGATGGAGCGAGATTCCCCTGTACAGTGAGTGGTCAGGATCTGGAACACACTGCCTGAGAGTGAGATGGAGCGAGATTCCCCTATACAGTGAGTGGTCAGGATCAGGAACGCACTGCCTGAGAGTGAGATGGAGTGAGATTCCCCTGTACAGTGAGTGGTCAGGATCTGGAACACACTGCCTGAGAGTGAGATGGAGCGAGATTCCCCTGTACAGTGAGTGGTCAGGATCTGGAACACACTGCCTGAGAGTGAGATGGAGCGAGATTCCCCTGTACAGTGAGTGGTCAGGATCTGGAACACACTGCCTGAGAGTGAGATGGAGCGAGATTCCCCTGTACAGTGAGTGGTCAGGATCAGGAACACACTGCCTGAGAGTGAGATGGAGCGAGATTCCCCTGTACAGTGAGTGGTCAGGATCTGGAACACACTGCCTGAGAGTGAGATGGAGCGAGATTCCCCTGTACAGTGAGTGGTCAGGATCTGGAACACACTGCCTGAGAGTGAGATGGAGCGAGATTCCCCTGTACAGTGAGTGGTCAGGATCTGGAACACACTGCCTGAGAGTGAGATGGAGCGAGATTCCCCAGTACAGTGAGTGATCAGGATCTGGAACACACTGCCTGAGAGTGAGATGGAGCGAGATTCCCCTGTACAGTGAGTGGTCAGGATCTGGAACACACTGCCTGAGAGTGAGATGGAGCGAGATTCCCCTGTACAGTGAGTGGTCAGGATCTCGAACGCACTGCCTGAGAGTGAGATGGAGCGAGATTCCCCTGTACAGTGAGTGGTCAGGATCTGGAACACACTGCCTGAGAGTGAGATGGAGCGAGATTCCCCTGTACAGTGAGTGGTCAGGATCTGGAACACACTGCCTGAGAGTGAGATGGAGGCAGATTCAGTTGATGGAATTGGATAATAACTAACAGAAAGGGAAAGTGCATGCCTTTGGGGTAAGAGCCGGAAAGAAGAACTGGTTAAATTGGTCTTGCAGAATGCCAGCTTGTAGCAAACGGCCCCCTTCTGTCCTGGAACTACACAGTAATTCCCTGTTAAAATAATACCTGATGTGACAAGCAAGGAGTTCAATTGCTAACCTGCAGGTGTGACCATGCTTGAATCATAGAATTCCTACCGTGCAGAAAGAAGCCATTCGGCCCATCGAGTCTGCACCGACAACAGTTCCACCCAGGCCCTATCCCCATAACATCAAGTATTTAATCCACCTAACCGACACATCTTGGGACACTAAGGAGCAATTTTAGCATGTCAATCCACCTAACCTGCACATCTACAGAGGACTGTCTGTATGGAGTTTGCACATTCTCCCCATCGCTTCATGGGTTTCCTTCACGTGCTCCCACACTCCAAAGATGTGCGGTTTAGTATGACTGGCCATGCTAAATTGCCCCTTCATGTCAGCTAGGGTAAATGCGTGGGGTAATGGAGATAGGGCCTGGGTGGGATCGTGGCCGGTGCAGACTCGATGGGCCAAATGGCCTCCTTCTGCACTGTAGGGTTCTATGATTCTATCTTTTGGAGTGTGGGAGGAAATTGGAGTAGACACACAGGGACACCAGGAGAACGGATCCCTGGCACTGTGAGGCAGCAATGTGCCACCGTGCCACCCTGTGACAAAGAAAGTCTAAAATCATAAGGGAGGGAAAATCCCACCACCGGAAAGAAAATAAACATATTAAATCGAAAATTACAAGTTAAAAATGCTGCTTGAGATATTTGACATCCTGGTATAACCTTCCCAAGGTGGAGTGTGATAGAACAGAGAGTACTGTACAAAGCAGGCTGCAGTGCGATTTAACAGATAATAATCTACAGGCTGCAGTATGTTATAGGAACCATTCAGGCTGCAGAGTGTTACACAGAAGGTATCTACCAGACCTCAGTGTGTTAAATAAAGGATAATTCATAGACCATAAAAGAGAGAGAGAGAGAGCGAGAGATAAAGCAGCTTCAATCATGCCTTGGGTACCTGCCAGTGTCCAGCTCAGTCGCAGTATAATTTTTAATCAGTACGCTGCTCCCTTGCTTAGGCTGCCAGGCACAATTCTCTTTGATCAGGGGAAGGTTGGAACCAGCACTTAATTACAACCTTGTACATGTCTTGGCTGTGGCTAGCAAGCAGTGTATTATGTTAACACTGTGAAATCATTCCGAGACTCAAAGCTCGCAACTCGCTGTGGAGAAGCTTTGGGCATAGAGGTGTAATTCAGATGTCTTACTCACTCTTCTATTGATTCGATCTCTCGTCGCCAACAGGGCAATTGAAGTGTATTTTTCCAGAAAGCAACCAGACAACCTAATTTTCGGGACAATTACAGCGCTTGTCTGCTTTTGGTGGCACTAACGATATAAAATGCACCTTAATTGACTTCTTGAGTGAGAGAGACATCTTATGATCCCAGCTTCCCATCAAAGGCGTGAACTTTCAGGGTCACCTCACTCTGTTTCCAAATGCGGCGCAATTAAGTTTTGTTAACAGAATGACTGCGTTTGCCAAATCATTTTTTAATGCGCAGACGTGGGCCATTGACCACCTCTGCTTCAAGGACAAGTTTGTTCCATTTTTCTAAATTAATTTCTTCATCTTTCAATATTATGCTCTCTTCTCTGTCGCTACTTGGCTACAGATTTGCAGGCGCGTAGCTCCCTGCAGTGTCTGATCCAAATGGCCATTTTGCAACAATATTTATGTTGAGATTGAAAGAGCTACTTACATCGTTCACCTACCTCCTCTGCTAAACAAACATTCGTGCAGCTAGACTCTTCCCCAAAGCTGATTATGGTTTTGTTTATTTTTGCTCCCTAGTCTAGTTGGGACTGAGGCTCATTATAGTTCACCTTCTCCTTCTCCTTAGGCAGTCCCTGGAAGTCGAAATTGACTTGTTTTTTTGTATCAGTATGGCAAAGTTTAAAGTTTATTTATTAGTCACTAGTAAGACTTACATTTGGGCGCGCCTGCACAAGGATATTTTGGCCCTGGAGGGAGTGCAGAGGAGGTTTACTAGGCTGATACCGGAGTTGAGGGGATTGAGCTATGAGGAGAGGCTGAATAAACTAGGCTTGTACTCGTTAGAGTTTAGAAGAATGAGGGGAGATCTCATTGAGACGTATAAGATGATGAATGGGATGGATAGGATAGAGGTGGAGAGACTCTTCCCGCTCAAAAAAGACAGTAGGACTAGGGGGCACAGCCTCAAGGTAAAGGGGAGACGGTTTAGAAAAGAGTTGAGGAGGAACTTCTTCACTCAAAGGGTGGTGAATCTCTGGAATTCTCTGCCCGTTGAAGTGGTGGAGGCTGCCTCGCTAAATATTTTTAAGAAACGGGTTGCTGGGTTTTTGATAAGAGAAGGGATTAAGGGTTATGGGGAGAGGGCGGGAAGGTGGAGCTGAGCCACGACAGATCAGCCATGATCTTATTGAATGGCGGGGCAGGCTCGAAGGGCCAGATGGCCTACTCCTGCTCCTATTTCTTATATTCTTATGTTCTTAACACCACACATCGGATCTGGAATCACTTGTAGCCTAAACCAAGTAAGGTAAGTTCCATTGATTTAAGTTTTTTTTTAAGTTTACTTATTAGTCACAAGTAAGGCTTACATTAACACTGCAATGAAATTAGTGTGAATTTCTGAGCCGGGAATCGAACCCGGGTCCCTGGCGCTGTGAGGCAGCTAAACACTGTACCACCATGCTGATGGGCATTGCTTCCACATGGGGAGGTGATGGCTGAGTGGTATTGCCACTGGACTATTAATCCAGAAACTCAGCTAATGCTCTGGGAACCCGGGTTCGAACCCCTTCACGGCAGATGCCAGAATTTGAATTCAATAAAAAAAATCTGGAATTAGGAATCTACTGATGGCCATGAAACCATTGTTGATTGTTGGAAAAACCCAACTGGTGCACTAATGTCTTTTGGGGAGGATTTCTGCCATCCTTACCCGGCCTGACCCACATATGCATCCAGAGCTACAGCAATATGATAGATGGTTACATGTGTAAGATGAGTATAGACGGATATGGCTCAAACGCAGGCAATTGGGATAGACAAGTTGGGCTGAAGGGACTGTTTCCACGCTGTAAACCTCTATGACTAGGAAACTAGGGATGGGCAATAATTTCTGGCCAACTGGCGATGCCCATGTCCCATAAATGAATAAAACAAATACTCAAAATGGGTTCTCAGAGAGACCGATAATCTCTGTCACAGAAGAGGCAAGGGGTGGTGAAGGAGCATGTGGGCAGGGTGCCCAGGTTGTTACACGTTCTTTTCGCTTGGCTTCAGCTTGCTCTTGGCATTGCAACTCGAGGTGTCTTGTTAAGACCCAGACCAGAAACTCCAAGAGGATGGTGTGGAGATAAAAACATAGAACATAGAAACTTAGAAAAATGACAACACAATACAGACCCTTTGGCCCATAAAGTTGTGCTGAACACATTCCTATCTTAGAGATTACTAAGCTTACCAAGAACCCTCTATCCTATTAAGTTCCATGTACTTACCTAAAAGTCTCTTAACAGACTCTATTGGATCTGGCTCCACTACTGTTGCCGGCAGCCCATTCCACGCACCCACCACTCTCTGAGTGTAAAACTTACCCCTGACATCTCCTCTGTACCTACACCCCAGCACCTTAAATCTGTGTCCTCTTGTGGCAACCATTTCAGCCCTGGGAAAAAGCCTCTGACTATCCATTCGATCAATACCTCTCAACATCTTATACACCTCTATCAGCTCACCCCTCATTCTTTGTCTCTCCAAGGAGAAATGGCCGAGCTCCCTTAAGCTATCTTCATAAGGCATGCCACCCAATCCAGGCAACATTCTTGTAAATCTCCTCTGTACCTTTTCTATGGCTTCCACATCCATCCTTCCTGTAATGAGGCGACCAGAACTAAGCACAATACTCCAAGTGGGGTCTGACCAGTCCTATATAAGAACAAAGAACAAAAACAGCCTGGGAAACAGGCCCTTTGGCCCAACGAGCCCGCACCGCCATCTTAACACCACCAGTACCCCCCTCCACCCATGACCCTTGTCTAATGTTTTATGGCCACCCACATTGAGGGAAACTGATTTAGGGACAATTTATTCCTGCCAATCAGCCTAACAGTGCATCTTTGGGGTGTGGAGGGAAACCGGAGCATCCGGAGAAAACCCACACAAGCACGGGGAGAATGCGAAAACTCCCACAGACACCGGCCCAAATCTATGTGTCTGCACAGCAATCAGCGATAGTCACTGAGCTGTCGTCATGCCCAGTATCTGGTCCAGTTTAGGCACACACTAACGACATGAAGCACTAGACCAATCTCAAACAACCAAGAGCAGCCCCAGTACGACCCATCGTGTGTATGCCCCTCGTTGGACACAAGGCGGACCGACTTAAAACCTGTGAATAAAAAGAGAAAAAGAAACATTATTGTTGTACCATATCCATTTACCTTACCAGGGACGCCCCAATGCTAATGACCCTTATTTAAAACAATCTCCTATATCCACCCATCTCCAACTCAGTCATGTGCCTGTCTAAGTTACTCTTAAAGGACTCTAGCGTGTTTGCCTCCACCACCTTACTTGGCAGAGCATTCCATACCCCTACTACCCTCTGTGTGAAAAACCTCCCTCTAATACCTGTGTTATACCTCTTATATATAGCTGTAACGTTATCTCTCGACTCCTAAACTCAATTCCTCGATTGATGAAGGCCCGTACACCATACGCTTTCTTAACCACAGCTTCAACCTGCGCAGCTGATTTGAGCGTCCTATGAACTCGGACCCCAAGACCCTTCTGATCTTACACACTACCAAAAGTCCTACTATTAATGTTATATTCTGCCATCCTATTTGACCTGCCAAAATGAACCACTTCACACTTATCTGGGTTGAACTCCATCTGCCACTTCTCCACCCAGTCTTGCATCCGATTAATGTCTCGCTGCAACTTTTGATATCCCTCCTTGGTCATCCCTCAGATGGTCAAGAGCTTTAAGTTTTTAGGTATCCAGATCACCAACAACCTGTCCTGGTTCCCCCATGTTGACACTACAGTTAAGAAAGCCCACCAACACCTCTACTTTCTCAGAAGACTAAGGAAATTTGGCATGTCAGCTGCAGCTCTCACCAACTTTTATAGATGCACCATAGAAAGCATTCTTTCTGGTTGTATCACAGCTTGATATGGCTCCTGCTCTGCCCAAGACTGCAAGGAACTACAAAAAGTCATGAATGTAGCCCAATTCATCCTGCAATCCATTGACTCTGTCCACATTTCCCGCTGCCTTAGAAAAGCAGCCAGCATAATTAAACACCCCGCACACCCCGGACATGTACTCTTCCACCATCTGTTTGTAATTTTTATCAATGATCTGGATGAGGGTATAGTTGGGTGGATTAGTAAGTTTGCTGATGACACTAAAGTCGGAGGTGTGGTAGATTGTGAGGAAGGGTGTCATAGTTTGCAGGAAGACTTAGACAGGTTGCAGAGCTGGGCTGTGAGGTGGCGGATGGAGTTTAATGTGGAGAAGTGTGAGGTAATTCATTTCGGTAGGAATAACAGATGTGTTGAGTATAGGGCTAACGGGAGGACTTTGAATAGTGTGGAGGAGCAGAGGGATCTAGGTGTATGTGTACATAGATCCCAGAAAGTTGGGAATCAAGTGGATAAGGTTGTTAAGAAGGCATACGGTGTCTTGGCGTTTATTGGTAGGGGGATTGAATTTAGGAGTCGCAGCGTCATGATGCAACTGTACACAACTCTGGTGCGGCCACACTTGGAGTTTTGTGTGCAGTTCTGGTCCCCACATTATAGGAAGGATGTAGAGGCTTTGGAGAGGGTGCAGAGGAGGTTTACCAGGATGTTGCCTGGTATGGAGGGGAGATCCTATGAGGAGAGACTGAGAGATTTGGGGTTGTTTTCGCTGGAAAGAAGGCGGCTAAGAGGGGATCTCATTGAAACATATAAGATGATTAGAGGTTTAGACAGGGTAGATAGTGATAGCCGTTTTCCTAGGTTGGAGAAAGCTAGCACGAGGGGGCACGACTTTAAATTAAGGGGGGTAGTTATAGGACTGATGTCAGGGATAGGTTCTTTACCCAGAGGGTGGTGAGGGACTGGAATGCCCTGCCAGCTGCAGTTGTAAATGCACCTAGTTTGGGGGCGTTTAAGAGATCTGTGGATAGGTTTATGGATGAAAAGGGATTGGTTTAGGCTAGTGGGTCATTGTTTTGTAACTGGTCGGCGCAACATCGTGGGCCGAAGGGCCTGTTCTGTGCTGTAATGTTCTAATATTCTATGTTCTATGTCTATCTTCTATGGGGTAAAAGATACAAAAGTCTGAGACCACGCACCACCTGACTCAAAAACAGCTTCTTCCCTGCTGCCATCAGACTTTTGAATGAGCCTACCTCACCTTAAATTGATCTTTCTCTACACCCTGGCTATGACTGTAACTCTACATTCTGCACTCCCTCTTTTCCTTCTCCCAGTGGTATGCTTTATTTGTATAGCACAGAAGAAACAATACTTTTCACTGTATACCAATACATGTGATCATATTAAATCAAATCAAAAGATGTTTTATGAAGATAACCTGGACCCTAAGGGGTCCCACTATATTATGGTCCCACTCATCCCAAAACCATTCATTTTTGCCAGAGGTCAGTGGACCTTTCCATGGTCTTTTCTTTTCCTGTTCCGATTCCCGCAGCAGGCAGGATGGTAAAATCCTGGTCTAAATAATTACATTTGAATTTGGCATTAAGGTGAGCATAAGATATTTCTCTCCAGGTATGATTGAAGTGATCCACTAATAAACTTTTATCAAACAAAGTTTATTTAAGAACACAGTTAAAATATAACAATGAGAAATAGCATAACTTTTACCAATTACAAGATTCAAACATGATACAGTATAAACTCTAACAGCTAGCTATCTCTGATGTTCCAAATTAAATATCACATCGACATACACCCCTTTCTATACTTGGCACAGAAAGCAAGTATACTCGCGTGATGCTGAATTTTACAGCTTTATAACACCGACAGTGAATTGGTCCTTGAATATTGGATTAAATCTCTGAGGCTTCCTAGTCCCGGAACTTTCAAAAAAGGCACTGGGGAGAGAGAGAGAGAGACAGACAGAGAAATACACTGTCTCCTTCTGCCAGTTTACACAGAAACAGTACATTAAACCCACTTAAAACTATACCTTATTTCTAATGTTTACTGATATAAACAAATCCTTTCAAACTACTTTTGTTTCCCTAACATATGTCAGCATGGGGAAGGTGGAGGATGGTGACAAACTTTTGGAGGCAAGAAAAATGGAAGAAAATGCAGCACAATCCATCACAGTTGATAAGGTCAAAGGCTTTTATAAGGTCAAAGGAGGTCATGTGCTGTATGAGAACAACAGAACAAAGATCAAAGAACAAAGATTAAAGATCAAAAACAAAGAACAAACAACAAAGAACAAAGAAAATTAGAGCACAGGAACAGGCCCTTCGGCCCTCCAAGCCTGCATTGGCCATGCTGCCCATCTGAACTAAAACCCATACCCTTCTGGGGACCATATCCCTCTACTCCCATCCTATTTTAGGTATTTGTGAAGACGCCCCTCAAAACTCTCTATCATATTTGCTTCCACTACCTTCCCTGACAGCGGGTTTCAGGTACCCACCACGCTCTGTGTAAAAAACTTGTCTCATAAGAACATAAGAAATAGGAGCAGGAGTAGGCCATCTAGCCCTTCGAGCCTGCCCCGCCATTCAATAAGATCATGGCTGATCTGTCGCGGCTCAGTTCCACTTTCCCGCCCTCTCCCCATAACCCTTAATCCCCTCTCTTATCAAAAACCCATCAACACGCTTCTTAAAAATATTTAGCGAGGCAGCCTCCACCACTTCAACGGGCAGAGAATTCCAGAGATTCACCTCATACATCTCCTTTAAACCTTGCTCCTCACACCTTAAACCAATGCCCATGAGTAGTTGACTCTTCCACTTTGGGAAAAAGCTTCTGATGATCCACTGTGTCCATAATCTTGTAGACTTCTATCAGGTCACCCCTCAACCTTTGTTGCTTCAGTGAGAACAAACAAAGTTTCTCCAACCTCTCCTCATAGCTAATGTCCTCCATACCAGGCAACATCCTGGTAAATCTTTTCTGTACCCTCTCTAAAGCCTCCTCACCCTTCTCGTAGTGTGGCGACCAGAATTGAACTCTATATTCCAAGTGCGGCCTAACTAAGGTTCTATAAAGCTACAACATGACTTGCCAATTTTTAAACTCAATGCCCTGACTGATGAAGGCAAGCATGCCATATGCCTTCTTGAGTACTTTCTCCACCTGCATTGCCAGTTTCAGTGAGCTGTGCACCTCTCGTGGGTGAAGACATGTCTGTACTGCCCCCTGGTGGGCAGAATCCACATTGAGGCTGTGGGAGGAGATTCTCAGCCACAGGGAGAAGGTGAATAAGGGGAACTCTTAAATGACCTTCCCTGAGGCCGAACACAGGGAAATTCCTCTGTAACTACTACAGCTGAACTTGTCACTTTACTTGCAAATGATCGTGATTACAACATCTCTGAGATCTCCTGGCATGTTCTGTTTCTTCCAGATAAGGGAAATCAGGTCATGTCTTCTCACCAATAGTGCTTCTCCACCAGATTCTCATATTTCAGGGAGAATTCCATCTGCTCCTGATGTCTTGTTGTTATCTAGCTATCAGGTATCCTTCTCTATCTTGTGCTGGGTTGGAGTTACGCTGGGTTGGGGTTGTGCTGGGTTGGGGTTGTGCTGGATTGAGATTGTGCTGAGTTGGGGTTGTGCTGGGTTGGGGTTGTGCTGGGTTGGTGTTTTGCTGCGTTGGTGTTGTGCTGGGTTGGTGTTGTGCTGGGTTGGCGTTGTGCTGGGTTGGGTTTGTGCTGAGTTGGGTTTGTGCTAGGTTGGGGTTGTGCTGGGTTGGGGTTGTGCTGGGTTGGGGTTGTGCTGAGTTGGGTTTGTGCTGAGTTGGGTTTGTGCTGGGTTGGGGTTGTGCTGGTTTGGGGTTGTGCTGGTTGGTGTTGTGCTGAGTTGGGGTTGTGCTGAGTTGGGGTTGTGCTGGGTTGGGGTTGTGCTGGGTTGGTATTGTGCTGAGTTGGGGTTGTGCTGAGTTGGGGGTGTGCTGGGTTGCGGTTGTGCTGAGTTGGGGTTGTGCTGAGTTGGTGTTGTGCTGAGTTGGGGTTGTGCTGGATGGGCGTTGTGCTGGGTTGGGGTTTTGCTGGGTTGGGGTTGTGCTGAGTTGGGGTTCTTTTGAGCTGGGGTTGTGTTGAGTTGGGGTTGTGTGCTGGGTTGGCGTTGTGTTGGGATGGGGTTGTGCTGGGTTGGGGTTGTGCTGGGTTAGGGTTGTGCTGGGTTGGGGTTGTGCTGGGTTGGGGTTGTGCTGGGTTGGGTTTGTGCTGAGTTGGGGTTGTGCTGGGTTGGGGTTGTGCTGAGTTGGGTTTGTGCTGGGTTGGGGTTGTGCTGAGTTGTCCTATGAGGAGAGATTGAGTGATTTGGGGTTGTTTTCGCTGGAAAGAAGGCGGCTACGAGGGGATCTCATTGAAACATATAAGATGATTAGAGGTTTAGACAGGGTAGATAGTGATAGCCTTTTTCCTAGGATGGAGAAAGCTAACACGAGGGGGCACGATTTTAAATTAAGGGGGGGTAGTTATAGGACAGATGTCAGGGGTAGGTTCTTTACCCAGAGGGTGGTGAGGGACTGGAATGCCCTGCCAGCTGCAGTTGTAAATGCACCTAGTTTGGGGGCGTTTAAAAGATCTGTGGATAGGTTTATGGATGAAAAGGGATTGGTTTAGGCTAGTGGGTCATTGTTTTGTAACTGGTCGGCGCAACATCGTGGGCCGAAGGGCCTGTTCTGCGCTGTAATGTTCTATGTTCTATGTTCTATGTTCTATGAGTTGGGGTTGTGCAGGATTGGGTTTGTGCTGGGTTGGGGTTGTGTTGGATTGGGGTTGTGCTGAGTTGGGGTTGTGCTGAGTTGGGGTTGTGCTGGGTTGGGGTTGTGCTGAGTTGGGGTTGTGCTGAGTTGGGGTTGTGCTGAGTTGGGGTTGTGCTGGGTTGGGGTTGTGCTGGATGGGGGTTGTGCTGAGTTGCGGTTGTGCTGAGTTGGGTTTGTGCTGAGTTGGGCTTGTGCTGGGTTGGGGTTGTGCTGGGTTGGTGTTGTGCTGAGTTGGGGTTGTGCTGAGTTGGGGTTGTGCTGAGTTGGGGTTGTGCTGGGTTGGGGTTGTGCTGGGTTGGGGTTGTGCTGCGTTGGCGTTGTGCTGGGTAAGGGTTGTGCTGGGTTGGGGTTGTGCTGGGTTAGTGTTGTGCTGAGTTGGGGTTGTGCTGGGTTGGTGTTGTGCTGAGTTGGGGTTGTGCTGAATTGGGGTTGTGCTGAGTTGGTATTGTGCTGAGTTGGGGTTCTGCTGGGTTGTGGTTGTGCTGAGTTGGGGTTGTGCTGAGTTGGGGTTGTGCTGAGTTGGGTTTGTGCTGAGTTGGGGTGTGCTGTGTTGGGTTCGTGCTGAGTTGGTGTTGTGTTGAGTTGGGGTTGTGCAGGGTTGGGTTTGTGTTGAGTTGTGTTTGTGCTGAGTTGGGGTTGTGCTGTGTTGGGGTTGTGCTGAGTTGGGTTTGTGCTGGGTTGGGGTTGTGCTGAGTTGGGGTTGTTCTGGGTTGGTGTTGTGTTGAGTTGGGGTTGTGCAGGGTTGGGTTTGTGCTGGATTGGGGTTGTGCTGAGTTGGGTTTGTGCTGGGTTGGGGTTGTGCTGAGTTGGGGTTGTGCTGGGTTGGAGTTGTGCTGAGTTGAGGTTGTGCTGGATTGGAGTTGTGCTGAGTTGGGGTTGTGCTGAGTTGGGGTTGTGCTGAGTTGGGGTTGTGCTGAGTTGGGGTTGTGCTGAGTTGGGTTTGTGCTGAGTTGGTTTTGTGCTGAGTTGGGGTTGTGCTGGGTTGGGGTTGTGCTGAGTTGGGTTTGTGCTGGGTTGGGGTTGTGCTGAGTTGGGGTTGTTCTGGGTTGGTGTTGTGGTGAGTTGGGGTTGTGCTGAGTTGGGTTTGTGGTGGGTTGGGGTTGTGCTGAGTTGGGGTTGTGCTGGATTGGAGTTGTGCTGAGTTGGGGTTGTGCTGAGTTGCGGTTGTGCTGAGTTGGGATTGTGCTGGGTTGTGGTTGTGCAGGGTTGGGTTTGTGCTGGGTTGGGGTTGTGCTGAGTTGGGGTTGTGCTGGGTTGGAGTTGTGCTGAGTTGAGGTTGTGCTGAGTTGGGATTGTGCTGGGTTTGATTTTTGCTGAGTTGGGTTTGTGCTGGATTGGGGTTGTGCTGAGTTGGGGTTGTGCTGAGTTGAGGTTGTGCTGGATTGGAGTTGTGCTGAGTTGGGGTTGTGCTGAGTTGGGGTTGTGCTGAGTTGGGGTTGTGCTGGGTTGGAGTTGTGCTGAGTTGGGGTTGTGCTGGGTTGGGGTTGTGCTGAGTTGTGGTTGTGCTGAGTTGGGGTTGTGCTGGGTTGGAGTTGTGCTGAGTTGGGGTTGTGCTGAGTTGGGGTTGTGCTGAGTTGGGGTTGTGCTGAGTTGGGATTGTGCTGGGTTCGTTTTGTGCTGAATTGGGGTTGTGCTGGGTTGGGGTTGTGCTGGGTTGGGGTTGTGCTGGATGGGGGTTGTGCTGAGTTGTGGTTGTGCTGAGTTGGGGTTGTGCTGAGTTGGGTTTGTGCTGAGTTGGGTTTGTGCTGAGTTGGGGTTGTGCTGAGTTGGGGTTGTGCTGGATGGGGGTTGTGCTGGGTCGGGGTTGTGCAGAGTTGGGATTGTGCTGGGTTCGTTTTGTGCTGAGTTGGGGTTGTGCTGTGTTGGGGTTGTGCTGGGTTGGCGTTGTGCTGGGTTGGGGTTTTGCTGGGTTGGGGTTGTGCTGAGTTGGGGTTCTTTTGAGCTGGGGTTGTGTTGAGTTGGGGTTGTGTGCTGGGTTGGCGTTGTGTTGGGATGGGATTGTGCTGGGTTGGGGTTGTGCTGGGTTAGGGTTGTGCTGGGTTGGGGTTGTGCTGGGTTGGGGTTGTGCTGGGTTGGGTTTGTGCTGAGTTGGGGTTGTGCTGGGTTGGGGTTGTGCTGAGTTGGGTTTGTGCTGGGTTGGGGTTGTGCTGAGTTGGGGTTGTGCAGGATTGGGTTTGTGCTGAGTTGGGGTTGTGCTGAGTTGGGGTTGTGCTGGGTTGGGTTTGTTCTGGATGGGGGTTGTGATGAGTTGGGTTTGTGCTGAGTTGGGGTTGTGCTGGGTTGGTTTTGTGCTGAGTTGGGGTTGTGCTGAGTTGGGGTTGTGCTGGGTTGGGGTTGTGCTGGATGGGGGTTGTGCTGAGTTGCGGTTGTGCTGAGTTGGGTTTGTGCTGAGTTGGGGTTGTGCTGAGTTGGGGTTGTGCTGAGTTGGGGTTGTGCTGGGTTGGGGTTGTGCTGGATGGGGGTTGTGCTGAGTTGCGGTTTTGCTGAGTTGGGCTTGTGCTGAGTTGGGCTTGTCCTGGGTTGGGGTTGTGCTGGGTTGGGGTTGTGCTGAGTTGGGGTTGTGCTGAGTTGGGGTTGTGCTGAGTTGGGGTTGTGCTAAGTTGGTGTGGTGTTGAGTTGGGGTTGTGCTGCGTTGGGGTTGTGCTGGGTTGGGGTTGTGCTGCGTTGGCGTTGTGCTGGGTAAGGGTTGTGCTGGGTTGGGGTTGTGCTGGGTTAGTGTTGTGCTGAGTTGGGGTTGTGCTGGGTTGATGTTGTGCTGAGTTGGTATTGTGCTGAGTTGGGGTTGTGTTGAGTTGGGGTTGTGCAGGGTTGGGTTTGTGTTGAGTTGTGTTTGTGCTGAGTTGGGGTTGTGCTGAGTTGGGTTCGTGCTGAGTTCGGGCTGTGCTGTGTTGGGGTTGTGCTGAGTTGGGTTTGTGCTGGGTTGGGGTTGTGCTGAGTTGGGGTTGTTCTGGGTTGGGGTTGTGCTGGATGGGGGTTGTGCTGAGTTGCGGTTGTGCTGAGTTGGGTTTGTGCTGAGTTGGGGTTGTGCTGGGTTGGGGTTGTGCTGAGTTGGGGTTGTGCTGAGTTGGGGTTGTGCTGGGTTGGGGTTGTGCTGGATGGGGGTTGTGCTGAGTTGCGGTTGTGCTGAGTTGGGCTTGTGCTGGGTTGGGGTTGTGCTGGGTTGGGGTTGTGCTGAGTTGGGGTTGTGCTGAGTTGGGGTTGTGCTGAGTTGGGGTTGTGCTAAGTTGGTGTGGTGTTGAGTTGGGGTTGTGCTGCGTTGGGGTTGTGCTGGGTTGGGGTTGTGCTGCGTTGGCGTTGTGCTGGGTAAGGGTTGTGCTGGGTTGGGGTTGTGCTGGGTTAGTGTTGTGCTGAGTTGGGGTTGTGCTGGGTTGATGTTGTGCTGAGTTGGTATTGCGCTGAGTTGGGGTTCTGCTGGGTTGTGGTTGTGCTGAGTTGGGGTTGTGCTGAGTTGGGTTTGTGCTGAGTTGGGGTTGTGCTGTGTTGGGTTCGTGCTGAGTTGGTGTTGTGTTGAGTTGGGGTTGTGCAGGGTTGGGTTTGTGTTGAGTTGTGTTTGTGCTGAGTTGGGGTTGTGCTGAGTTGGGTTCGTGCTGAGTTCGGGCTGTGCTGTGTTGGGGTTGTGCTGAGTTGGGTTTGTGCTGGGTTGGGGTTGTGCTGAGTTGGGGTTGTGCTGGGTTGGTGTTGTGTTGAGTTGGGGTTGTGCAGGGTTGGGTTTGTGCTGGATTGGGGTTGTGCTGAGTTGGGTTTGTGCTGGGTTGGGGTTGTGCTGAGTTGGGGTTGTGCTGAGTTGAGGTTGTGCTGGATTGGAGTTGTGCTGAGTTGGGGTTGTGCTGAGTTGGGGTTGTGCTGAGTTGGGGTTGTGCTGAGTTGGTTTTGTGCTGAGTTGGGGTTGTGCTGGGTTGGGGTTGTGCTGAGTTGGGTTTGTGCTGGGTTGGGGTTGTGCTGAGTTGGGGTTGTTCTGGGTTGGATTTGTGCTGGGTTGGGGTTGTGTTGGATTGGGGTTGTGCTGAGTTGGGGTTGTGCTGAGTTGGGGTTGTGCTGGATTGGAGTTGTGCTGAGTTGGGGTTGTGCTGAGTTGGGATTGTGCTGGGTTCGTTTTGTGCTGAATTGGGGTTGTGCTGGGTTGGGGTTGTGCTGGGTTGGGGTTGTGCTGAGTTGGGGTTGTGCTGAGTTGAGGTTGTGCTGAGTTGGGGTTGTGCTGGGTTGGGGTTGTGCTGGATGGGGGTTGTGCTGAGTTGCGGTTGTGCTGAGTTGGGGTTGTGCTGGATTGGGTTTGTGCTGGGTTGGGGTTGTGCTGGGTTGGGGTTGTGCTGGGTTGGGGTTGTGCTGAGCTGGGGTTGTGCTGGGTTGGTGTTGTGTTGAGTTTGGGTTGTTTTGAGTTGGGATTGTGCTGAGTTGAGGTTGTGCTGAGTTGGGATTGTGCTGGGTTTGATTTTTGCTGAGTTGGGTTTGTGCTGGATTGGGGTTGTGCTGAGTTGGGGTTGTGCTGAGTTGAGGTTGTGCTGGATTGGAGTTGTGCTGAGTTGGGGTTGTGCTGAGTTGGGGTTGTGCTGAGTTGGGGTTGTGCTGGGTTGGAGTTGTGCTGAGTTGGGGTTGTGCTGGGTTGGGGTTGTGCTGAGTTGTGGTTGTGCTGAGTTGGGGTTGTGCTGGGTTGGAGTTGTGCTGAGTTGGGGTTGTGCTGAGTTGGGGTTGTGCTGAGTTGGGGTTGTGCTGAGTTGGGATTGTGCTGGGTTCGTTTTGTGCTGAATTGGGGTTGTGCTGGGTTGGGGTTGTGCTGGGTTGGGGTTGTGCTGGATGGGGGTTGTGCTGAGTTGTGGTTGTGCTGAGTTGGGGTTGTGCTGAGTTGGGGTTGTGCTGGGTTGGGTTTGTGCTGAGTTGGGGTTGTGCTGGGTTGGGGTTGTGCTGAGTTGGGTTTGTGCTGGGTTGGGGTTGTGCTGAGTTGGGGTTGTGCAGGATTGGGTTTGTGCTGAGTTGGGGTTGTGCTGAGTTGGGGTTGTGCTGGGTTGGGTTTGTTCTGGATGGGGGTTGTGATGAGTTGGGTTTGTGCTGAGTTGGGGTTGTGCTGGGTTGGTTTTGTGCTGAGTTGGGGTTGTGCTGAGTTGGGGTTGTGCTGGGTTGGGGTTGTGCTGGATGGGGGTTGTGCTGAGTTGCGGTTGTGCTGAGTTGGGTTTGTGCTGAGTTGGGGTTGTGCTGAGTTGGGTTTGTGCTGAGTTGGGGTTGTGCTGAGTTGGGGTTGTGCTGAGTTGGGGTTGTGCTGGGTTGGGGTTGTGCTGGATGGGGGTTGTGCTGAGTTGCGGTTTTGCTGAGTTGGGCTTGTGCTGAGTTGGGCTTGTCCTGGGTTGGGGTTGTGCTGGGTTGGGGTTGTGCTGAGTTGGGGTTGTGCTGAGTTGGGGTTGTGCTGAGTTGGGGTTGTGCTAAGTTGGTGTGGTGTTGAGTTGGGGTTGTGCTGCGTTGGGGTTGTGCTGGGTTGGGGTTGTGCTGCGTTGGCGTTGTGCTGGGTAAGGGTTGTGCTGGGTTGGGGTTGTGCTGGGTTAGTGTTGTGCTGAGTTGGGGTTGTGCTGGGTTGATGTTGTGCTGAGTTGGTATTGTGCTGAGTTGGGGTTGTGTTGAGTTGGGGTTGTGCAGGGTTGGGTTTGTGTTGAGTTGTGTTTGTGCTGAGTTGGGGTTGTGCTGAGTTGGGTTCGTGCTGAGTTCGGGCTGTGCTGTGTTGGGGTTGTGCTGAGTTGGGTTTGTGCTGGGTTGGGGTTGTGCTGAGTTGGGGTTGTTCTGGGTTGGGGTTGTGCTGGATGGGGGTTGTGCTGAGTTGCGGTTGTGCTGAGTTGGGTTTGTGCTGAGTTGGGGTTGTGCTGGGTTGGGGTTGTGCTGAGTTGGGGTTGTGCTGAGTTGGGGTTGTGCTGGGTTGGGGTTGTGCTGGATGGGGGTTGTGCTGAGTTGCGGTTGTGCTGAGTTGGGCTTGTGCTGAGTTGGGCTTGTGCTGGGTTGGGGTTGTGCTGGGTTGGGGTTGTGCTGAGTTGGGGTTGTGCTGAGTTGGGGTTGTGCTGAGTTGGGGTTGTGCTAAGTTGGTGTGGTGTTGAGTTGGGGTTGTGCTGCGTTGGGGTTGTGCTGGGTTGGGGTTGTGCTGCGTTGGCGTTGTGCTGGGTAAGGGTTGTGCTGGGTTGGGGTTGTGCTGGGTTAGTGTTGTGCTGAGTTGGGGTTGTGCTGGGTTGATGTTGTGCTGAGTTGGTATTGTGCTGAGTTGGGGTTCTGCTGGGTTGTGGTTGTGCTGAGTTGGGGTTGTGCTGAGTTGGGTTTGTGCTGAGTTGGGGTTGTGCTGTGTTGGGTTCGTGCTGAGTTGGTGTTGTGTTGAGTTGGGGTTGTGCAGGGTTGGGTTTGTGTTGAGTTGTGTTTGTGTTGAGTTGTGTTTGTGCTGAGTTGGGGTTGTGCTGAGTTGGGTTCGTGCTGAGTTCGGGCTGTGCTGTGTTGGGGTTGTGCTGAGTTGGGTTTGTGCTGGGTTGGGGTTGTGCTGAGTTGGGGTTGTGCTGGGTTGGTGTTGTGTTGAGTTGGGGTTGTGCAGGGTTGGGTTTGTGCTGGATTGGGGTTGTGCTGAGTTGGGTTTGTGCTGGGTTGGGGTTGTGCTGAGTTGGGGTTGTGCTGAGTTGAGGTTGTGCTGGATTGGAGTTGTGCTGAGTTGGGGTTGTGCTGAGTTGGGGTTGTGCTGAGTTGGGGTTGTGCTGAGTTGGTTTTGTGCTGAGTTGGGGTTGTGCTGGGTTGGGGTTGTGCTGAGTTGGGTTTGTGCTGGGTTGGGGTTGTGCTGAGTTGGGGTTGTTCTGGGTTGGATTTGTGCTGGGTTGGGGTTGTGTTGGATTGGGGTTGTGCTGAGTTGGGGTTGTGCTGAGTTGGGGTTGTGCTGGATTGGAGTTGTGCTGAGTTGGGGTTGTGCTGAGTTGGGATTGTGCTGGGTTCGTTTTGTGCTGAATTGGGGTTGTGCTGGGTTGGGGTTGTGCTGGGTTGGGGTTGTGCTGAGTTGGGGTTGTGCTGAGTTGAGGTTGTGCTGAGTTGGGGTTGTGCTGGGTTGGGGTTGTGCTGGATGGGGGTTGTGCTGAGTTGCGGTTGTGCTGAGTTGGGGTTGTGCTGGATTGGGTTTGTGCTGGGTTGGGGTTGTGCTGGGTTGGGGTTGTGCTGGGTTGGGGTTGTGCTGAGCTGGGGTTGTGCTGGGTTGGTGTTGTGTTGAGTTTGGGTTGTTTTGAGTTGGGATTGTGCTGAGTTGAGGTTGTGCTGAGTTGGGATTGTGCTGGGTTTGATTTTTGCTGAGTTGGGTTTGTGCTGGATTGGGGTTGTGCTGAGTTGGGGTTGTGCTGAGTTGAGGTTGTGCTGGATTGGAGTTGTGCTGAGTTGGGGTTGTGCTGAGTTGGGGTTGTGCTGAGTTGGGGTTGTGCTGGGTTGGAGTTGTGCTGAGTTGGGGTTGTGCTGGGTTGGGGTTGTGCTGAGTTGTGGTTGTGCTGAGTTGGGGTTGTGCTGGGTTGGAGTTGTGCTGAGTTGGGGTTGTGCTGAGTTGGGGTTGTGCTGAGTTGGGGTTGTGCTGAGTTGGGATTGTGCTGGGTTCGTTTTGTGCTGAATTGGGGTTGTGCTGGGTTGGGGTTGTGCTGGGTTGGGGTTGTGCTGGATGGGGGTTGTGCTGAGTTGTGGTTGTGCTGAGTTGGGGTTGTGCTGAGTTGGGTTTGTGCTGAGTTGGGTTTGTGCTGAGTTGGGGTTGTGCTGAGTTGGGGTTGTGCTGGATGGGGGTTGTGCTGGGTCGGGGTTGTGCAGAGTTGGGATTGTGCTGGGTTCGTTTTGTGCTGAGTTGGGGTTGTGCTGTGTTGGGGTTGTGCTGGGTTGGCGTTGTGCTGGGTTGGGGTTTTGCTGGGTTGGGGTTGTGCTGAGTTGGGGTTCTTTTGAGCTGGGGTTGTGTTGAGTTGGGGTTGTGTGCTGGGTTGGCGTTGTGTTGGGATGGGATTGTGCTGGGTTGGGGTTGTGCTGGGTTAGGGTTGTGCTGGGTTGGGGTTGTGCTGGGTTGGGGTTGTGCTGGGTTGGGTTTGTGCTGAGTTGGGGTTGTGCTGGGTTGGGGTTGTGCTGAGTTGGGTTTGTGCTGGGTTGGGGTTGTGCTGAGTTGGGGTTGTGCAGGATTGGGTTTGTGCTGAGTTGGGGTTGTGCTGAGTTGGGGTTGTGCTGGGTTGGGGTTGTGCTGGATGGGGGTTGTGATGAGTTGGGTTTGTGCTGAGTTGGGGTTGTGCTGGGTTGGTTTTGTGCTGAGTTGGGGTTGTGCTGAGTTGGGGTTGTGCTGGGTTGGGGTTGTGCTGGATGGGGGTTGTGCTGAGTTGCGGTTGTGCTGAGTTGGGTTTGTGCTGAGTTGGGGTTGTGCTGAGTTGGGGTTGTGCTGAGTTGGGGTTGTGCTGAGTTGGGGTTGTGCTGGGTAAGGGTTGTGCTGGGTTGGGGTTGTGCTGGGTTGGGGTTGTGCTGAGTTGGGGTTGTGCTGAGTTGGGGTTGTGCTGAGTTGGGGTTGTGCTAAGTTGGTGTGGTGTTGAGTTGGGGTTGTGCTGCGTTGGGGTTGTGCTGGGTTGGGGTTGTGCTGCGTTGGCGTTGTGCTGGGTAAGGGTTGTGCTGGGTTGGGGTTGTGCTGGGTTAGTGTTGTGCTGAGTTGGGGTTGTGCTGGGTTGATGTTGTGCTGAGTTGGTATTGTGCTGAGTTGGGGTTGTGTTGAGTTGGGGTTGTGCAGGGTTGGGTTTGTGTTGAGTTGTGTTTGTGCTGAGTTGGGGTTGTGCTGAGTTGGGTTCGTGCTGAGTTCGGGCTGTGCTGTGTTGGGGTTGTGCTGAGTTGGGTTTGTGCTGGGTTGGGGTTGTGCTGAGTTGGGGTTGTTCTGGGTTGGGGTTGTGCTGGATGGGGGTTGTGCTGAGTTGCGGTTGTGCTGAGTTGGGTTTGTGCTGAGTTGGGGTTGTGCTGGGTTGGGGTTGTGCTGAGTTGGGGTTGTGCTGAGTTGGGGTTGTGCTGGGTTGGGGTTGTGCTGGATGGGGGTTGTGCTGAGTTGCGGTTGTGCTGAGTTGGGCTTGTGCTGAGTTGGGCTTGTGCTGGGTTGGGGTTGTGCTGGGTTGGGGTTGTGCTGAGTTGGGGTTGTGCTGAGTTGGGGTTGTGCTGAGTTGGGGTTGTGCTAAGTTGGTGTGGTGTTGAGTTGGGGTTGTGCTGCGTTGGGGTTGTGCTGGGTTGGGGTTGTGCTGCGTTGGCGTTGTGCTGGGTAAGGGTTGTGCTGGGTTGGGGTTGTGCTGGGTTAGTGTTGTGCTGAGTTGGGGTTGTGCTGGGTTGATGTTGTGCTGAGTTGGTATTGTGCTGAGTTGGGGTTCTGCTGGGTTGTGGTTGTGCTGAGTTGGGGTTGTGCTGAGTTGGGTTTGTGCTGAGTTGGGGTTGTGCTGTGTTGGGTTCGTGCTGAGTTGGTGTTGTGTTGAGTTGGGGTTGTGCAGGGTTGGGTTTGTGTTGAGTTGTGTTTGTGCTGAGTTGGGGTTGTGCTGAGTTGGGTTCGTGCTGAGTTCGGGCTGTGCTGTGTTGGGGTTGTGCTGAGTTGGGTTTGTGCTGGGTTGGGGTTGTGCTGAGTTGGGGTTGTGCTGGGTTGGTGTTGTGTTGAGTTGGGGTTGTGCAGGGTTGGGTTTGTGCTGGATTGGGGTTGTGCTGAGTTGGGTTTGTGCTGGGTTGGGGTTGTGCTGAGTTGGGGTTGTGCTGAGTTGAGGTTGTGCTGGATTGGAGTTGTGCTGAGTTGGGGTTGTGCTGAGTTGGGGTTGTGCTGAGTTGGGGTTGTGCTGAGTTGGTTTTGTGCTGAGTTGGGGTTGTGCTGGGTTGGGGTTGTGCTGAGTTGGGTTTGTGCTGGGTTGGGGTTGTGCTGAGTTGGGGTTGTTCTGGGTTGGATTTGTGCTGGGTTGGGGTTGTGTTGGATTGGGGTTGTGCTGAGTTGGGGTTGTGCTGAGTTGGGGTTGTGCTGGATTGGAGTTGTGCTGAGTTGGGGTTGTGCTGAGTTGGGATTGTGCTGGGTTCGTTTTGTGCTGAATTGGGGTTGTGCTGGGTTGGGGTTGTGCTGGGTTGGGGTTGTGCTGAGTTGGGGTTGTGCTGAGTTGGGGTTGTGCTGAGTTGGGGTTGTGCTGGGTTGGGGTTGTGCTGGATGGGGGTTGTGCTGAGTTGCGGTTGTGCTGAGTTGGGGTTGTGCTGGATTGGGTTTGTGCTGGGTTGGGGTTGTGCTGGGTTGGGGTTGTGCTGAGCTGGGGTTGTGCTGGGTTGGTGTTGTGTTGAGTTTGGGTTGTTTTGAGTTGGGATTGTGCTGAGTTGGTGTTGTGCTGGGTTGGGGTTGTTTTGAGTTGGGGTTGTGCTGAGTTGGGGTTGTGCTGAGTTGAGGTTGTGCTGGATTGGAGTTGTGCTGAGTTGGGGTTGTGCTGAGTTGGGGTTGTGCTGAGTTGGGGTTGTGCTGGGTTGGAGTTGTGCTGAGTTGGGGTTGTGCTGGGTTGGGGTTGTGCTGAGTTGTGGTTGTGCTGAGTTGGGGTTGTGCTGGGTTGGAGTTGTGCTGAGTTGGGGTTGTGCTGAGTTGGGGTTGTGCTGAGTTGGGATTGTGCTGGGTTCGTTTTGTGCTGAATTGGGGTTGTGCTGGGTTGGGGTTGTGCTGGGTTGGGGTTGTGCTGGGTTGGGGTTGTGCTGGATGGGGGTTGTGCTGAGTTGTGGTTGTGCTGAGTTGGGGTTGTGCTGAGTTGGGTTTGTGCTGAGTTGGGTTTGTGCTGAGTTGGGGTTGTGCTGAGTTGGGGTTGTGCTGGATGGGGGTTGTGCTGGGTCGGGGTTGTGCAGAGTTGGGATTGTGCTGGGTTCGTTTTGTGCTGAGTTGGGGTTGTGCTGTGTTGGGGTTGTGCTGGGTTGGCGTTGTGCTGGGTTGAGGTTTTGCTGGGTTGGGGTTGTGCTGAGTTGGGGTTCTTTTGAGCTGGGGTTGTGTTGAGTTGGGGTTGTGTGCTGGGTTGGCGTTGTGTTGGGATGGGATTGTGCTGGGTTGGGGTTGTGCTGGGTTAGGGTTGTGCTGGGTTGGGGTTGTGCTGGGTTGGGGTTGTGCTGGGTTGGGTTTGTGCTGAGTTGGGGTTGTGCTGGGTTGGGGTTGTGCTGAGTTGGGTTTGTGCTGGGTTGGGGTTGTGCTGAGTTGGGGTTGTGCAGGATTGGGTTTGTGCTGAGTTGGGGTTGTGCTGAGTTGGGGTTGTGCTGGGTTGGGGTTGTGCTGGATGGGGGTTGTGATGAGTTGGGTTTGTGCTGAGTTGGGGTTGTGCTGGGTTGGTTTTGTGCTGAGTTGGGGTTGTGCTGAGTTGGGGTTGTGCTGGGTTGGGGTTGTGCTGGATGGGGGTTGTGCTGAGTTGCGGTTGTGCTGAGTTGGGTTTGTGCTGAGTTGGGGTTGTGCTGAGTTGGGGTTGTGCTGAGTTGGGGTTGTGCTGGGTTGGGGTTGTGCTGGATGGGGGTTGTGCTGAGTTGCGGTTGTGCTGAGTTGGGCTTGTGCTGAGTTGGGCTTGTCCTGGGTTGGGGTTGTGCTGGGTTGGGGTTGTGCTGAGTTGGGGTTGTGCTGAGTTGGGGTTGTGCTGAGTTGGGGTTGTGCTAAGTTGGTGTGGTGTTGAGTTGGGGTTGTGCTGCGTTGGGGTTGTGCTGGGTTGGGGTTGTGCTGCGTTGGCGTTGTGCTGGGTAAGGGTTGTGCTGGGTTGGGGTTGTGCTGGGTTAGTGTTGTGCTGAGTTGGGGTTGTGCTGGGTTGATGTTGTGCTGAGTTGGTATTGTGCTGAGTTGGGGTTGTGTTGAGTTGGGGTTGTGCAGGGTTGGGTTTGTGTTGAGTTGTGTTTGTGCTGAGTTGGGGTTGTGCTGAGTTGGGTTCGTGCTGAGTTCGGGCTGTGCTGTGTTGGGGTTGTGCTGAGTTGGGTTTGTGCTGGGTTGGGGTTGTGCTGAGTTGGGGTTGTTCTGGGTTGGTGTTGTGTTGAGTTGGGGTTGTGCAGGGTTGGGTTTGTGCTGGATTGGGGTTGTGCTGAGTTGGGTTTGTGCTGGGTTGGGGTTGTGCTGAGTTGGGGTTGTGCTGAGTTGAGGTTGTGCTGGATTGGAGTTGTGCTGAGTTGGGGTTGTGCTGAGTTGGGGTTGTGCTGAGTTGGGATTGTGCTGAGTTGGTTTTGTGCTGAGTTGGGGTTGTGCTGGGTTGGGGTTGTGCTGAGTTGGGTTTGTGCTGGGTTGGGGTTGTGCTGAGTTGGGGTTGTGCTGAGTTGGGGTTGTGCTGGGTTGGGGTTGTGCTGGGTTGGGGTTGTGCTGAGTTGGGGTTGTGCTGAGTTGGGGTTGTGCTGAGTTGGGGTTGTGCTGGGTTGGGGTTGTGCTGGATGGGGGTTGTGCTGAGTTGCGGTTGTGCTGAGTTGGGGTTGTGCTGGATTGGGTTTGTGCTGGGTTGGGGTTGTGCTGGGTTGGGGTTGTGCTGGGTTGTGGTTGTGCTGAGTTGGGGTTGTGCTGGGTTGGGGTTGTGCTGAGTTGGGGTTGTGCTGGGTTGGTGTTGTGTTGAGTTTGGGTTGTTTTGAGTTGGGATTGTGCTGAGTTGGTGTTGTGCTGGGTTGGGGTTGTTTTGAGTTGGGGTTGTGCTGAGTTGGGGTTGTGCTGTGTTGGGGTTGTGCTGGGTTCGGTTTGTGTTGAGATGGGATTGTGCTGGGCTGGGGTTGTGCTGGGTTGGAGTTGTGTTGAGTTGGGATTGTTTTGAGTTGGGGTTGTGCTAAGTTGGGGTTGTGCTGGGTTGGGTTTGTGTTGAGTTGGGGTTGTGCTTGGTTGGGTTTGTGATGATTTGGGATTGTGCTGGGTTGGGGTTGTGCTGTGTTGGCGTTTTGCTGAGTTGGCATTGTGCTGGGTTGGGGTTTTGCAGGGTTGGCGTTTTGTTGAGTTGGCATTGTGCTGGGTTGGGGTTGTGCAGGGTTGGGGTTGTGCTTGGTTGGAGTTGTGCTGGGTCAGGGTTGTGCTGGGTTGGTTTTGTGCTGGGTTGGGATTGTGCTGGGTTGGGGTTGTGCTGGTTTGGGGTTGTGCTGGGTTGGGGTTGTGCTGGGTTGGTGTTGTGCTGGGTTGGGGTTGTTTTGGGTTGGTGTTGTGCTGGGTTGGAGTTTTGCTGGATCAGGGTTGTACTGAGTTGGGGTTGTGCTGGTTTGGGGTTGTGCTGGGTTGGTGTTGTGCTGGTTTGGGGTTGTGCTGGGTTGGTGTTGTGCTGGGTTGGAGTTGTGCTGGATCAAGGTTGTACTGAGTTGGGGTTGTGCTGGGTTGGGGTTGTGCTGGGTTGGTGTTGTGCTGGGTTGGGGTTGTGCTGGTTTGGGGTTAGAACATAGAACATTACAGGCCCTTCGGCCCACGATGTTGCGCCGAACAGTTACAAAAACAATGACCCACTAGCCTATACCAATCCTTTTTCATCCATAAACCTATCTACAGATCTCTTAAACGCCCCCAAACTAGGAGCATTTACAACTGCAGCAGGCAGGGCATTCCAATCCCTCACCACCCGCTGGGTAAAGAACCTACCCCTGACATCTGTCTTGTTGCTACCCCCCCTTAATTTAAAGCCATGCCCCCTCGTGCTAGCTTTCTCCATCTGAGGAAAAAGGCTATCACTGTCCACCCTATCTAAACCTCTAATCATCTTATATGTTTCAATAAGATCCCCTCTTAGCCGCCTTCTTTCCAATGAAAACAACCCTAAATCCCTCAGTCTCGCCTCATAGGACCTCCCCACCATACGAGGCAACTTCCTAGAAAACCTCCTCTGCACCCTCTCCAAAGCCTCCACATCCTTCCTGTAATGTGGGGACCAGAACTGCACACAGTACTCCAAGTGCGGCCGTACCAGAGTAGTGTACAGTTGCAACATGATGCTGCGACTCTTAAATTCAATCGTCCTACCAATAAACGCCAAGACACCGTACGCCTTCTTAACAACCTTATCTACTTGATTCCCAATTTTCAGGGATCTATGTACACATACACCTAGATCCCTCTGTTCATCCACACTATTCAAAGTCCTCCCGTTAGCCCTATACTCGACACATCTGTTGCTCCTACCGAAGTGAATTACCTCACACTTCTCCGCATTAAATTCCATCCGCCACCTCTCGGCCCAGCTCTGCAACCTATCTAAGTCTCCCTGCAGACTATGACACCCTTCCTCACAATCTACCACACCTCCAACTTTGGTGTCATCAGCAAATTTACTAATCCACCCAACTATACCCTCATCCAGATCATTAATAAAAATTACAAACAGCAGTGGCCCCAAAACAGATCCCTGAGGCACACCACTCGTAACCGAACTCCATGATGAATATTTACCATCAACCACCACCCTCTGTCTCTTATCTGATACAGTAAAAAGTCTGACAACACCAGGTTTTAGTCCAACCGATTTATTTGATAATATTCTCACAAGCTTTGTTCTCACAAATTCTCACAATAATATTCTCACAAGTAAGCTTGTGAGAATATTATCAAATAAATCGGTTGGACTAAAACCTGGTGTTGTCAGACTTTTTACTGTGTTTACGCCAGTCCAACGCCGGCATACCCACATCTTATCTGATAGCCAATTTCTGATCCAATTTCCTAGATTACCCACAATCCCATACATCTGCATTTTCTGCAGAAGCCTACCATGGTGAACCTTATCGAACGCCTTACTAAAATCCATATATACCACATCAACTGCCTTGCCCCCACCCACCTCTTTGGTCACCTTATCAAAAAACTCAATAAGGTTAGTAAGGCACGACCTACCCGCTACAAAACCATGCTGACTATTTCTAATCAATTCATTACACTCCAAATAACTATAAATCCTATCCCTAATAATTTTTTCTAAAACCTTGCCCGCAACAGAAGTAAGACTCACCGGTCTATAATTCCCGGCAAAGTCTCTGTTCCCCTTCTTAAACAATGGGACAACATTCGCTATCCTCCAATCCTCCGGGACTATACCAGAGACCAATGACGACCTGAAGATCAGAGCCAGAGGCTCTGCAATCACCTCTCTAGCCTCCCAGAGAATCCTAGGGTAGATCCCATCCAGACCAGGGGACTTATCTATTTTCAACCCCTCAAGAATATCCAGCACATCCCCCTTATCAACTGTAATACTGTCTATTTTACACCCCTGCAACCCCGTGTCCTCCTCAGCTATATTCATGTCCCCCTGCGTGAACACCAAAGAGAAATATTGGTGCAATGCTTCTCCAATCTCCTCCAGTTCCACACACAACTTCCCTCTGCTGTCTGTAACTGGCCCTAATCTTTCCTTGACCAACCTTCTTTTCATGACATACCTATGGAACGCCTTAGGATTCTCCTTAATCCTATCAGCCAAAGTCTTCTCATGTCCTCTTTTAGCCCGTCTTAATTCACTCTTCAACTCCCTCCTAGCCAATCTAAAGCTTTCTAATGCACTACCTGAGCCCTCAAGCCTCATCCGAACATAAGCCTCCCTTTTCTTCCTAACCAACGAATCAACTTTTTTAGTACACCACAGTTCCCTAGCCCTACCAAATCCTCCTTGCCTGACAGGGACATACCTATCACAGACCTGCAGTAGCTGTTCCTTGAAAAAATTCCACATTTCGGACGTTCCCAGTCCCTGTAATCTCCTAGTCCAACGTATGCTTCCTAATTCTCTACTAATAGCCTCATAATTACCCTTCCCCCAGCTAAAACTGCTGACCCGAGGTTCATCCCCAGCTAAAACTACTGACCCGAGGTTGCGCTGGGTTGGTGTTGTGCTGGGTTGGTGTTGTGCTGGGTTGGCGTTGTGCTGGGTTGGGATTGTGCTGGGTCAGGGTTGTGCTGTGTTGCTGTTGTGCTGGATTGGCGTTGTGCTGGGTTGGCGTTGTGCTGGGTTGGGGTTGTTTTGAGTTGAGGTTGTGTTGAGTTGGGGTTGTGCTGGGTTGGGTTTGTGCTGAGTTCGGTTTGTGCTGGCTTGGTGTTGTGTTGAGTTGGGATTGTGCTGGGTTGGGGTTGTTCTGGGTTGGGGTTGTGCTGGGTTGGTGTTGTGCTGGGTTGGGGTTGTGCTTTATTGGAGTTGTGCTGGATTGAGGTTGTGCTGTATTGGAGTTGTGCTGGGTTGGGGTTGTGCTGGGTTGGGGTTGTGCTGGATTGGAGTTGTGCTGGGTTGGGGTTGTGCTGGGTTGGGGTTGTGCTGGGTTGGCGTTGTGCTGAGTTGGGTTTGTGCTGTCTTGGTGTTGTGTTGAGTTGGGATTGTGCTGGGTTGGTGTTGTGCTGGGTTGGGTTGTGCTGGGCTGGTGTTATGCTGAGTTGGGATTGTGCTGGGTCGGTGTTGTGCTGAGTTGGGGTTGTGCTGGGTTGGGGTTGTGCCGAGTTGGGTTTGTGCTGAGTTGGGTTTGTGCTGGGTTGGTGTTGTGCTGGGTTGGGATTGTGCTGGGTCGGTGTTGTGCTGGGTGAGGGTTGTGCTGAGTTGGGGTTGTGCTGGGTTGGTGTTGTGCTGGGTTGGGTTGTGCTGGGTTGGTGTTGTGCTGGGTAAGGGTTTTGCTGGTTTGGGGTTGTGCTGGGTTAGTGTTGTGCTGAGTTGGGGTTGTGCTGGGTTGGGGTTGTGCTGAGTTGGGGTTGTGCTGGGTTGGGGTTGTGCTGGATCGGGGTTGTGCTGAGTTGGGGTTGTGCTGGGTTGGGGTTGTGCTGGATCGGGGTTGTGCTGAGTTGGGGTTGTGCTGGGTTGGGGTTGTGCTGGATCGGGGTTGTGCTGAGTTGGGGTTGTGCTGGGTTGGGGTTGTGCTGGGTGGGGGTTGTGCTGAGTTGGTTTTGTGCTGAGTTGGGTTTGTGCTGAGTTGGGATTGTGCTGAGTTGGGTTTGTGCTGGGTTGGGGTTGTGCTGGGTCAGGGTTGTGCTGTGTTGGTGTTGTGCTGGGTTGGCGTTGTGCTGGGTTGGCGTTGTGCTAGGTTGGGGTTGTGCTGGGTTGGGGTTGTGCTGGGTTGGGGTTGTGTTGAGTTGGGATTGTGCTGGGTTGGTGTTGTGCTGGGTTGAGTTGTGCTGGGCTGGTGTTGTGCTGAGTTGGGATTGTGCTGGGTCGGTGTTGTGCTGAGTTGGGGTTGTGCTGGGTTGGGGTTGTGCCGAGTTGGGTTTGTGCTGAGTTGGGTTTGTGCTGAGTTGGGGTTGTGCTGGGTTGGGGTTGTGCCGAGTTGGGTTTGTGCTGAGTTGGGTTTGTGCTGGGTTGGTGTTGTGCTGGGTTGGGATTGTGCTGGGTCGGTGATGTGCTGGGTCGGTGTTGTGCTGGGTGAGGGTTGTGCTGGGTTGGGGTTGTGCTGGGTTAGTATTGTGCTGAGTTGGGTTTGTGCTGGGTTGGTGTTGTGCTGGGTTGGGATTGTGCTGGGTCGGTGATGTGCTGGGTCGGTGTTGTGCTGGGTGAGGGTTGTGCTGGGTTGGGGTTGTGCTGGGTTAGTATTGTGCTGAGTTGGGGTTGTGCTGAGTTGGGTTTGTGCTGAGTTGGGTTTATGCTGGGTTGGGTTTGTGCTGAGTTGGGGTTGTGCTGGGTTGGGGTTGTGCTGGGTTGGGTTGTGCTGAGTTGGGATTGTGCTGGGTTGGGGTTGTGCTGGGTTGGGGTTGTGCTGGGTTGGTGTTGTGCAGGGTTGGGGTTGTGCTGGGTTGGGGTTGTGCTGGGTTGGCGTTGTGCTGGGTAAGGGTTGTGCTGGGTTGGTGTTGTGCTGGGTTGGCGTTGTGCTGGGTAAGGGTTGTGCTGGGTTGCGGTTGTGCTGGGTTAGTGTTGTGCTGAGTTGGGGTTGTGCTGGGTTGGTGTTGTGCTGGGTTGGGTTGTGCTGGGTTGGTGTTGTGCTGGGTTGGGTTGTGCTGGGTTGGTATTGTGCTGGGTAAGGGTTTTGCTGGTTTGGGGTTGTGCTGGGTTAGTGTTGTGCTGAGTTGGGGTTGTGCTGGGTTGGGGTTGTGCTGGATCGGGGTTGTGCTGAGTTGGGGTTGTGCTGAGTTGGGGTTGTGCTGGGATGGGGTTGTGTTGAGTTGGGGTTGTGCTGGGTTGGGGTTGTGCTGGGTGGGGGTTGTGCTGAGTTGGTTTTGTGCTGAGTTTGATTTGTGCTGAGTTGGGATTGTGCTGAGTTGGGTTTGTGCTGGGTTGGGGTTGTGCTGGGTCAGGGTTGTGCTGTGTTGGTGTTGTGCTGGGTTGGCGTTGTGCTGGGTTGGCGTTGTGCTAGGTTGGGGTTGTGGTGGGTTGGGGTTGTGCTGGGTTGGGGTTGTGCTGGGTTGGGGTTGTGCTGGGTTGGGGTTGTGCTGGATTGGAGTTGTGCCCGGTTGGGGTTGTTTTGAGTTGAGGTTGTGTTGAGTTGGGGTTGTGCTGGGTTGGGTTTGTGCTGAGTTGGGTTTGTGCTGGCTTGGTGTTGTGTTGTGTTGGGATTGTGCTGGGTTGGGGTTGTTCTGGGTTGGGGTTGTGCTGGATTGGAGTTGTGCTGGGTTGGGATAGTGCTGAGTTGGAGTTGTGCTGGGTTGGCGTTGTGCTGGGTTAGTGTTGTGCTGAATTGGGGTTGTGTTGGGTTGGTGTTGTGCTGGGTTGGGTTGTGCTGGGCTGGTGTTGTGCTGAGTTGGGATTGTGCTGGGTCGGTGTTGTGCTGAGTTGGGGTTGTGCTGAGTTGGGGTTGTGCTGGGTTGGGGTTGTGCCGAGTTGGGTTTGTGCTGAGTTGGGTTTGTGCTGGGTTGTTGTTTTGCTGGGTTGGGTTGTACTGGGTTGGTGTTGTGCTGTGTTGGGATTGTGCTGGGTCGGTGTTGTGCTAGTTAAGGGTTGTGCTGGGTTGGGGTTGTGCTGGGTTATTGTTGTGCTGAGTTGGGGTTGCGCTGAGTTGGGGTTGTGCTGGGTTGGGGTTGTGTTGGGTTGGGGTTGTGCTGAGTTGGGGTTGCGCTGAGTTGGGGTTAGAACATAGAACATAGAACATTACAGCACAAACAGGCCCTTCGGCCCTCGAGTTGCGCCGATCGCATCAACCCCACCAATCTATAGACCTATCTATAACCCCCAATCCCATTAAACCCCATATACTCATCCAGAAGTCTTTTAAAAGACCCCAGCGAGTTCGCCTCCACCACCGACGACGGCAGCCGATTCCAATCACTGGGTTGTGCTGGGTTGGTGTTGTGCTGAGTTGGGGTTGTGCTGGGTTGGGGTTGTGCTGGGTTGGGGTTGTGCTGGGTTGGCGTTGTGCTGGGTGGTGCTTATGCTGAGTTGGTTTTGTGCTGAGTTGGGTTTGTGCTGAGTTGGGATTGTGCTGAGTTGGGTTTGTGCTGAGTTGGGTTTGTGCTGGGTTGGGTTTGTGCTGGGCTGGGGTTGTGCTGAGCTGGGGTTGTGCTGGGTTGCGGTTGTGCTGCGTTGGGGTTGTGCTGAGTTGGGGTTGTGCTGTGTTGGGGTTGTGCTGAGTGGGCGTTGTGCTGAGTTGGGATTGTGCTGGGTTGGTTTTGTGCTGAGTTGGGGTTGTGTTGGGTTGGGTTTGTGCTGGGTTGGGATTGTGCTGGGTTGGCGTTGTGCTGGGTTGGGGTTGTGCTGAGTTGGGGTTGTGCTGGGTTGGGGTTGTGCTGAGTTGGGGTTGTGCTGAGTTGGGGTTGTGCTGGGTTGGGGTTGTGCTGAGTTGGGGTTGTGCTGAGTTGAGGTTGTGCTGGGTTGGGATTGTGCTGGGTTGGAATTGTGCTGAGCTGGGTTTGTGCTGGTTTGGGTTTGTACTGAGTTGTGGTTGTGCTGGGTTGGGATTGTGCTGGGTTGGAATTGTGCTGGGTTGGTGTTGTGCTGAGTTGGGGTTGTGCTGATTTGGGTTTGTGCTGGGTTGGGATTGTGCTGAGTTGGGTTTGTGCTGAGTTGGGATTGTGCTGAGTTGGGTTTGTGCTGAGTTGGGTTTGTGCTGAGTTGGGTTTGTGCTGGGTTGGGGTTGTGCTGAGTTGGGGTTGTGCTGGGTTGGGGTTGTGCTGGGTTGGGGTTGTGCTGAGTTGGGGTTGTGCTGAGTTGGGGTTGTGCTGGGTTGGGATTGCGCTGAGTTGGGTTTGTGCTGAGTTGGGTTTGTGCTGAGTTGGGGTTGTGCTGGGTTGAGGTTGTGCTGGGTTGGGATTGCGCTGAGTTGGCTTTGTGCTGAGTTGGGTTTGTGCTGAGTTGGGGTTGTGCTGGGTTGGGGTTGTGCTGGGTTGGGTTTGTGCTGGGCTGGGTTTGTGCTGAGTTGGGGTTGTACTGGGTTGGGGTTCTGCTGGGTTGGGGTTGTGCTGAGTTGGGGTTGTGCTGAGTTGGGGTTGTGCTGAGTTGGGATTGTGCTGGGTTGGGATTGTGCTGAGTTGCGGTTGTGCTGAGTTGGGGTTGTGCTGAGTTGGGGTTGTGCTGTGTTGGTTTTGTGCTGAGTTGGGGTTGTGCTTGGTTGGGTTTGTGCTGGGTTGTGCTTGTGCTGGGTTGGGGTTGTGCTGGGTTGGGGTTGTGCTGAGTTGTGTTTGTGCCGGGTTGGGGTTGTGCTGAGTTGGGTTTGTGCTGGGTTGGGGTTGTGCTGGGTTGGTGTTGTGTTGAGTTGGGTTTGTGCTGGGTTGGGTTTGTGCTGAGTTGGGTTTGTGCTGAGTTGTGCTTGTGCTGGGTTGGGGTTGTGCTGGGTTGGGGTTGTGCTGAGTTGTGTTTGTGCTGGGTTGGGGTTGTGCTGAGTTGGGTTTGTGCTGGGTTAGGGTTGTGCTGAGTTGGGGTTGTGCTGAGTTGTGATTGTGCTGGGTTGGGGTTGTGCTGGGTTGGTGTTGTGCTGGTTTGGTGTTGTGCTGAGTTGGGTTTGTGCTGGGTTAGGGTTGTGCTGAGTTGGGGTTGTGCTGAGTTGGGGTTGTGCTGGGTTGGGGTTGTGCCGAGTTGGGTTTGTGCTGAGTTCGGTTTGTGCTGGGTTGTTGTTTTGCTGGGTTGGGTTGTACTGGGTTGGTGTTGTGCTGTGTTGGGATTGTGCTGGGTCGGTGTTGTGCTAGTTAAGGGTTGTGCTGGGTTGGGGTTATGCTGGGTTATTGTTGTGCTGAGTTGGGGTTATGCTGGGTTGCGGTTGTGCTGAGTTGGGGTTGCGCTGAGTTGGGGTTGTGCTGGGTTGGTGTTGTGCTGGGTTGGGGTTGTGCTGGGTTGGGGTTGTGCTGGGTTGGGGTTGTGCTGGGTTGGGGTTGTGCTGGGTTGGCGTTGTGCTGGGTGGTGCTTATGCTGAGTTGGTTTTGTGCTGAGTTGGGTTTGTGCTGAGTTGGGATTGTGCTGAGTTGGGTTTGTGCTGAGTTGGGTTTGTGCTGGGTTGGGTTTGTGCTGGGCTGGGGTTGTGCTGAGCTGGGGTTGTGCTGGGTTGCGGTTGTGCTGCGTTGGGGTTGTGCTGAGTTGGGGTTGTGCTGTGTTGGGGTTGTGCTGAGTGGGCGTTGTGCTGAGTTGGGATTGTGCTGGGTTGGTTTTGTGCTGAGTTGGGGTTGTGTTGGGTTGGGGTTGTGCTGGGTTGGAATTGTGCTGGGTTGGCGTTGTGCTGAGTTGGGGTTGTGCTGAGTTGGGTTTGTGCTGAGCTGGGTTTGTGCTGGTTTGGGTTTGTACTGAGTTGTGGTTGTGCTGGATTGGGATTGTGCTGGGTTGGAATTGTGCTGGGTTGGTGTTGTGCTGAGTTGGGGTTGTGCTGAGTTGGGTTTGTGCTGAGTTGGGATTGTGCTGAGTTGGGGTTGTGCTGGGTTGGGATTGTGCTGAGTTGGGTTTGTGCTGAGTTGGGTTTGTGCTGAGTTGGGTTTGTGCTGGGTTGGGGTTGTGCTGGGTTGGTGTTGTGCTGAGTTGGGGTTGTGCTGAGTTGGGTTTGTGCTGAGTTGAGTTTGTGCTGAGTTGGGTTTGTGCTGAGTTGGGTTTGTGCTGGGTTGGGTTTGTGCTGGGTTGGGGTTGTGCTGAGCTGGGTTTGTGCTGGGCTGGGTTTATGCTGAGTTGTGGTTGTGCTGGGTTGGGGTTGTGCTGGGTTGGGGTTGTGCTGAGTTGCGTTTGTGCTGAGTTGGGGTTGTGCTGGGTTGGGGTTGTGCTGGGTTGGGTTTGTGCTGGGCTGGGTTTGTGCTGAGTTGGGGTTGTACTGGGTTGGGGTTCTGCTGGGTTGGGGTTGTGCTGAGTTGGGGTTGTGCTGAGTTGGGGTTGTGCTGAGTTGGGGTTGTGTTGGGTTGGGGTTGTGCTGAGTTGGGGTTGTGCTGAGTTGGGATTGTGCTGGGTTGGGTTTGTGCTGTGTTGGTTTTGTGCTGAGTTGGGGTTGTGCTTGGTTGGGTTTGTGCTGGATTGGGGTTGTGCTGAGTTGGGGTTGTGCTGAGTTGGGGTTGTGCTGGGTTGGTGTTGTGTTGAGTTGGGTTTGTGCTGGGTTGGGTTTGTGCTGAGTTGGGTTTGTGCTGGGTTGGAGTTGTGCTGAGTTGGGTTTGTGCTGGGTTAGGGTTGTGCTGAGTTGGGGTTGTGCTGAGTTGGGATTGTGCTGGGTTGGGGTTGTGCTGGGTTGGGGTTGTGCTGAGTTGTGTTTGTGCCGGGTTGGGGTTGTGCTGAGTTGGGTTTGTGCTGGGTTGGAGTTGTGCTGAGTTGGGTTTGTGCTGGGTTAGGGTTGTGCTGAGTTGGGGTTGTGCTGAGTTGGGATTGTGCTGGGTTGGGGTTGTGCTGGGTTGGTGTTGTGCTGGTTTGGTGTTGTGCTGAGTTGGGGTTGTGCTGGGTTGGTGTTGTGCTTAGTTGGGGTTGTGCTGTGTTGGGGTTGTGTTGAGTTGGGGTTGTGCTGGGTTGGGTTTGTGCTGAGTTGGGGTTGTGCTGTGTTGGGGATATCCTGAGTTAGGGTGATCAGAATGCAGAGGAATGTAGATGAGGACATTCATGTTGGACACAGAGGGGGGGAATTTTCAGCCTTGCTCGCCCCAAAACCGGAAATATCCCACCCAGCTTGCCAGACATTTGCACAGTCCATCCACCCAACCACCCACATGCCCTGCTATGATGGGGAGATGGTGAGATGGGAGACTTCCCCTCTAGAGTCTCTGTCATGGAGATCCATGAAGTATTCCTTCCACAGTGCGCTGACTGCCTCTCTAGTCTTGACATGTTCCTCCCCACATTTGGCCAACATTGATGTAGTGCCTTGGGTGCTTCAGCCATGGTCCAACAGGGATTGAGGCTCATTATAGGACATCTCCTGCTGTACTCACCAAGCCATTTAAGCTACAGGACAGATAAAGAACATGTAGCCTATTGTATGTGTGTCAGTGCCACCTATTCAACCTGTTTCCTTTCAACCCTTTTTTTATACGTTTCCTGTACTTATACAAGAATCATATAGGGAAGAAGGAGAAGTGAAGTGAAGAAGGAGGCCATTTGGCCCATCAGGTCTGCACCCACAACAATCCCACCCAGGCCATATCCCCATATTCCCACAGATTAATGCTGCTAATGCCACTAATGAATGCATTCCAGGACACGAAGGTGAAATTTAACAATGAACCTAACCCACACTTCTTTGCAGTGTGAGAGGAAACAAGAGCACCAGAGCAAACACACGCAGATATGGGGAGAATGTGCTAACTCCGCACAGACAGTGACCCAAGCCGGGAATCGAACCGGGATTCCTGGCGCTGTGAGGCAGCAGTGCTAACCACTGTGCCACTGAGGCACAGATACCCCTTAGGGTATCTGCACTGTTATATGACAGGCTCTCAAGTGCACAGATCAGTTGAAATAGAAGGAGGTCCCGTTGGGATTTGAACACAAGGCCTCCGGCTTCCTAAATGGACGTTTTAACCAACTGAGCCAGAAAATGTTCAACAAAATATTCTTTTATACTCAGCCTTTTCAACTATTCATCTAATTGCCTTTTTCCAATGAGAGATATGTGTGTTAATGTGCACCATTTCCTCATAACTCTCTGAGTTATTTCTTTTTGAACTTCTTATTTGTTCTTCAGGGGACAGTCCTTGTTACTGATTCGTTCACACATGTGAATGATTACACGCAACCACATTACAATTTACAGCACAGAACATTTGGCCCATCTGGTTCTAGATCAGCGCAGACCAGAGATGAAACATGGGGGTTTCCTGATCTGTGTGCCTGAGCTCCATATAGCAGTCATGGAATCATAGAGGTTTACAGCATGGTCTAACTTAGAAACCATAGAACCATAGAAAATTACAGCTCAGAAACAGGCCTTTTGGCCCTTCTTGTCTGTGCTAAACCATTTTTTGCCTAGTCCCACTGACCTGCACTTGGACCATATCCCTCCACACCCCTCTCATCTATGAACCCATCCAAATTTTCCTTAAATGTTAAAAGTGACCCTGCATTTACCACTTTATCCGGCAGCTCATTCCACACTCCCACCACTCTCTGCGTGAAGAATCCCCCCTAATATTCCCTATAAACTTTTCTCCTTTCACCCTTAACCCATGCCCTCTGGTTTTTTTCTCCCCCAGCCTCAGTGAATAAAGCCTGCTTGCATTCACTCTATCTATACCCATCAAAATCTTATACACCCCTATCAAATCTCCCCTCATTCTTCTACACTCCAGGGAATAAAGTCCTAACCTGTTCAATCTCTCTCTGTAACTCAGCTTCTCAAGTCCCGGCAACATCCTTGTGAACCTTCTCTGCACTCTTTCAACCTTATTTACATCCTTCCTGTAACTAGGTGACCAAAACTATACACAATACTCTAAATTCGGTCTCACCAATGCATTATATAACCTTACCATAACACTCCAACTTTTATACTCGATACTCTGATTTATAAAGGCCAATATTCTTGTCGTCATTTTTCTTTAACCATTATGCTAGCCAATGTAAAATTTTAAAGTTTATTTATTAGCGTCACAAGTAGGTTTACATCAACACTGCAACGAAGTTACTATGAAAATCCCCTAGTCGCCACAATCCAGGACCAGTTGGGTACATTGAGGGAGAATTTGGCATGGCCAATGCACCTAACCAGCATGTCTTTTAGACTTTGGAAGGAAATCGGAGGAAACCCATGCAGACATGGGGAGAACGTGCACACTCCATGCAGGCAGTGACCCAAGCCGGGAATCAAACCCGGATCCCTGACGCTGTGAGGCAGCAGTACTGACCACAGTGCCATTGGACCGCCCCAGTGGAGATGATAGAATGGGGTTATCCGTCCAAGCCAGAATAGAACAAAGAACAAAGAACAACACAGCACGGGAAACAGGCCCTTCGGCCCAACGAGCCCGCGCCGCTGTCCCATTGTCTCAGTGAACTATTCATGATTTTAGTCTACGCCTAATGTGCGAGGATCAGGGAGGTCCAATATAGGGACAATTTGTTACCCAATCAATCAGCCTAAAAGCACATTTTTGGGATGTGGGAGGAAACCGGAGCACCCGGAGGAAACCCACGCAACCACGGAGAGAACGCGCAATCTCCCACAGACACAGGCCCAAATCCATGTGTCCGCACAGCAACAGAGATAGTCTCTGAGCTGTCATGTTGCCCTTGAGATGGTCCAGTTTAAGCACACCAACGACATGAATGACATATGACTCGGAAGGAATCCCAGTGGAAATAGCAGTTCTTGTCCTCACTGGTTCAGGTTGCTGGGCTGGTCATCAATCATGTAGTTAGAACATTCTTCAGGCTCAGTACTCAGTTAGATATGGCGGGCAGTGACAAGGACACTATCCTGGATGGTAATTTGATTTATTTATTAGTGTCACAAGTAGGCTTATATTCACACTGCAATGAAGTTGCCATGAAAATCCCCTAGTCACCACACCCCAGTGCCTGTTTGGGTACACTGAGGGAGAATTTGGCATGGCCAATGCACCTAACCCGCATGTTTTTTGAACTGTTGGAGGAAGCCGGAGCACCTGGAGGAAACCCACGCAGACACGGGGAGAACATGTAGACACAGCACACACAGTGACCCAAGCCAGGAGTTGAACCTGGGTCCCTGGCACTGTGAGGCAGCAGTGCTAACCATTGTGCCACCGTGCCACCTAGTTGCACAGTGGTAATACCTGAATCTTGTAGCTAGTTATCATTTCAGTGAGTGTTCCCATCACACTCCTGATATGCGCATTGTGAATGGCGGAGAAATTTTAGAGGGTGAGGAGTGAATCATGCCAGGCTCTGCCCCACTCTCGTAGCCCCTGCCAGCTGCAGTTGTAAATGCGCCTAGTTGGGGGCGTTTAAGAGATCTGTGGATAGGTTTATGGATGAAAAGGGATTGGTTTAGGCTAGTGGGTCATTGTTTTGTAACTGGTCGGCGCAACATCGTGGGCTGAAGGGCCTGTTCTGCGCTGTAATGTTCTATGTTCTATGTTAATATCCCAGCTCCACGCAATGTCTGGAATGGGGATGGGCACCTGTACCCACCCCAATCCAACACCGGCATCTCCACATCATGGAATGGGAATGATAAGGCTTTTAATAGTGGGAGATATGATGATATCATTGAAAATCATAGAGGAGATGGTTGGTCTTTTTTGATTTAGATACATGGTCATTCCTGACATAGCACACCTGTCACCATCTCCCATCAGCTGCATATTGGTCAAGAGGTGTCATAGACTGGAGCTGGCACAGACATTCTCCTTTGCAGAGGAGTTGTGAGTGGGGCTAAGTCCTGTAGAATCATCAGTCTACCACTCTGCTCCTGGCCTTACCACAGGTCAGTGGTGAGGAGACCTATGAAAATGGGGAACTTCTACAATTACATGCTAAGCTGTCTTCCTTTCTGCTACTACAATTACTAGAGTTTATCCCCTTCATACGCATTTATCTTGGTTCTACCTGGTCTCCTTGGTACCAAATTCAGTCGATGTTACCCCTTTGTGGTAGCAATCTTCACCTTGTCACCATTCTCTAGGAAAAAAAGTTTCTCCAGAATTCTTTATTGGATTTATTTGTGACTTTCTTTAATTTATAACCCTAGTTTCGGACTCTCCAAACAAGCCAAAATATCCACTATGACGCGTTGGCAATGTGATTAGTACTGCTGCCTCACAGAGCCAGGGACATGGGTTTGATTCTGGCCTTGGGTGATTGATTGTCTGTGTGGAGTTTTAGATTGTGCAGCCTTAGACTGTGCTACGCAGCATGGGAAAACTCTAAAGTTTTTCTCAGACCACAGTGAAGTCACAGCATTGAAAAGCACTGAAAATGCAGTGTGGTGATTGTGAAGAGAAGCTTTGGAGGCACAGTGCTGAGTTAGTTTGCAAGGAAATGGCAGGGTGGCACAGTGGTTAGCACTGCTGCCTCACAGCGCCAGAGACTTGGGTGTGATTCTGGCCTTAGATCAATATCTGTGTGGTGTTTACATATTCTCCCTGTGTCTGCTTGGGTTTCCTCTGGGTGCTCCGGTTTCCTCCCACAGTACAAAGATGTGCAAATTAGGTGGACTGGCCATGCTAAATTCTCCCTTAGTGTCCAAAGCTGTGTAGGCTAGGCGGATTGGCCATGCTAAAATGCCCTTTTTGTGTCCAAAGACATGCAGGTTCGGTGAATTGGTCATGCTAAAATTGCTCCTTAGTGTCCAAAGCTGTGTAGGTTAGGCAGATTGGCCATGCTAAAGTTGCTCCTTTGTGTCCAAAGACATGTAGGTTAGGTGAATTGGTCATGCTAATATTGCTGCTTAGTGTCCAAAGATATGTAGGTTATAGGTGGATTGGTCATGCTAAAATTACCCCTTAGTGTCCAAAGATGTGTAGGTTAGGTGGATTGGCCATATTAAAATTGTCCCTTAGTGTCCAAAGACATGTAGGTTAGGTAGGTCAACCATGCTAAACACACAGGGTTATGGGATAGGGTGGGTACAACTAGCCATCCAGCCAACTGAGCTGAATGACTCCCCAAGGGAAAATAATGGAGGTCTTTTAAAATATAAGGTAAATGTCATCCAGCCCTGACAATAACTCAAGGACACCAAGGTTCAAACTAAGGTGAAGTGAGGTGATCGATTTCTGAAAATATTTCTTCACACAAAGTGTGACCAGTGCTTCAATCAGTTATCTGACCAGGTTATGAGAGGCATGAGAATCTTAGACAGTTAGCTGTGGGGATATGGATAATCTGTAGGCTTTCCTTCCAGATATTGTAAAGCTCCTGCGATGGATCTTGGGGACATTCTACAATGTAAAGTGTGGAATATTAAATAGAACATAGAACATTACAGCGCAGAACAGGCCCTTCAGCCCACGATGTTGCGCGACCAGTTTTTTAAAAAAATCACTGACCCACTAATCTAAACCAATCCCTTTTCGTCCATAAACCTATCCATAGATCTCTTAAACGCCCCCAAACTAGGCGCATTTACAACTGCAGCAGGCAGGGCTTTCCAATTCCTTACCACCCTCTGGGTAAAGAACCTACCCCTGACATCCATCCTATAACTACCACCCCTTAATTTAAAGCCATGCCCCCTCGTGCTAGCATTCTCCACCCGAGGAAAAAGTCTATCACTATCCACCCTATCTAAACCTCTAATCATCTTATACGTTTCAATAAGATCCCCTCTTAGCCTCCTTCTTTCCAGCAAAAACAACCCCAAATCCCTCAGTCTCTCCTCATATGACCTCCCCTCCATACCAGGCAACATCCTGGTAGATCTCCTCTGCACCCTCTCCAAAGCCTCCACGTCCTTCCTGTAATGTGGGGACCAGAACTGCACACAGTACTCCAAGTGCGGCCGTACCAGAGTAGTGTACAGTTGCAACATGACGCTGCGACTCCTAAATTCAATCCCCCTACCAATAAACGCCAAGGCACCGTATGCCTTCTTAACAACCTTGTCTACTTGATTCCCAACCTTCAGGGATCTATGTACACATACACCTAGATCCCTCTGCAAGTTGTTGTTGCAATTGAGTGAAAAGAGCTTCACAATCGTTACCGAGGGAGTGAAGAAAATCAGGAACACCACTTGATCCCTCACATGGCACCATCAGACCCAAAGAAGCTTAGGTAGAGGACCAGATGAATCAGAGGCAAAAACAAAATGAACAAAACTACATTTTCAAGTTTCCTGATGATGCCACCATGGTGAGTCAGATCTCAAACAACGACGAGATGCAGTACAGGAGAGAGACAGAGAGAGAATCTGGTCCAATGGCACAACAACAATAATATCTCCCTCAATTTCAGCAAATCGAAGGAGTTAGTCATTGATTTCAGGAAGCATATTGGAGGACATACCCCTGTCTACATCAGGTGGAAATGGTCGAGAGCTTTGAATTTAGAACACAGGACATAGAACATTTCTGGGGGTTCAGATCACAAGCAATCTGCCCTGATTGCTCCATGCCGACACTATAGTTACGAAAGCCCACCAACGCCTCTAATTTCTCAGGAGACTATGGAAATTTGGCATGCCCACTATGACCCCCACCAACCTTTATAGATGCACTATAGAAAGTATTCACAGCTTGGTACAGCTCCTGCTCTGACCAAGACGGCAAGAAACTACAAAGGGTTGTGAACAAAGCCCAGTCCATCATTTAAACCATTCTACCATCCATTCACTCCATCTGCACGTTCTGCTGTCTCGGCAAAGCAGCCAGCATAATCAAGGACCTCACATACCCCAGACATCCTCTCTTCCACTTTATTCCTTTGGGAAAAAGTCTGAGGTCACGTACCAACTGACTCAAGAACAGCTTCTTCCCTGCTGCCATCAGACTTTTGAATAAACCTACCATGTATTAAGTTGACCTTTCTCTACACCCTAGCTATGACTGCAACACTATATTCTGTACTCTCTCTTTTCTTCTTCCCTATGTATTCTATGAATGGTATGTTTTGACTGTATAGCACACAGGAAACAATATTCTCACTGTATCCCGGTACATGTGACAACATAAATCAAATCAAATCATACAATTCGTTTTTGATAAGTGAGAGGATTAAGGGTTGTGGGGAGAGGGCGGGAATGTGGAACTGAGCCACGACAGATCAGCCATGATCTTATTGAATGGCAGGGCAGGCTCGAAGGGCTAGATGGCCTACTCCTGCTCCTATTTCTTATGTTCTTATGTAATTCAAAGTTGTTTAGGAAGGTTAGTGTTGAGGAGGGTGCAAAGAGGCTGCAAAGGGTTTACAGGTTGCAAATGGAATACGATGTGGTGCAATGATTAAAGTTCATCTATTAGTGCCACAAGTAGGCTTACATTAACATTGCAATGAAGTTACTGTGAAAATCCCCTAGTTGCCACACTCCAGCACCTGTTCGGGTACACCAAGGTAGTATTTAGCATGGCCAATTCACCTCACCAGCACGTCTTTCAGACTGTGGGAAGAAGCTGGAACACCCAGAGGAAACCCACACAGACACAGGGAGAATGTTCAAACTCCAACCCAAGACAGTGACCCCAGCCGGGAATCAAACCGGGTCCCTGGCGCTGTGAGGTAGCGGTCGGTGCTAACCGCTGTGCCACGGTAAATGTGAAATTATGCACTCTGATAAGAAAAGTAAAGAGCTGATTATTTTTGAAGTGAGGAAGTGTTATATAAAGATATCGGATTTAAATGTTATAAAGGGGGCCCTCCACCGTAGGTAGAGCAGAACACCTGACACGGGCTTGATGCACTGAATGATCTCCTTCTGCGACCGAATGTTGCCTTGACTGGCAGGGCACCTAGTTTATCTAGAGTCTATTAAACCAAGGCACAATGTATTTCAGCAGTCTATTTACTCAGCAAGCAGTTTCCATTTAAATAGCAAGCCTACAGTGTACAGTACTCCTGACCAAAGGGTAGCAGAGACTCCTTGTAAAAGCAGAATGATATTTTCAGTGGAACGTAGTGAGTGGAGATATAGTTACAGGATACAAATTGCAGGTAAAATCAACCCCAGTCACTTCCAGCCGTGATTGTTCCAGGTATGATTGACAGAGCAATCATCTTCCGTCCTGCCAGGGCTAGTCGGGTCACTTTATGCAACCGTAAACATTTCTGTTTTAAATCTCGGGCTCTAATGTCTTCCTGTGCTGGGGATGAGAAAGGAGAAGGCCCTGAATGTGTTTGAATCAACACTTCATTCCTCTCAGTGTGATGAACGGAAGTCTCAGTTTTAACACAGACATCCACAATCTTTGGAAGCTATTGTGTCTGTAACTACAGGTCCTGATCTATAATAATAGGCTTTTATGCAATGCAATCACTCCCTTCACTGTTTCATTGGAACAGATGGTTTTGTTATACCGCACATTGCAGCAAAATGCCATCGTGTTGTGCCCTCATTTGAAAAGAGAAGAGATTAAAATGCCACTGACATCATTACTCCCCCTCCCCCACTGCCTCTGTGTCTGGGTTCATTACTGAGTGTCCCATTGCTACCCTCCTGGTGCTATCAGGAACAACCAGATGGCCTATTCTGAAACATCGCAAACCTCTCTTCCTAATATTCATGCGTGAGGAATGTCATTTCTTCCATCCCGACACACCCCGTCACAATTCCCAGGAGTTAGGTGCATTGGTCATGCTCCCTTGGTGTACCCAAACAGGCGCTGGAGTGCGGCAACTAGGGGATTTTCACAGTAACTTCATTGCAGTGTAAGCCTTACTTGTGACACGGTTTTCGCTGGAAAGACTGAGGCTGGGGGGAGACCTGCTAGAGGTCAGGATGGGTGTCATGGTGGGTTAGAGTTGGAAAATTTAGTGAGAGCATTTAAATTTATGTAGGCAGGAAAACAGGGTCCTATTGTCCCAGGCTCACTTATTTTATTTAAATTTAGATTTAAGTATTGAAATCGGCCAGCGTGATGAGTAGTAAGGTCGCCTCCGTGATCTTTTGAACTAAAGTTCCATTCTGGGATCTTCCCATCTCACCATCAACTGGGATAATAATACCTCCTTATCTCTGAAACTTGTCCCACTCCGTAAACAATTTGTATACAGTAATTCTCCAGCACAGGCCCTTTGAGCGCTCCCCCTGTCCTCTCATTCTATAATTGGTGGCCTTCAGCAACCTAGGTTGGTCCTTGTGCTTCAGAATTTCTTCCTTAACGCCTTCCTTGAAACCCATCCCCTGACCAATCACTGCTTCTTTGGCTTAATGTTTAATTTGCCTTCCACGCTTGGGGCAATTTTTTCTAAGTTAACAAGTTGTGTTTGTTAAGTATATTTACATCTATCTTCCTTTGTGCCTTTTCTCAGACTTGTCTCCTATCTTACTTTAACTCTGGGACCCTGTGAACATTCATTCTTTTCTCTGATGGTCAATCTCTTTTTTGTAAATTTGCTTTTTCAAATGTTTTGGTTGATTATCATTGTGCATTGCGTCGCTGAGAAATACGACCTGTGCTTGTGTCTATGTGTTTGTGAGCCCCCGATATCGCTGACATCAATATCTCCACCATGTTCCTATAATAAACCAATGAGCAGTTGGGTATATCTTTATTAGAGTATCACACAATGTTTAGCTGGCGTTGATTGCAGTTTGTTTGGCATAATAAAAGCCTAAAAACATCCAATCCTGTCATGCAATACCTACTGTAGGTCCATAAGACCATAAGATATAGGATCCGAATTGGACCATTTGGCCCATCAACCCTGCTTCGCCATTCAATCAGGGCTGATTTGATTCTCATCCCCATTCTCCTGCCTTCGCTCCGTAACTCTTGATCCCCTTATTGATCAAGAACCTATTTATCTCTGTCCGGACAAATGTGAGGTAATGTATTTTGGAAAGTCTAATACAGATAGGAAATATACAGTAAATAGCAGAACCCTTAGGAGTATTGATAGGCAAAGTGATCTGGATGTACAGGTACACAGGTCACTCAAAGTGGCAATGCAAGTTGAGGAGGTAGTGAAGAAGGTATATGGCATGCTTGCCTTCATCAGCCAGAGTACTGAGTTTAAAAATTGTCATGTTGCAGCTTTACAAAACCTTAGTTAGGCCACACTTGGTTGCTACACTATCAGAAGGATGTGGAGGCTTTGGAGAGGGTACAGAAAAGATTTATCAGGACGTTGCCTGGTATGGAGGGCATTAGCTAAGAGGAGAGGTTGGAGAAACTTGATTTGTTCTCACTGAAACGATGGAGGTTAAGGGGTGACCTGATATAAGTCCACAAGATTATGAGAGACATGGACAGAGTGGATAGTCAGAAGCTTTTTCCCAGGGTGGAAGAGTCAATTACTAGCGGGCACAGGTTTAAGGTGCGAGGAGCAAGGGTTAAAGGAAATGTACAAGGCAGATTTTGTATGCAGAGAGTACTCATTGCCAGGGGAGGTAGTGGAAGCAGATACAGAAGACACTTTTAAGGGGCGTCTTGACAAGTACATGAATAGAATGGATATAGAGGGATGTGGTGCCCGGAAGGATGGAGGGTTTTAGTTAAGTTGGGCAGTATGACCGGTGCAGGCTTGAAGAACGTAAGGACCTGTTCCTGTGCTCCAACTTCCTTTATTCTTTGTTCTTAAAGACACTCAATGACCTGGTCTCCACAGCTCTCTGTGGCAATGAATTCCACAGATTCGCCACCCTCTGGCTGAAGAAATTCCTCATCTCAGTTTTAAAGGAGTGTCCCTTCACTCTGAGGTTGTGTCCTCGAATCCTAGTCTCTCCTTCTGATGGAAACATCCTCTCCACGTCCATTCTATCTGGGCCTCTCAGTATTCTGCAAATTTCAATTAGTTCTTCCCTCATCCTTCTAGACTCCGTTGAGTGTAGACCCAGGCTCCTCAACTGCTTCTCATATGACAAACCCTTCATTCCTGGGGTCGTTGGAAAACTGTATGTCTCCGGAAAATATTGGTCTCTACAGGGATTTCCAGCATGATTTGCTTTATCTGCCATTTATTTTAGCAAAGGTACATTCCGTTATGAGGTTGACAACACTCCAGGATGTTCAGTTCTCAGTAGCAGATCAGTGTCAACCATCGCTCCTTCCCTCCTTGTAATCATTTTGTCTTTTGTTTTGCTACAATTGTGTCTCACAGCCTGGTCTTGGGCTAACAGCACTGGGAGGGATGTCAATCATAGAGCTCCTATCCTTTCTCTACATTGTCCCCTCACCAGGTCTATTACGGCCTTGCTCAGGAGGGACCAGAAATTTCCGCCTGAGCTCAACAGAGATTTCCATCTGCACCAATTCAGAAGGTGGAGCTGAGTCACGACAGATCAGCCATGATCTTATTGAATGGCGGGGCAGGCTCGAAGGGCCAGATGGCCTACTCCTGCTCCTATTTCTTATGTTCTTATGTTCTTATAAGAACATAAGAAATAGGAGCAGGAGTAGGCCATCTGGCCCTTCGAGCCTGATCTGTCGTGGCTCAGTTCCACATTCCGGCCTTCTCCCCATAACCCTTAATCCCCTCTCTTATCAAAAACCCATCAACCCGCTTCTTAAAAATATTTAGCGAGGCAGCCTCCACCACTTCAACGGGCAGAGAATTCCAGAGATTCACCACCCTTTGAGTGAAGAAGTTCCTCCTCAACTCCGTTCTAAAACGCCCCCCCTTTATCTTGAGGCTGTGCCCCCTAGTCCTACTGTCTTTTTTGAGCGGGAAGAATCTCTCCACCTCTATCCTATCCATCCCATTCACCATCTTATACGTCTCAATGAGATCTCCCCTCATTCTTCTAAACTCCAACGAATACAAGCCTAGTTCATTCCACGGCGGACAAGGTGGTAGAGTTCCAGCCATAGGCTGGGATTTTACGACCTCACTCATCCCGAAACCATAAGATCCCGCCCAAGATCAACGGGTCATTCCATGGCCTGCCCCTCACCCGCTCTGATTCCCACAGCGGGCAGGACAGTAAAATCCCGGCCATATAATCATACAGGGCAAGAAAAGTGGGCGGCATGATGGCACAATGGTTAGCACTGCTGCCTCACAGCACCAGAGACCTGGGTTTGATTCCCAGCTTGGGTCATTGTCTTGTGGAGTTTGCACCTTCTCCCCATTTCTGTGTGGGTTTCCCTCAGATGCTCCAGTTTCCTCCCAGAATCCAAAGATGCGTGGGTTAGGGTGATTGTTAAAGTTAAATTATTTGTCATAAGTAAGGCTTACATTAACACTGCAATCAAGTTACTGCGAAATTTCCCTAGTTGCCACACTCCGACGCCCGTTCAGGTCACCTAACCAGCATGTCTTTCAGACCGTGGGAGGAAACCAGAGTACCCAGAGGAAGCCCAAGCGGATATGGGGAGAATGTGCAAAGACCACACGGACAGTGACCCAAGCCGGGAATCAAACCCAGGTTCTGACGTTGTGAGGCAGCAATCCTAACCACTATGCCATCGTGCAGATTGGCTATGCTATATTGACCCCAGTGTCAGGGGCATTAGCAGGGTAAATATGTGAAGGTTACAGGATTAGGATCTGAGTAGGATTGTGGTCAGTGAAGACTTGATGGGCCAAATGGCCTCCTTCTGCACTGTAGGGATTTATGAAAAGGCCCTTCAGTCCATTGAGTCTATACCAAAAATATCTCCCACTAATGGCTCATCAATCCCATTTTCCTGCACTTGCCCCATATCCTTGTATATTATGATGTCTTAAGCGCTCATCAGATATTTTCTAAAGGTTGTAAGGTTTCTGGCCTCGAGTACCCTCCCAAGCAGGTCTGGCCACTATTGAATTTATGAGAAGGGAGATAGGAAATCAGCCGTCCTTACCTGGCCTGGTCTACATGTGATTCCAGAGTCACAGCAATGTGGTTGACACTCAACTGCCCTCTGACATGGAGGGCAGTTAGGGATGGGCAATAAATTCTGGCCCAATGATGCCCACATCCTGTAAAATGAATAAATAAAAAAGTTTAAGTTAATTTACAAGTAGGCTTACATTCACACCGCAATGAAATTACTGTGAAAATCCCCTAGTCGCCTGTTTGGGTACACTAAGGGGCAATTTAGCACGTCTCATGTACCTAACCCATGCATCTTTGGACTGTGGGAGGAAACCAGAACACCCGGAAGGAACCCACACAGATATGGAGAGAATGTGTAGATTCTGCACAGATAGTGACCCAAGCCGGGAATCAAACTCAGGTCACCTGGCTAACCGCTGTGCCAACGTGTCGCTCCTGAGAATATAAATAGACACAAACACTGTGAAGTTATCTGGACTTGCAATTGCATCGATTTCAAATTCTGCAGCCAATCCAATCTATTTGGCACAGCAAATGTATTCAGCCAATGACCCCCCCACCCCCCACCCTGCAATCGCCACACATTCCCACTTACGCCCGGCGTTAGTAGTTGGTATTAGAACGGGAAGGCTGGCTGATTCAACTCCACCTTCCCAAGGCCAGGAGATACCCCACAAGACCCAGTGTACCTGCCGCAGCCCAAACGAGATTGGCTTAACTCCGTGTAAGGGCAAAGGTCGAACAAGGGACCAAGTGTGCGACGGAGTTGAAGGCACCTCCGGGCTGATTGTATTTGCCTTGCAAAAATGGATAAGGCGAGCCACAGAATTTGAAATGGCTGCAATTATAACCCAAATCGCTCTCTCACATTCAGATTTATGTGATTATTCAGGTGTCTCTTTATGCATTCAGTCAGTTTCCGCGATCGCAGGTTTTCACATCCTGATGCAAATTGTGGTCTAATTCTTCCTTTTAAATTGTGCACAGAGGAACACTGAACTCCAAGCTTAAGGGTATCTGGAGGTCGTACTGGAACAAGGATATATGCTCAATTACCACTGATCTGTCAGCCTTTCTGCAATTCCATTGTCGCTAGGTCAGATTTTTATAACTGCTGTATGTCAGACTGCACAGAATTGTAAAATCTTACTCGTTTTATGTAGCTTCATTGACAGTTGCCCTGGTTTCACAATTATTTTTTAATAAATGCACACCATTTTGCATTTTAATCACTTGCTTCTTTGTGGTGTTTCGACTCAATCATGTTTGCTTTGGTGAGTGTAACCTGGCTGAGAGACTCAGCAGGTACCGTGGGCCCCAGGCCACAGCATTAATCTATTAACATTTCTCAGGAGAAATCAGGGTAATTAATTCAAATTGTAATTGAGTCTGATCTCACACTTATTCTTCTATACAACTTATGTCCTTACCTCAGCTACTTTTCCTTCCTTCCTGTAACCAGACATTTCACAATTCGAGGTTGACATTAACGACAAGTCTATTTAATAACAAGCTGCGTTGTGGAATAGAGGGGTTTACAATGGATAGGCCCAGCTGGTGATAGCCTGTGCCCTGACCCTGGTGACAGCTGCACTTTAACCCTGGTCTTAGCCCACACTTTAACCCTGGTGATATCCCGCACTCTGACCCTGGTGATATCCCGCACTCTCACCCTGGTGGTATCCTGCACTCTGACCCTGGTGATATCCTGCACTCTGACCCTGGTGATTCCTGCACTCTGACCCTGGTGATATCCCGCACTCTGACCCTGGTGATATCCTGCACTCTGACCCTGGTGATATCCCGCACTCTGACCCTGGTGATATCCTGCACTCTGACCCTGGTGATTCCTGCACTCTAACCCTGGTGATATCCCGCACTCTCACCCTGGTGGTATCCTGCACTCTGACCCTGGTGGTATCCTGCACTCTGACCCTGGTGATATCCCGCACTCTCACCCTGGTGATATCCCGCACTCTGACCCTGGTGATATCCTGCACTCTAACCCTGGTGATATCCCGCACTCTCACCCTGGTGATATCCTGCACTCTGACCCTGGTGGTATCCTGCACTCTGACCCTGGTGATATCCTGCACTCTGACCCTGGTGGTATCCTGCACTCTGACCCTGGTGGTATCCTGCACTCTGACCCTGGTGATATCCTGCACTCTCACCCTGGTGATTCCTGCACTCTGACCCTGGTGGTATCCCGCACTCTCACCCTGGTGATATCCTGCACTCTGACCCTGGTGGTATCCTGCACTCTGACCCTGGTGATATCCTGCACTCTCACCCTGGTGGTATCTGCACTCTGACCCTGGTGATATCCCGCACTCTCACCCTGGTGATATCCTGCACTTTGACCCTGGTGATATCCTGCACTTTGACCCTGGTGATATCCTGCACTCTGACCCTGGTGATATCCCGCACTCTCACCCTGGTGATATCCTGCACTTTGACCCTGGTGATATCCTGCACTCTGACCCTGGTGGTATCCTGTACTCTGACCCTGGTGATATCCCGCACTCTCACCCTGGTGGTATCCTGCACTCTGACCCTGGTGGTATCCTGCACTCTGACCCTGGTGGTATCCTGCACTCTGACCCTGGTGATTCCTGCACTCTGACCTTGGTGATATCCTGCACTTTGACCCTGGTGATATCCCGCACTCTGACCCTGGTGATATCCCGCACTCTCACCCTGGTGGTATCCTGCACTCTGACCCTGGTGATTCCTGCACTCTGACCCTGGTGATATCCTGCACTCTGACCCTGGTGATTCCTGCACTCTGACCCTGGTGGTATCCTGCACTCTGACCCTGGTGATATCCCGCACTCTCACCCTGGTGATATCCTGCACTCTGACCCTGGTGGTATCCTGCACTCTGACCCTGGTGATATCCTGCACTTTGACCCTGGTGATATCCCGCACTCTGACCCTGGTGATATCCTGCACTCTAACCCTGGTGATATCCTGCACTCTGACCCTGGTGATATCCCGCACTCTAACCCTGGTGATATCCTGCACTCTGACCCTGGTGATATCCTGCACTCTGACCCTGGTGATATCCCGCACTCTCACCCTGGTAGTATCCTGCACTCTGACCCTGGTGATTCCTGCACTCTGACCCTGGTGATATCCTGCACTCTCACCCTGGTGGTATCCCGCACTCTCACCCTGGTGGTATCCTGCACTCTGACCCTGGTGATTCCTGCACTCTGACCCTGGTGGTATCCTGCATTCTGACCCTGGTGGTATCCTGCATTCTGACCCTGGTGGTATCCTGCATTCTGACCCTGGTGGTACATACAAAATAGGTTTAGTACGAGATCATTTAAACTTTGAACTCCAGAAGTGAGGTTGAGAGTGACTGTCCTTGACATCAAGGCAGTATTTGACCAAGTGGGGCATGAAGAAATATAACTGGACTAACCACATGTATACTGTAGTTATAACCACAAACTATCTCAAAGTACAAGGGCAGCAAACTGATGGGAACAATCCCACTCTGATGCTCTCCTCCAAGGGATTCACCATTGTTTGGTCAAACTCCTGGAACCATCTCCCTGCCAGTGCTGTGAGTGTACCTACGCCACATGGACTGCAACAGTTCAAGAAGTCAGCTCACTACTTCTTAAGGACAATTAGAAATAGACAATAAATGTTGCCCTATCCATTAAAGCCCCCATGTTTTAAATTTAAAAAATACGCCCTTTATGCTTACTCTCTTCAGTAAGATTTTAGTCGGCCCTCCGCCCTAACTCCACCTTCCCAATTTAGAACCGTAGAATCCCTACAGTGCAGAAAGAGGCCATTCGGCCCATCGAACCTGCATCCCACCCAGGCCCTAACCCCGTAACCCCATGTATTTGCCCTGCCAATTCCCAAGACACTATGGGGCAATTTAGCACGGCCAATCAACCTAAATGTGGGGAGAAACCAGAACACCCAGAGGAAACCCATGCAAACAGGGGGAGAACGTACAGACTCCACATAGGCAGTCACCCGAGGTCAGAATTCAAGCCAGGTCCTGTGAGACAGCAGTGCTAATCAATGTGCCACTGTGCTAATATTTCCACATTATTTGATTTCCCTTGTATTTAATATTCTACTGATTCTGGTCTTGAATATTTTCAATGATTGTGTATCCATAGCTCTCTGAGGTACAGAACTTTAAAGATTCACAGACCCTTTGTAGAAATTTCCCACCAGCTCAGTACTAAACTGATGACCTCTTTTTCAGGAACTGTGACCTTTACTCCTTCACTGCCCAGCCAGGGGAAACATCTTTCCAGCGTCTTAATGATCAGCCATGACCGAAATGAATGGTGGAGCAGATCCAAAGGGCTGAATGGCCTCTTCCTGCTCCTTCTCCTTTTCTATGTTTCTGCTGCCTCTATCCATCCTGTCGGAGCTTTAAGAATTTTATCTGTTTCAATTAAATCATCTGGCATTCTTTTAAATTCCAGGGATATTATCCTAGTTTAGTCAATTTCTCCTCATAGGGCAATGATGTCTCCTCATAGGACAAGTATATCTTCCCTCAGGGCAGCACAGGGTGGCACAGCGGTTAGCACTGCTACCCCACAGTACCAGAGACTCTGGTCCAATTCCTGGTTCTGGTCACTGTCCGTGTGGAGTTTACACATTTTCCTCGTGTCGACGTGGGTTTCCTCCGGATGCTCCGGTTTCCTTCCACAGTCCAAAGATGTGTAAGTTAGGTGGGTTGGCCATGCTCAATTCCCCTTTAGTGTCAGGGGGATGAGCTAAGGTAAATGCATAGGGAGAGGGCCTAGATGGGATTGAAGCCAGTGCAAACTCAATGGGCTGAATGGCCTCCTTCTGCATGGTAGGATTCTATGAGTTCTATAAGGAGACCAAAACTGAGCACAGTATTCCTGATGAGGCCAGGCCAAGGCTTTATAAAAATTGCAGTAAACTGCTTTGCTTTGTTACTCCAATCACTTTTGTGATAATGTCTGGCAGGCAATCTGCTTTTCTAATTACTTGCCGCACTTGCAAATGAACTTCCCGCGATTTGCGTACAAGGATACCCAGCTTTCTCTGAACACTGAGATGTCTTGGTCTCTCACCATTTGGAATGCGTTCTGCTTTTCTATTTTTAATTCCAAAACAGACAATTTCACACTTATATGTCAGCTGCCATGTTCATGCCCACTCATTTGACCTATCCCTTCACATCCTCTTCACAGTTTATTTTCCCACCTAACTGAGTATCATTAGTAAACTTGGAAGCATTATATACTTTCCTCTCAGCTAAGTCCGTGATACAGATTGCACTGCTGCCTCACAACACCAAGGACCCAGTCTGATTCCCAGCTTGGGTCACTGTCTGTGTGGAGTTTGCACATTCTCCCCGTGTCTGCATGGGTTTTCTCCTGGTGCTCCAGTTTCCTCCCACAATTCGAAATATGTGCTGGCTAGGTGGATTGGTCATGCTAAATTCTCCCTTAGTGTACCCGAACAAGTGCCAGAGTGTGGCGACTAAGGGAGTTTCACAGTAACTCAATTACAGTGTTAATGTAAGCCTACTTGTGACTAATGAATAGTAAACTTTTAAATAGTTGAGGCTAAAACAATGGCCTTTTAGGCACCCTGTTAGCTACATCCTGCCAATCCAACAATGTCCCATTTAATCCTGCTCCCTGTATCCTCTCTGTTAACCAATCCTCTGTTCATGCTAATACATTTCCTCTGATCTCAGGAGTCATAATATTGTGCAATAACCTCTTGTGTGGCTCCTTATTGAATTGTTTTCCAATCTGTTTACATTATATCCACTGATTCTTTCTTATTAGATTGATCCTTGAAATACTCTGACACATTTATCAAGCACCGTTTCTATGTTATGATTTAGTGCTGACTCTGCTTCATAATATCATACCCTTCCCAGTGTCCTGTTATTGCATTCCAAATAATAGATTCGAGCATTTCTGTACAGTTAACTAACCAGTCTACTTTCTTTCTCTCCATCTTCTTTCTCAAATATTATTATTATATTTGCTATCTCCCAATTAAAGGACAAAGAACAATACAGCACAAGAACCCTTCTGCCTTCCAAACCTGAGCTGATCATAATGCCTGCCTAAACAAAAATCATATGCACCTACAGAGTGCATATCCTACCATTCTCTTCCTATTCATATATTCGTCTAGAAGCTTCTTAAATGCCATTATCATACCTGCTCCCACCATCTCCTTGGGCAGCACATTCCAGACATTCACTGCCCTCTGTTTAAAAAACTTGCCTTGCACATCTCCTCTAAACTTTTTCCCACTCACCTTAAACCTATATCTCCTAGTACTTGACTTTTCTACCCTTTATTCTCTATAATATGTACAGTCCTCAAGACATCACTATTTATTTCCCCAAGTTCCCTAACATCCATGCTTTTCTTAACAGTAAATACTGATGAGAAATATTCATTTAGGATCTCACCTATGTCTTGTGGATCTGCACATAGGTGACCTTGTTGATCCTTAAGAGGCCATACTCTCTTCCTTGTTAGTCTTTTGCCCTTTATGCATTTGTAGAAGCTCTTTGGATTCTCCTTTGCCTTATCTGCCAAAACAATCTCGTGTCCCCTTTTTGCCCTCCTGATTTCTCTCTTAACTCTACTCCTACACCCACTATACTCTTCAAGAGATTCACTTGATCCCAGCTGCCTATGCATGTCATGTGCCTCTTTCTTCTTCTTGACTAGGGCCTCAATATCCTGAGTCATCCAGGCTTCCCAACTTCTGCCAGCCTTGCCCTTCACTCTAAGAGGAATGTGTTTACCCTGAACCTTGGTTAACACACTTTTGAAAGCATGCCACTTTCCAGATGTCCCTTTTCCTCCCCACAGACCCCCGCAGACTATCAAAACTTCAAATACCACTTCATTTTCTAAAGAGAACTATTAATTGTAATGTATAGAAAGTGCTTAAAATGAACCAAAGTGGCTCAATTTTAGCATAAAAATCCTGATGTGTCAATAATTTCCCCAGAGTCCTCAGGTGTGGTTATCAATCTTACGCCTTCAAGCAAGACATTCCCTCGGAAAGTTGGCATCTGTTTGTTCCCTTCTTCCACTCCCAATGAAAGGGTCAGTTCAAAAACATAAATGCTGAATATAAGAAGCAAAAATAGAAAATGTTAGAGGTCTGCAGCTCAGGAAACAGTCAGAGCTGTTCCAGCTGAATGATGTTCAGAAAAGAATGGCAAAAACTTAAGATAACATAAGACTCACACTTACTCAGATACATACAGAGACACACATATACACACACATACACACAGGCACACTCATATGCAGATATATACACATACATAGGCACACTCACACACAGACACATACACATCCATAGGCACACTCACAGGCAGATACATTAGGGAAAGTGGAACTGATCCACTTCAGATCAGCCATGATCTTATTTAATGGTGGGGCAGACTCGAAGGGCTAGATGGCCTACTCCTGCTCCTATTTCTTATGTTCCTATGTTCTTTTGTAGATATATACACATCCATAGGCACACACACTCACAGATACATACAGATACATAGGCACACTCACACACACACACACACACATAGGCATATATACATGCACACATGCACACACAGACAAATACATACACACACATATGCACACATATAGGCACATACATATTTAAATCCATACGTTCATAGGCACACACTGAGGTACACATGCACACACATACATACTTAAACACACACGCACACACTCAAGCAGGTACACATGCACATAAGCACACACACACATACTTAAACATACAGGCAGAGACATTGGCACGCATACATAGGTATGCATACCTATAGGCATACACATACAAATGCACACATATACATAGACACATACATACATAGATATACACACAAACATAGACACCTGCACAGAGACAAACACACCCACGCACATTCAAGCACACTTGCACATAATTAAGTATACACATACACATACAAAGGCACAAATACATCACACCAGCACACACACATACACATGTAAAGGCACACACACCATATAGAAACATACATTGCGCATACACACATGCACACAAACACAAATAGACATAGACACACACATCGACACATGCTCATACAACCTTTCTCCTTCTCTGTCTGTAGCATTCCTTTGGGAGCGATGATAGCTTGCTTCCACTCTGGTTTGATGGGTTCTGAGATGGCAGACAAGCCCAGTGTGTGACCTGCAGACTCTTCCAAATATGAGAAGCAGGGAGTGTTTGAAGGGCTGGTTAGATGAGTTGTTTGAAAATTTGAGCTCTCCCTCTGCCGCCTCACCTTCATCTCTGCACCTTCCTGAGTCAGCCTTCTTCAATTTGATTAATCACAAGTCAGAGACTCCCACGAGTCGCTAGAATGTTTGACATCTCCGGTCTTGCCTTGAGCACATCCTGAAAGCATTTCCGCCATTCTCCTGGACATATAACAGACATATGTGTGAGTTGGATGTATAGATATGTGTGTCACATATACAACTAGACACACACATCAGTTTTACCGTCTCGTCCGCCACGGGAATCGGAGTGTGCGAGGTGGGGTGAGCAGACCATGGAAAGGTCCATTGACCCTGGGCAGGATTTTCTGGCCACCTCAAAACTGGAGAATCCCACCCAAGATCTTTGCATGGGCCATGTCCCGTCTGCTACAATTCCCATGGTGGGCGGGATTGGAAAATTTCGCCCATAGACGGAGACAAACGTGCGCTTAGATTCTCACATACATCAGACGGGGTATCGAGTGTAAAAGTTGGCAACTCATGTTACAGTTGTATAAAATGTTAGCTAGGCCACATTTGGAATACTGTATCCATACTGCCAGAAGGATATGGAGGCTTTGGGGAGGGTGCAGAAAAGGTTTACCAGGATGTTGCCTTGTCTGGAGGCTATTGGCCATGAGGAATGATTGAATAAACTGGGATTGTTCCCCCTGGAAAGACAGAGTCTGAGGGGTAACTGGATAGAAGGTTATAAAATGATGAGGGATATAGATAGAGTGAACAGTTGGAAGCTTTTTCCCAGGGCAGAAATGACAATTACAAGGGAGCACAAGTTCAAGGTAAGGGGAAAGGTTGAGTGGAGATGTGCAGGGGAAGGTTTTTATGCAGAGGGTGGTGGCAGCCTGGAATGTACTGTCAAGTGAGGTGGTTGAGGCAGATACATTAGCCACATTTAAGACTTATCTGGATAGACAAAAGTTTATTTATGAGTCACAAGTAGGCTTACATTTACACTGCAATGAAGTTACTGTGAAAATCCCCTAGTTGCACACTCTGGCGCCTGTTCAGGTACAATAAGGGAGAATTTAGCACAGCCAATTCACCTAACTTGCACATTTTTGGACTGCAGGAAGAAACCCACACAGACACAGGGAGAACATGCAAACTCCACACCAAGCTGAGGCTGGAACTGAACCCAGGACTCTGGTGCTGTGATGCAACAGTGCTAACCACTGGGCCACCATGCTGCCCCTGAACAGGGGATAGAGGGACATTAGTGGTATATCTAGATAGGGCAATGTGATGGGCGCAGGCCTGGAGGGACAAAGGACTTGTTTGTGTGCTGCATTGTTCTTTGTATACATCGGAAAGATGAAGTCAAATGACATGTAAAGGGAAGAAATGGAAATGTGAGGGTTAAATAACTAAGGAATACAATACGTCCCTACCACTTAAATTCCAAGTGTATGTAACTACCACTTTTGAGGTGCTGCTTTTAAGGACTGTGCTAATGTTTTTGAATCCACCAGTCAGTTTTTGCTAGCTCTCCATATCATTGTGGTAACTAGGGAGCACAAGGCAATTAGTCTGGTAGGTAAATGCAGTTAATTGGATTCCTTGCTTGTATTACAGACAAGTCATATTTGATGAACATGAATCTGACAGAACTGTAATCATCTTTCGCCACAACAATTCCAGCTGCCTGAATCTGTAACATTTCTAATTTGTTTATCTTACCTTGACTACACAGGAACCATAGTTAAGGAGCAACAAAGAATTAGAATTAAAACTTTCGCTGTCAGTTCTCATATCTATTTGGAAGCTGATATGTTTGTCCTCTAAGCTACTCAGCAAATCTGAAACAAAAAATTAGTCCAACGTTTCAAGTTTTAGTTATTAGATGGAGGGCACGTAGGTAGAGTTGTTAGCACTGCTGCCTCACAGTGCCAGGGACCCAGGTTCAATTCCAGCCTCGGGTCGCTGTCTGTGCAGAGTTTGCGCATTCTCCCCGTGTCTGCATGGGTTTCCTCTGGGTGCTTCGGTTTCCTCTCATAGTCCAAAGGTGCGTGGGTTAGGTGGATCGGACATGGGAAATTGACCCTAATGAGAGGGGATCGGCAAGATAAATGTGTGGGGTTATGGGAAGAGGGTTTGGGAATGGGGTCGGTGCAGACTCAATGGGCCGAATGGCCGACTTCTGCACTGTAGGGATTCAATGATTGGGATGAAGCCTATTCACCTGAACAACCTGGATACCACTGGAGTAAGGTGGCAGAGTAATTGTACTTTGAACAAACTGCTGCATCTTTCTGACCATAAGATTGTTGTCAAAAATCCACCCAGTTTAGAAATGTTCTTTTGAAGAGGAAATCTGCCATCCTTACTAAGTTTGGCCATACTGTTAAAATCATAGAATTACTCGGTTCAGGAGAGGCCATCTCACCTTTTGAGTCTGCACTGATAAAGAGAAACAGTAATTAACCCATTAACCCACCGACCAGCAATTAACCCATTGCCTTGAACGTAATGATGTGCCAAGTGCTCATCCAGGTACTTCTTAAAGGATGTGAGGCATCCCACCTCCACCACTCTCCCAGATGCAAACTAACTGTCCTGGCTGGAGACAATTAATCTGTGATTATCCCTCTCTCATTGTCTGTACCTGTAACGATTTTATTACCTGAAATGATTCACATTCCAACCACTATCTTGTAATTGTGTCTTTGCCTTATTTGTGAAACCTACCTCTCCGCTCACCTGATGAAGGAGCAACGCTCCGAAAGCTCATGACTCCAAATAGGCAGTAAGGAAGGCAAATGACATGTTGGCCTTCACTGCGAGAGGTTTCGAGTACAGGAGCAGTAATATGCTGTTGCAATTATCTGGAGCCTTGTTGAAGCCACAACTAAAGTATTGTGTGCAGTTTTCTGAGGAAGAATGTTCTTGCTCTCGAGGGAGTGCAGTGGAGGTTTACCCGGCTGATTCCGGGGATGGCAGGGCTGATGTATGAGGAGGGATTGACTAGGTTAGGATTGTTTTTGCTGGAGTTCAGATGAATGAGGGGATCTTATAGAGACTTATAAAATTCTAACAGGGCTAGACAGGGTAGATGCAGGGAGAATATTCCCAATGGTGGGGGAGTCCAGAACCAGGGGTGCATGTGAATTATGTATAGCCCTTAACAAATATACCTAAAGTGTTCCAATCAAACAATACTTCCCATAGACAAAAAAACCTTCCCACAGGTTTAATGCAGCAAAGACTAATGCTCACGTGATACTGGGATGAGTCCTTTGGATGAATACTGCAGCACTCTGAATTACCTCCCACAGATGTACAGGTTAGGTTGATTGTCCATGCTAAATTGCCACTTAGTGTCAGGGTATATTTGTGGGGCTACAGGAATAGGGGCTGGGTGGTGCAGACTTGATGGGCCAAATGGCCTCCTTTTGCACTATTGGGATTCTATGATTCTAACTTTGAACTGTGAGAGGAAACCGGAGCACCCAGAGGAAACCCACACAGACACAGGAAGAACTCCACACAGACAATGGCCCAAGGCCAGAATCCAACATAGGTCCCCGGCGTTGTGAGGTAACAGTTTTATCCATGGTGCCACCATCGCCCCTTGACAGGGTTTTCTGATCTTTTTTGTGGGCAGAATTTGCCAGTATGGCCAAAGTTGGTGGGTCCAGAAAATTCCAGCCAGGGTCTTACGAAATACCAGTTTGCTTTATATAATACTTTCGTGATTTTTTTAATGATTAATTTTTATTAACACCTCCGGAAAAGCTGTTACACAAATCAGCAGTTTACACAGTGGAAGCAGGAATATAAGCTGCAATGCAGTCCATCTGTTTGTCCATTACATGAAGTTAAAATTGAAAACATTTTCTTCTGTGACTTTTGGAGAGCAAAGTCATCAGTGATGTCCTCAAATGATAAGCTATGAAGTTTATCACTTTGGATGCACATAATGTTCAGGGCAGATCACTTGCCTTGTAGCACTGCTGTCTGCATTCTTGATGTTTTGCAGTTGAGAGAATGACCCTTCCCCTCAGTAGCTTTTTTTCCATTAGAGTCAGAAATAACAGCAATGTTTTTTTTTGCGGTTGCCAACCAAATCACAGCTTGGATGATGATGAGATACAGGTTCTGGTGGCTTTGTAAAGGTGTCCCAGATCTGCATAATGTTCCTGTAGGATCCATTCATTCCTCAGAATAGACGTAGACGGCACTAGTATGTTAAATTTCTTTTATTGAGCAGAATTTTAAAGTTAACACATTACAGAAAGCAAAAAAAAAGATTTACTGGACAGAGATTGAGACACCAGCAAAAGATACAGACTTGGCCCAAACATCACACTGAAGACATATAGCTGTACAGAGCATTCTAACTTTCCGGTTATCTGTGTTATGAAATTACTTGATACACGCAGCCTCCAACTTTCATAAACAATTTGCAGCTGTGGCCTTGAAAGCTTTGTTTTGACTTATGAGAAAGCTCACTTACCTTTCGAAAATGTGGCCAATTTCTAAGCTCATCCCAGTATGCCTACTAAGTTTTAAAATGTGGTCAAGTTAGTTTTAAAGTTTAGCACAGGCAGAAATATCTTAAAATGAAGTCTTTGCATTAACTGAAGAAAATCATACAAAGGATCTCATTGTTCCTTAATATAAGCATAGAAGTGTTTTATTTCACCAAGGAGGTTAATGTCACATCTTCAAGGTCATTATTCAAGAGAAGCTTTACACTTACATGCAGCCATTCTTACAAGGGATCCAAAGCAACCAAGAATGGAAAATAGCTGGTAACATTTTCGTAGATGTTTGCTCATTTTTTCCAAGTTGTTTTCAATAAATCCATCACTGGGATAAAGAATCTCGCTTGATTTTTTTCCTTTGGATAAAGACTCATCAGCAGTATGGGGCAGCACTAACATAAAGGTTTTGTCACTGGACTAATAATCCAGCCACTCAGATTACTGCTCTAGGGATCCAGCTTCCAATCGTGCCAAGACAGATGATAAAATTTGGATTCAATAAAAATATTTGGAATGAGATGTCCAATGATGACCATGAAACCATTGTCAATTGTTGTAAAAGCCCATCTAGGTCACTAATGTCCTTTACGGAAGGAAACCTGCTGTCCTTACCCGGTTTGGTCTACTTTACAATGATGCTACCGGGACTTGATGGTTTGAGTTATAAGGGGAAGTTGGATAGACTGGAACTTTTTTCCCTGGAACGTAGGAGGCTTACGAGTGATATTATAGAGGTCTGTAAAAGAATGAGGGGCACAGATCAACTTGATAGTCAACGTCTTTTCCCAAAAGTCGGGAAAACTAAAACTAGAGGGCATAGGTTTAAGGTGAGAGGGGAGAGATACAAAAGAGCCCAGAGGAGCAATTTTTTCACACAGAAGGTGGTGAGTGTCTGGAACGAGCTGTCAGATGTATTAGTAGAGGTGGGTAAAATTTTGTCTTTTAAAAAGCATTTAGATGGTTACATGGGTAAGATGGGTATAGAGGGACATGGGCTAAACGGCTCCTCTTTCTGTGACTGGATCCTGAACTTCCTAACCCACAGACAATGATCAGGAAGGGTAGACTCCTTCATGGTCATTCTCAACACCAGTACCCCACAGGGCTATGTTCTCAGCCCCTTACTATACTCCTCATAAACCTATGACTGTGTGGCCAAATTCCCCTCCAATTTGATTTGCTGACAACAGCACCATAGTGGGTTAGATCTCAGACAGTGATGAGACAGAGTAAAGGAATGAGATAGAGAATCTGGTGAACTGGTGTGACAACAATACTCTCTCCCTCAATGTCAACAAAACAAAGGAGATTGTCATCAACGTAGTAGAGGACATGCCCCAGTCTACATCAACAGGGAAAGTAGAAATGTTCGAGAGTTTCAAGTTTTTAGGTGTCCAGATCACCAACAACCTGTCCTGGTCCCCCCATGCCAATACGATAGTTAAGAAAGCCCACCAAGACTGAGGAAATTTGGCATAAACACAGTAAAAAGTCTGACAACACCAGGTTTTAGTCCAACCGATTTATTTGATAATATTCTCACAAGCTTTCGAGGGTACTGCCTCTTTGTCAAGTGAATGGAGAGTTCTGGCCTCAGACAGACAGAGCATACAAATGTCTGTCTGAGGCCAGAACTCTCCATTCACTTGACAAAGAGGCAGTACCCTCGAAAGCTTGTGAGAATATTATCAAATAAATCGGTTGGACTAAAACCTGGTGTTGTCAGACTTTTTACTGTGTTTACGCCAGTCCAACGCCGGCATACCCACATCGAAATTTGGCATGACAGCTACGACTCTCACCAATTTTCACAGATGCACCGTAGAAAGCATTCTTTCTGGTTGTGTCACATCTTATTACGGCTTTTGTTCTGCCCAGGACTGCAAGAAAGGTTGTGAATATAGCCCAATCCATCATATAAACCAGCCTCCCATCCACTGACTCTGTCTACACTTCCTGCTGCCTCAGAAAAGCAGCCAGCAAAATTAAGGACCTCACGGACCCTGGACATTCTCTCTTTCACCTTCTTCCGACAGGAAAAAGATACAAAAGTATGAGGTCACGTACCAACCGACTCAAGAAAAACTCTTCCCTGCTGCCATCAGACCTTTGAATGGACCTACCTCACATTAAGTTGATCTTTCTTTACACCCGAACTATGACTGTAACTCTACATTCTGCACTCTCTCTTTTCTTTCTCTATGAACAGTATGCTTTGTCTGTATAGCGAGCAAGAAACATTATTTTTTACTGTATATAAATCCATGTGACAATAAGAAATTGAATCAAATCAAATCCGAGGGCAACTGGGACTAGCTTAGTGGTTAAAATAAAAAGGGGCAGCATGGACAATTTGGGCCAATGGAGTTGTTTCCATCCTGTAAATCTCTATGGCTCTATAACTCAATGTGACTCTAGGTCGACAGCTTTGCAGTTGACTCTCAACTGCCCACTGAAATGGCTTAGAAAGCCATTCAGTTCAAGTGTGATTAGGGATGGGCAATAAATGCTGGCTTGGTCAGCAGACCCCAAATCTCATGAAAGAATAATGAAAAGGTGCACCACCATCCTTGATTTCTGTTTTTTTAATCCTTTTCCATTTATCGACAGGTTTATAGTCTACATCAGGCAGGATTTCTCCTCCTCTGAGCTCAAATTTGCCAAAACCCTGATAGGTTACTTTGAAGTAGTGAGGGAGAAGTGTAAGACTTTGACAAGATCTAAATAGCAGACTATTATATAAAGTTAAAGCACATGGGATTGTATGTCGTGTCTTGAGATGAGTAGAAAGCTGGCTAGCAGATTGGGAGCAAAGAGTTGGCATAAATGGGTCTTTTTTTGATAGATAGACAGTGACTAGTGGGGTGCCACAGGGATCTGTGCTAGGACCCCAACTGTTCACATTATCTATCAATGATTTGGAAGAGGGAATTAAATGTATTACCTCCAAATTTACAATCGATTAAAAAAAAGGTAGAAGAGTGAGCAGTCAGGAGGATGCAGAGATGATTCAGTGAGATTTGGACAGGCTGACTGTGTGGACATATGTATGGCAGGTGCAATACAATGTGGATAAATGTGAGCTTTTTGGTAACAATAGTAGGAAGACAGACTTGAATGGGTATAAATTGAGAGAGGTGGATACTCAGCGCGACCTTCTGCATCAGTCGCTGAAAGTAAATGCGTAGATACAGCAAGCAGTAAAAAAGGCAAATAGTATGTTAACCTTCATAGTGAGAGGATTTGAGTATAGGGCTAAGGATGTTTTACTGCAATTATATAGGGCGTTGGTGAGGCCACACCTGGAGTATTGGTATTCAGTTTTGGTGTCCTTACCTTGCTATAGAAGGAGCACAGTGAACATTTACCAGGCTGATTCCTGGGATGGCAAGTCTGTCATATGAGGAGAGACTAAGTCAGTTTGGGTTATATTCACCGGGGCTTAGAAGAGTGAGAGGGAATCTCATAGAAACTTATGAAAATTCTAGCAGGGTTAGACAAGGTAGATTCAGAAAGAATGTTCCCAGTGGTGAGGGAGTCCTTAGGGGATCATAGTTTGAGGATAAGGAGTAAATCTTTTAAAACTGAGGTGAGGAGAAATTTTAGAGGGTGGTGAATATGTGGAATTCATTACCACAGAAAATAGCTGAGAACTAAAGGTTTTGTGATTTAGGTCTTGGGCTAATGGAATATGAGGGGATCAGGATATTGAATTTGATGATCAACCATCTTCATAATGAATGGTCGAAGAAATTCAAAGGGCTAAATGGCCTCCTTCTGCTTCTAGTTTCTAAGTGCAAGTTTTGCACATGTACCGAGGGAGATCTGTGCATCCTGTAGGCCCTTCGATTCAGAATGCAAATTCAAACCTCTATGTGGGAGTCATCGAAGACAGCCACACTAAATTTATGGATAGCAGCAGGAGTAACAGAATGAAGTTTTTCATTGTGTCCTGGTTCAATATTTTCAATGGATTTTTCATGAAATTTTGTGATGAATTATTGTCTGATCAAATTTATGACCCTTTTATGGGTCACTTACACAGTAAGTGTGTTACCATATATATGTCATATCAGAGTGGAAAGACCACATTTAGAGTTATACTCCCATTTCTTCTTTATTTATCAACTGATTATGATAAAGTTTAGTACAGAGTTGTTTTCTTTTCTCATGTGCTGGGGCCTTCGTTTTGTGAGGCCTTACACTGCAGCTTAATTAGCTTCAATCCAGCACTGTGGGTAACTTATCTCCCGTCTCCACAAAACCAGTCCATTACTTACAAGGCATCAGTTAGGAGTGCCTGAATGAGAGAAACCCACACAACACAAGAACTTTTAGCATCCATGCTAAAGCAGCCTCCTGATTAGCACTTTATCAACCACGGTTAATGGGACATGGTGGCCTTGTGGTATTGTTGCTGGACTAGTAATCTAGTGACCCAGGGAAACTCCCTTAGGACCTAGGCTCAAATCCCACCATGGCAGATGGTGAAATTTTAATTCAATAAAAATCTGCAGTTAAAAGTCCAATGGTGACCATCAAACCATTGCTGATTGTCAAAAAAACCCAACTCGTTCACTAATGTCCTTTAGGGAAGGAAATCTGTCATCCTTACCTGGTCTGGCCTACATGTGACTCCAGAGCCACAGCAATGTGGTCGACTTTCAACTGCCCTCTGCTTTCCAGGGTTGGACAATAAATGCTGGCCAACCGACAACATCCATGTCCCATGAATAAATTTTAAAAACCGGTCAGAGAATGAAGAGAGCTTCGGTGTGATTGACTCTTAAATGCCCTCAAGGATGGGCAATAAATGCTGAGCTAGTCAATGACATCCACGTCCCATGAACGAATAAATGAAAACATTCATTCCCTTCACCACACGCAGATATGTGGGTGCCATCCACACTGCGGTGACTCACTGAGTCTCCATCGACATCTTAAATATATCACATTGCAGTCATCTTCTTCATCCAGTTGCAAGTTCCATTTGGGATTGCACTAAGTAGGCCAACAATTGGTAAGATGACGACATAAGGATAAAGAAATTTTGGAACTCCTGTGTACGCCAGTCCAACGCCGGCATACCCACATCATGTATACTAAACAAACCAGGAATCCTTATTACTGAGCAGAAAAGCTGAGGCACATTTACAAGGTTAATAGACTTTTTGATGAGTCTAATAATGTATTCAAGAGTGAATTTCCATCCTCTTTTTGGTATCTTTCGGTACTTTATTTCTATTCAAAAAAAACAATTAAGTCCAATCATGGTCCCCACATAAGGGACAAACTAGATCCAAGCTGATAAGGCAGGGATATTTCATCCCATCTTGGGTTTGATCACACAAGATCCAAGGATGAGACATTGAACCCCCTCCCAAGCTGAATCTAACGTTTCATCTTAGCCAAAAGGCCAAGATGGCTTTGAAAAATTGCGTCAGATAAAGCCTCGATTTCACCTCATTGGCTACTCTGATCACATACTCTACCCTAACTTAGGCAAATCACCATCGCAGGTGTCAGCATACCCCCAGCGCTATGAGCTGGTATCATACCCTGCCTGATAATTGTTTCACTCCTGTTTGAAATTGGTTTCACCCTTGTCAGGTAAGTAGCTATTTTCAGGCTTAAGAATATTGAGAACAGAATATCACATAACCTAAAGGGCAAATGATCAGCCTATACGCTTATAGGCATAGTGAGGAAAGGCAAAAGTTACATTGAACGCATGTTAGAACAAGCGGTCATCTCTCCAGTAACCATATCGATGAACTGGTGCTATGGAATGGCTGTCTATCAAAGGCTAATGGTTCAATTGGAATCTGTTTTGGACTTGACTCAATTAAACACGTCAGCAAGGAATGAGATCCAGTAGACTTAAGTTTGGCCAAACTAGCAAATAACACTCTCTTCACAAAATTAGGCACCAACAGCAGCCTCTGGACAAAGAATCCAGATTGGTAAAAGATCTACTCCTGCAGAAAAGATGTACTAGGATATTACTTGATAGTTTGAGTTATAAGGGGAGGCTGGATAAATTGGTATTATTTCCTTGGAGCGTAGGAGGTTAGAGGTGATCTTTTTGAGGCCTATAAAATAATGAGGGGCATAGATCAGCTAGAAAGTCAATATCTTTCCTCAAAGGTAGGGGAGTCTAAAACTAGAGGACGTAGGTTTAAGTTGAGAGGGGAGAGGTACAAAAGGGTCCAGAGGGGCAGTTTTTTCACACAGAGGATGGTGAGTGTCTGGCACAAGCTGTCAGAGGTAGTAGTAGAGGTGGGTACGATTTTTCCTTTTAAAAAACATTCAGGCAGTTTCATGGATAAGACGGGTATAGAGGGATATGGGCCAAATGCAAGCAATTGTGAGTGGCTTAGTGGTTTAAAAAAAGGGCAGCATGGACAAGTTGGGCTGAAGGGCCTGTTTACATGCTGTAAACCTCTATGACTCTATAACTGATTTTCTCATCCTATTTGGTTAATATTGTTTAACGGGTTACCATTTGGAATTGCTTCTGCATGCGAGATATTCCAAAGACTGGTATCTCAGGTGGCTAGACAGATTGGAAGCAGTATTATACAATATGGATGACATTCTCATATATGATTCATGACCCTGGAGTGAGGGTAGTCCTCAAAGCTCTACAATAAACAGGGTCGACACTGAATAACAAATGTGAATTTGTAAAGCCTGCGATAAAAGTCTTCAGCCACGTTGTGCAAGCTTTGAGAATTACAGTCGACCCATAGAGAACCAAGGTCGTTGGAGACAAAGGTTCCTTGAGATGGTCAAAACCAAGTAGGAATGTTGCTATCAAACTTAGTGGAAATCAATGAGTCATTACAAGGGTTGTTGAAATGAGGTCAATGATGGTTCAGGAATGTGGACCAGCAAAATGTTTTGGATAAGGTCCCAAATCTAATTTCAGGGGAAATTCTTGAGCATTACAGTCCACATTAGCTATTTGGCCCATTGAGTGCACTGACCACAATCCCACCCAGACCCTATCCCCGTAACCCCACTTATTTACTTTGCTAATTCCCCTGACACTAATGTCAATTTAACATGGCCAATCAACCTAACCTGCATATTTTTGGATTGTGAGCGATGCTGTTTCAAGGGGGTGGTACAGTGGCACAGTGGTGCTGCCTCAGGGACCCGGGTTCGATTCTGGCCTTGGGTCACTGTCTATATGGAGTTTGCATGTTCTCCCCGTGTCTGCATGGGTTTCCTCCGGGTGTTCCAGTTTACTGCCACAATCCAAAAATATTCAGGTTAGGTTGATCGGCGGTGCTAAATTGACACTAGCGTCAGGGGAATGTGTGGGGTTACGGGGATAGGGTCTGGGTGGGATTGTGGTCAGTGCACTCAATGGGCCAAATGGCCACTTTCTGTACTGGAGGAATTCTATGGTTCTAAATTATAAAAGATGGAAAAAGAAGACCAGTCTATTACACCTCAAGATTTCTTATGAGCACAAAGAGGTATGCACCCATTGAGAAAGAAGCATCAATAACCACATAGGCTCTCTAATTATGTCACAGGACTCAGGTTTAACATTGAAACTGACCACAAACATTTGGATTTTCTCCCCAACCTAAAGGAAATTGCAAAAAAAAAATCCTACCTAGAATTTGATGTTTTAGACTGAGACTCAGAGATACGATTTGATGACTGAGTAAGTTCAAGGTGAGTGCCAGACAACAGCTGATGCATTGCCAAGAGTATCAGTGGAAGGATCAAATTGGAGGTGGAAGGAAGTGAAAGCATGTGCTTCACTCACTACCAATGAGAAGAGGTTACAAGAAAAAAGCAAACTCAACAGAAGGATGACGGGTTCCATTAAAAATAAAAGAGAATTTCCAGAACGGATGGCCAAAGTATACTACTAACAATCCAACACTTCATCAGTACTTAGAACAGAGCAAACATCTTGCAATCATTGATGATTTCTTAAAGAAAGACATGCTAGCTTCTTGCACTAGATCAAAAACCCTGTATAACACCACTCTTCGTGTGGACATCCAAGTATTCTTTAAATGTGCGGAGAGCTTTTGCCTCTATCACTTTTTCAAGCAAGGAGTTCCAGATCGCTTGGAGTGAAAAGAATTGTTCCTCATAAGAACATAAGAAATAGGAGCAGGAGTAGGCCAACTAGCCCGTCGAGCCTGCCCCGCCATTCAATAAGATCATGGCTGATCTGTCGTGGCTCAGTTTCACATTCCCGCCCTCTGCCCATAACCCTTAATCCCCTCTCTTATCAAAAACCCATCAACCCCTGTCTTAAAAATATTTAGTGAGGCAGCCTCCACCACTTCAATGGGCAGAGAATTCCAGAGATTCACCACCCTTTGAGTGAAGAAGTTCCTCCTCAACTCTGTTCTAAACCGCCCCCCCTTTATCTTGAGGCTATGCCCCCTAGTCCTACTATCCTTTCTGAGCGGGAAGAGTCTCTCCACCTCTATCGTATCCATCCCATTCATCATCTTATACGTCTCAATGAGATCTCCCCTCATTCTTCTAAACTCTAACGAGTACAAGCCTAATTTATTCAGCCTCTCCTCATAGCTCAACCCCCTCAACTCCGGCATCAGCCTAGTAAACCTCCTCTGCACTCCCTCCAAGACTAAAATATCCTTGCGTAAGTACGGCGCCCAAAACTGCACACAGTACTCCAGCTGCGGCCTCACCAATGCCCTAGACAGCCGCATCAAGACCTCCCTACTTTTATATTCAATCCTCCTCGCGATGCAGGCCAGCATCCCATTCACCTTCCTGACCACCTGCTGCACCTGCAAGCTGGGTTTTTGCGACTCATGCACAAGGACCCCGAGGTCCCTCTGCACCGTCGCCTGCTGCAGTTTTTCGCCCCATAAGTAATAGTCCTTCCTACCATTCTTCCTACCAAAGTGGACCATCATCTCTTCCCGAATCCTGCTAATTACTTTGAATCTATGTCACTTAGATTTTAATCCCTTTGCTACGGTAAATAGATTGTCCCTATTCATTCCATTTAGGCACCTCATAATTTTACATATTGTAATCAAATGCTAAAGGTCAGGTTGACTAGGAAGTGCTTGTCCTATTTCCTTTGATTTAGTCGTGACCCACATCAAGATCCACAACTAGGACCCTTACCAAGACAACTAAATTCCTGACCCTATTTCAACAACTGTGTGACTTGATTAAGTCCATCTCACTGACAAGATGTGACATAAGGAGATTTTAAAAAGTAGGCTCGCAAAAGGAAGTCATTGGTCCAAAAAAGAAAATGCTGGAAAATCTCAGCAGGTCAGGCAGCATCTGTAAGGGGAGAAAAGAGCTGATGTTTCTAGTCCAGATGACCCTTTGTCAAAGTTCCTTATTCGTGTTGGTTTAAGGGTAATTCTGGAAGTGTTGGCTAAACTACATTTGAGACTAAAAGGTCATCCTAAATCTTGAGCCCTGCACATGGAGAGTGCTCTCCACTGAGACAAATAGGCAAACATTGAGAGCACAGGACTATAAAACAGTAAATTCTACATGCTGCTGTTGCGAATGCAAGGCTTCACAAAATAGTTATGTTTTGAACTGTCTCCCATAATTGAAGATAAAACAGAATGCCCTGGAAATTGTATTGAACTCTCCCAGCACCAATTCATAGGAATATAGGAATAAGGAGCAGAAGTAGGCAAATTCAGCCCTTCAAGTCCGCTCCACCATTCAATCAGATCATAGTTGATCTCTCCCTAGTCTCAAATCCACCGCTCACCTGTTCCCCATACCCCTTTAACCCATTTTTAATACAAAATGTACCTATCTACTTTTTGAAATCATTCCACCAATTCAGACCCCACCGTGTTCTGGGGCAGCAAGATCCACAAATTCACCATCCTCTGCGAGAAGTAGCTCTTAAGTTTTAAATCTACTGCCTCTCAACCTATAACTATGGCCTCTTGTTCTAGATCTCCCCACAAGAGGAAACATTTGGTCTACATTTGAAGATGGTTACCAAGTGAATCTGGCTCAGGTCAAGACGCGACTGAAACACAAGGACCAAGTTCACACCTGAACACAAAGAAACAGACACTGGTTCTTACTTTAGACAGATTTACACATAAACAGGCTGCCTGATTGAAAAAAAACTTGGACCCGGAGGGGGACTTTGATGTGTTTTAATTTGATTTGATTTGAATTGATTTGATTTGATTTATTGTTGTCACATATATTAGTATATAATGAAAAGTCTTGTTTCTCACACGCAATACAGACAAAGCAAACCATACATATAAGAACATAAGAACATAAGAACATAAGAAATAGGAGCAGGAGTAGGCCATCTGGCCCTTCGAGCCTGCCCCGCCATTCAATAAGATCATGGCTGATCTGTCGTGACTCAGCTCCACCTTCCCGCCCTCTCCCCATAACCCTTAATCCCTTCTCTTATCAAAAACCCATCAACCCGTTTCTTAAAAATATTTAGCGAGCAGCCTCCACCACTTCAACGGGCAGAGAATTCCAGAGATTCACCACCCTTTGAGTGAAGAAGTTCCTCCTCAACTCTGTTCTAAACCGCCCCCCCTTTATCTTGAGGCTGTGCCCCCTAGTCCTACTGTCTTTTTTGAGCGGGAACAGTCTCTCCACCTCTATCCTATCCATCCCATTCATCATCTTATACGTCTCAATGAGATCTCCCCTCATTCTTCTAAACTCTAACAAGTACAAGCCTAGTTTATTCAGCCTCTCCTCATAGCTCAATCCCCTCAACTCCGGTATCAGCCGAGTAAACCTCCTCTGCACTCCTCCAGGGCCAAAACATCCTTGCGCAGGTACGGCGCCAAAACTGCACACAGTACTCCAGCTGCGGCCTCACCAATGCCCTATACAGCTGCAGCAAGACCTCCCTACTTTTATATTCAATCCCCCTCGCTATGAAGGCCAGCATCCCATTCGCCTTCCTGACCACCTGCTGCACCTGCAAGCTGGGTTTTTGCGACTCATGCACAAGGACCATGGAAAGAAAGGAAAGAGAGCAGAATGTAGTGTTACCACCATAGTTAGTTGTAGAGGAAGGTCATGTTAATGAGAGGTAGAATCATTCAAAAGACTGATGGCAGAAGGGAAGAGATTGTTCTTGAGTTGGCTGGTACACGTCCTCAGACATTTGCAACTTTTTCTCAAGGAAGAAGATGGGAGAGAGAATGTTCGGGGAGTGTGGGGTCCTTAATCATGCTGGCTGCTTTTCTGAGACAGCGGCAAGTGTAGACAGTGTTAATGGATGTGAGACTGGTTTGAGTGATGGATTGGGCCTCATTCGCAACCGTTTGTAGCTTCTTTCAGTCTCCTGCAGGAGGCATACCAAGCTGTGATACGGTATGCCTCCGTATACCGTATCACAAAAAGAGATAGAGTTCTTGAGTGAGAGAGAGAGAGACAGGAACAGCAGCGAAACAGGGAGAAGTGATCCTGTTGGGAGAGTAACTTTTAACAGTTACCTGTAACAATTGCCATTCTGTGGAAGGGTGTTACAATGTATAAATTCAGCATGGAGTTTAAGGGTATATTAAAATGGTACTGCAATTTAGAGTATTAATTCCCTGCTAAGTCACATTTAATCACTGCTTATTTTAGTTTATTTGTTACAGTAAATGTCTTAATGATTTAAGATCTCATTGTGTGATCCCTTTGACTTGGCCACTGGGAATTCAATTTTTTTATTCATTTTACAGCACGTGAGTGTCATTTGTCTGGGTCAGCATTTGTTGCCTATCCCTAACTGCCCTTCATTTCAGAGGGAATTTGAGAGCCAACCACATTGCTGTGGATTTGGAATCACAGGTAGCCCAAACCAGGTAAGGATGGCAGAATTTTTTTCCGGAAAAGGCATGAGTGAATGAGTCCATTTTTACAACACTCAACAATGGTTTCATGGTCATCAGTAGATTTTTAAGTCCAGATTTTTATTGGATTCAATTTCCACCATCTGCCCCAGTGGGATTCGAACCTGAACTCTCAGAGAATTATCCCTGAGTCTTTGGATTGCTAGTCCAGTGATAATTCTGCTGTGCCACTGCCTCCCCTTTGTTTCAATGGGGATCCTGCCTTTGTGGAATGCATGGACAGCAAACCTATGTTATACCAACCACACCACAAGTGGTTTCGTACATTCAAATCCATGTCCTTGTATGTGGAGGAGAATTGCTGAACTTTTCAACAATTCACTACGTAAGATGACTGTGTACCTTCTAAGATGCCATGGCATGCATGTCTTGCCCTGAAATGCCCTGTGTCAGATGGCGCTCTTTTAATGAAGAACTCCCATGACACAGTGAGCACGTGA
>CM075725.1:19779929-20016239 GCA_037974335.1 Prionace glauca
CACGTGCTCACTGTGTTCACTATTAACTCTATCCATTCCCTTCATTATCTTATATACTTCTATCATGTCCCCTCTCAATCTCTGCCTTTCCAAGGAGAATAGTCCCAGTTTCTTCAACCTCTCCTCGTAACCCAGTCCCCCATGCCAGGCAACATCCTGGTAAACCTCCTCTGCACCCTTTCCAGAGACTCCACGTCCTTCCGGTAGTAAGGTGACCAGAACTGGACGCAGTACTCCAAATGCGGTCTAACCAACATTCTGTACGACTGAAGCATTAGACAGCAGCTTTTATACTCTATGCCCCTTCCTATAAAGGCCAACATCCCATAAGCCTTCCTAACAACCTTCTCCACTTGTGATGCAACCTTCATGGATTTGTGAATCTGTGAAGTGTCTTGAGCATCAAGAAGATATAGATGGAATGTTCAAATGGGCAAATAAGTGGAATTTAACCCTGAAAAGTGTGAGGTGATACACTTTGGAAGGATTAATTTGACAAGATTGATGAATGGTCGGGCGCCAGGAAATTCTATGGAACAAAGGGATCTTGTGTGTTTGTCCGCAGATCTCTGAAAACAGAAGGGTATGTTGGTAGGGTGGTGAAAAAGGCATGTGGGACACCTGCCTTCATCAATTGAGGCATAGATTATAAAAGCAGGGCAATGATGTTGGAGTTGTTTAGAACTTTGGTGAGGCCACAGCTAGAGTACTGTGTGCAGTTCTGGTCGCCACATTAAGAACATAAGAATTAGGAGCAGGAGTCGGCCATCTAGCCCTTCAAGCCTGCCCCCCCCCATTCAATAAGATCATGGCTGGTCTGAAGTGGATCTGTTCCACTTTCCCGCTCTCTCCCCATAACCCTTAATTCCCTTGTCTATCAGAAACCTATCTACCCGTGACTTAAATATATTTAGCGAGGTAACCTCCACCACTTCAACAGGCAGGGAATTCCAGAGATTCACCATCCTTTGAGTGAAGAAGTTCCTCAACTCCGATCTAAACTGCACCCCCACCCCCCTCATCTTGAGGCTGTGCCCTCTAGTCTTGCTATCCTTTCTAAGCAGGGAGAATCTCTCTACTTCTACCCTATCTATCCTCTTCATTATCTTATACGTCTCTATAAGGTCCTCTCTCAGCCTTCTAAACTCCAACAAGTACAAACCAATTATAGGAAGGATGTGATTGCGCTGGAGGGGGTTGCAGAGGACATTCACCAGGATGCTGCCTGGGATGGAGTATTTACGTTATGAGGAGAGGTTGGATAGGCTTGGGTTGTTTTCATTGGAGCGGAGAAGACTGAGGGGCGAGCTGATCGAGGTGTACAAGATTATGAGGGGCATGGACAGAGTGGATAAGGAGCAGCTGTTGCCCTCAGCTGAAGTATCAGTCCTGAGGTTCAAAGTGAGGGGTAGGAGGTTTAGGTGGGATGTGAGGAAAAACCTTTTTACCCAGAGGGTGGTAGCAGTCTGGAATGTGCTGCCTGGAAGGGTGGTGGAGGCGGGTTGCCTCACATCCTTTAAAAAGTATCTGGAGGAGTACTTGGCACACCATAACATTCAGGGCTATGGGCCAAATGCTGGTAAATGGGATTAGGTGGGAGTTCAAGTGTTTCTAATGTGTCAACGCAGACTCGATGAGCCAAAAGGACTCTTCTGGGCTTTTTGATTCTACGCTTCAAGAATCTCAGCATGCTGCAAGGCTGGCCAAGTTATAGAAATAGGAATGTATGAGGCCATGGAAGGAATGTTATAATTAAGAATGTTGAGAATGTTATAATTTAAAATCTGCAGAGGAATAAAGAAAAGCATCAAAGACATTCTGTACCATTTGAAAATAGCTGTTCAACAAGCTGAACCACAAGTGAACCAGAAGTTAATTGGCAAATCTCTCTCCTCTGCAGCTTGACAGCATACCCTGGCATCAGCTGTATTCCCTCACCTTCTTGTAGACAATGCAATTGATCGCCCGTTGCACACAGGTAGGGAAAGTCAGACAAACAGGTGGGCTTCCCTGTGGAATTTCCTCTGGAACTGGCAGCACCATATTCTTGAGCACAGCGCCACACATGGGCACACACTGACACCACGGTGGCACAGTGGCCAGCACTGCTGCCTCACAGCGCAAGGGACCCGGGTTTGATTCCCAGTTTGGGTGACTGTCTGTGTGGAGTCTGCACCTTCTCCCCGTGTCTGCGTGAGATTCCTTCGGTTGCTCCGGTTTCCTCCCACAGTCCAAAGATGAGGTGGTTAGCTGAATTGATCGCGATAAATTCTCCCTCAGTATATCCAAACAGGCGTCGGAATGTGGAGACTAGGGGAATTTCACAGTAACTTCATTGTAGTGTGAATATAAGCCAACTTGTGACTCCAGGATTGCACATGAAGCCAGAATTCACGTAATGTTCAAAGAGGATAAATAGTTTAAAAAGCCCACCAACACCTCTACTTTCTCAGAAAACTAAGAAAATTTGGCATGTCAGCTACAACTCTCACCAATTTTTAAAGATGCACTATAGAAAGCATTCTTTCTGGTTGTATCACAGCTTGGTTTGGTTCCTGCTCTGCCCAAGACCACAAGAAGCTACAAAGGGTTGTGTACAAAGCCCAGTCCATCACTCAAACCAGTGTTCCATCCATTGACTCTGCCTACACTTCCTGCTGCCTCGGCAAAGCAGCCAGTGTAATGAAGGACCCCACACACCAGAACACAGTCTCTTCTATTTTTTCAGCTGGGGGGGAAAAATACAAAATTCTGAGGTCATGTACCAACTGACTCAAGAAGAGCTTCTCCCCTGCTGCTGTCAGACTATTGAATGGACCTACCTTATATTAAGTTAACCTTCCTTAACACCCTAGCTATGATTGTAACATTACATTCGGTACTCTTTCCTTTCCTTCTCTATGAACAGTATGCTTTGTCTGTATAGTGCACACGAAACAATACTTTTCACTGTATATTAATACATATGACAATAATAAATCAAATAAATCATTGTTTGAACTGAAGCTCTTATATATCCCTCCTCATGTGCAATTTAAATGTGTTCTCCATCTCTCATCTCTAAATCTGATCATCTAATTCCAAAATTAAGCCATCCATTTCTGAGTGTATATATTCTTCAGCAGGATATTAGAATCATAGAATGTCTACAGTGCAGAAAGAGGCCATTATTAATGATCTGGATGAGGGTATAGTTGGGTGGATTAGTAAATTTGCTGATGACACCAAAGTCGGAGGAGTGGTAGATAGTGAGGAAGGGTGTCATAGTTTGCAGGAAGACTTGGACAGGTTGCAGAGCTGGGCCGAGAGGTGACGGATGGAATTTAATGCGGAGAAGTGTGAGGTAATTCACTTTGGGAGGAATAACAGATGTGTTGAGTATAGGGCTAATGGGAGGCCTATGAATAGTGTGGATGAACAGAGGGATCTAGGTGTATGTGTACATAGATCCCTGAAAGTTAGGAATCAAGTAGATAAGGTTGTTAAAAAGGCATACGGTGTCTTGGCGTTTATAGAACATAGAACATAGAACATTACAGCGCAGAACAGGCCCTTCGGCCCACGATGTTGCGCCGACCAGTTTTTTAAAAAAAACATTGACCCACTAATCTAAACCAATCCCTTTTCCTCCATAAACCTATCCACAGATCTCTTAAACGCCCCCAAACTAGGCACATTTACAACCGCAGCAGGCAGGGCATTCCAATCCCTCACCACCCTCTGGGTAAAGAACCTACCCCTGACATCCGTCCTATAACTACCCCCCCTTAATTTAAATCCATGCCCCCTCATGCTAGCTTTCTCCATCCGAGGAAAAAGGCTATCAATATCCACCCTATCTAAACCTCTAATCATCTTATATGTTTCAATAAGATCCCCTCTTAGCCTCCTTCTTTCCAGCGAAAACAACCCCAAATCCCTCAGTCTCTCCTCATCGGACCTCCCCTCCATGCCAGGCAACATCCTGGTAAACCTCCTCTGCACCCTCTCCAAAGCCTCCATGTCCTTCCTGTAATGTGGGGACCAGAACTGTACACAGTACTCCAAGTGCGGCCGCACCAGAGTTGTGTACAGTTGCAACATGACGCTGCGACTCCTAAATTCAATCCCCCTACCAATAAACGCCAAGACACCGTATGCCTTCTTAACAACCTTATCTACTTGATTCCCAACTTTCAGGGATCTATGTACACATACACCTAGATCCCTCTGCTCCTCCACACTATTCAAAGTCCTCCCGTTAGCCCTATACTCAACACATCTGTTACTCCTACCGAAATGAATTACCTCATACTTCTCCGCATTAAACTCCATCCGCTACCTCACGGCCCAGCTCTGCAACCTGTCTAAGTCACCCTGCAAACTATGACACCCTTCCTCACTATCTACCACACCTCCTACTTTGGTGTCATCAGCAAACTTACTAATCCACCCAACTATACCCTCATCCAGATTATTAATAAAAATTACAAACAGCAGTGGCCCCAAAACAGATCCCTGAGGCACACCACTCGTAACCGAACTCCATGATGAATATTCACCATCAACCACCAGCCTCTATCTCCTATCTGCTAGCCAATTCCTGATCCAAGTACCTAGATTACCCCCAATCCCATACATCTGCATTTTCTGCAGAAGCCTACCATGGTGAACCTTATCAAACGCCTTACTAAAATCCATATATACCATGTCAACTGCCTTACCCCTATCCACCTCTTTGGTCACTTTCTCAAATAACTCAATAAGGTTAGTAAGGCATGACCTACCTGCTACAAAACCATGCTGACTATCTCTAATCAATTCATTACTCTCCAAATAACTATAAATCCTATCCCTAATAATTCTTTCTAAAACCTTGCCCACAACAGAAGTAAGACTCACCGGTCTATAATTCCCGGGGAAGTCTCTGTTCCCCTTCTTAACAATGGGACAACATTCGCTGTCCTCCAATCTTCCGGTACTATACCAGAGACCAACGACGACCTGAAGATCAGAGCCAGAGGCTCTGCAATCACCTCTCTAGCCTCCCAGAGAATCCCTAAGGTAAATCCCATCTGGACCAGGGGACTTATCTATTTCAAGCCCTCTAGAATATCCAGCACATCCCCGTTATCAACTGCAATACTTTCTATTTTACACCCCTGCACCCCAGTGTCCTTCTCAGCTACATTCATGTCCCCCTGCGTGAACACCGAAGAGAAATATTGGTTTCAATGCCTCTCCAATCTCTTCCGGTTCCACACACAACTTCCCTCTACTGTCTGTAACTGGCCCTAATCTTGCCCTAACCAACCTTCTGTTCTTGACATACCTATAGAATGCCTTAGGATTCTCCTTAATCCTATCAGCCAAAGTCAACTCATGTCCTCTTTTAGCCCTTCTTAACTCCCTCTTCAACTCCCTCCTAGCCAATCTAAAGCTTTCTAATGCACTACCTGAGCCCTCAAGCCTCATCCGAACATAAGCCTCCTTTCTCTTCCTAACCAACGACATCAACTTTTTTAGTACACCACGGTTCCCTAGTCCTACCAAACCCTCCTTGCCTGACAGGGACATACCTATCGCAGACCCGCAGTAGCTGTTCCTTGAAAAATTTCCACATTTCGGACGTTCCCAGTCCCTGTAATCTCCTAGTCCAACCTATGCTTCCTAATTCTCTCCTAATAGCCTCATAATTACCCTTCCCCAGCTAAAACTACTGACCCGAGGTTCATGCCTATCCCTTTCCATCACTAAGGTGAACGTAACCGAATTGTTGTCACTATCACCAAAATGCACATCAACTTCCAAGTCTAGCACCTGGTCTGGCTCATTACCCAGCACCAAATCCAATATAGCCTCACCTCTAGTTGGCCTATCTACATACTGAGTCAAAAAACCTTCCTGCACACTTTGAACAAAAACTGACCCCTTTAACGAGCTAGAGCTATAGCAATTCCAATCAATATTAGTAAAGTTAAAGTTCCCCATAACAATACCCTATTACTTTCACTCCTAACCAGGATTGTCTCCGCAATCCTTTCCTCAACATCTCTAGAACTTTTTGGAGGTCTATAAAAGACTCCCAGCAGGGTGACCTCTCCTCTCCTATTTCTAATCTCCGCCCATACTACCTCAACAGGTAGGGGGATTGAATTTAGGAGTCGCAGTGTCATGTTGCAACTGTACACAACTCTGGTGCGGCCGCACTTGGAGTACTGTGTGCAGTTCTGGTCCCCACATTACAGGAAGGATGTGGAGGCTTTGGAGAGGGTGCAGAGGAGTTTACCAGGATGTTGCCTGGTATGGTGAAGAGGTCCTATGAGGAGAGACTGAGGGATTTGGGGTTGTTTCGCTGGAAAGAAGGCGGCTAAGAGGGGATTTTATTGAAACATATAAGATGATTAGAGGTTTAGATAGGGTGGATAGTGATAGCCTTTTTCCTCGGATGGAGAAAGCTAGCACGAGGGGGCATGGATATAAATTAACGGGGGGTAGTTATAGGACGGATGTCAGGGGTAGGTTCTTTACCCAGAGGGTGGTGAGGGATTGGAATGCCCTGCCTGCTGTGGTTGTAAATGCGCCTAGTTTGGGGGCGTTTAAGAGATCCGTGGATAGGTTTATGGACGAAAAGGGATTGGTTTAGGTTAGAGGGTCATTGTTTTTTTTTAACTGGTCGGCCGCAACATCGTGGGCGAAGGGCCTGTTCTGCGCTGTAATGTTCTATTTTCTATGTTCTATTTGGCCCATCAAGTCTGCATCGACCGCAATCCCACCAAGGCTCTATTCCCGTAACCCCACACATTTAGCCTGCTAATTCCCCTGACACAAAACAGCAACTTATCATGACCAATCAACCTAACCCGCACATCTTTGGACTGTGGGATTGAAACTGGAGCACCCAGAGGAAACCCCACATAGACACGGGGAGAATGTGCACACTGACAGTCAACCAAGGCCGGAATTGAATCTGGATCTCTGGCACTATGAGGCAGCAGTGCAGACCACTGTGCCACCATGCCACCCTGCTGATATCACAGTGCATCATTTACCTGAAGGTTACATGCATGATTTAGATTTTGACCACATTGTGAAATGCTTGATATAGGCCAGGATTCACCGGTCATGCTCACCGCCAGCTGTATTCCTGACTGTGTGGATACTATTGGACATAAGATAGCCAAAATGATGGCATGCCATCCCCCTAACCCCCTCCCCAACCAACAATCTGCAAAAAGCCACCAGATAAATTGGCCGTTGACAGTTCCTGCTATTGGTAAAAAGCCAGCGAGTCAATGGGTGTCACGATGGCATCCAATTTAATGGCGTCTCCCCTTCAGCCTCTAGGTTGTAAAATTCCCCCCCAAAATTCTGTCTATCTCAGCCTTAAGTATAGCCAATGATGAACCATCCACAGATCTCTGTGGTAAATAATTCCAAAGATTCGCACCCCTTTAAGTGTTAATGTATGGCTAAGTCAATATCCTATCACTCAATAGACCAAAATGCAAGCTCTCACAACCCCCCTACCAACTCCCCTCACTCCATTTCACTGTCTCCATAACCAACCCCCAGCCTACCCAATCCAGTTCCCAGCTCACCTCCATTCTGAACTTGGCTATCAGTCTCTGTTCAGCGACTCTGCGCTGTCGTGTGTCATGAAGGCCGCCTTGGATGAATGCCGCCTAGGAGAAGGCTGGTCAGAGGCCGAATGCCCGTGACCGCTGAAGTGTTCGCCAACGGGAAGGGAACAGTCTTGCCTGGTGATTGTCAAGCGATGTTCATTCATCCGTTGTCGTAGCGTCTGCACGGTCTCCCCAATGTACCATGCTTCGGGACATCCTTTCTTGCACAGTACCAGGGATGCGAATTCAATTCCCCCCTTGGGGCTCTGTCTGTGCGGAGTTTGCACATTCTCCTCGTATCTGCATGGGTTTCCCCTGGGCGCTCTGGTTTCGTTCCACAGTTCAAAGATGTGCAGGTTAGGTTCATTGCAGGTAATGTGTAAGAGTGAGGAGTCTCACAACACCAGGTTAAAGTCCAATAGGTTTATTTTGAATCATGAGTTTTCAGAGCGCCGTTCCTTCAGCAAGTGTAATGTATAAAGCAGATTGCATTCATACGATCTCAGAATTCAGCACTGCACTTGCCACAGACTCCACGAAAGCAAGGCTGAAGTACAGATATATTTAGATAGCTATGGGAATCCAGTTATCTCTCCCAATACCTTTAAATATCACCAGTTCATATACATTGCATTCTTAAGAGTAATTAAATCTATGACAGGGAACTATTTTTAATGCTATCCACTGCTATAACTGCCATCATTTAGCCCTAGCAACAACATGGGGTGGCACAGTAAGAAGTCTGACAACACCAGGTTTAAATCCAACCGATTTATTTGATAATACTCACAAGCTTTCGAGGTTTCCCTCTTCGTCAGGTGAATGGAGAGTTCTGGCCTCGGACAGAGCATATAAAGCACAGGCAGTTTACAGATTACTGATTAGAATGCGAATCTTTACACCTAACCTGCTGTTCAAGTCTTAAAGTGGCTGATAATGTGAGTGGAAGGAGCACTGATCACAGTTTAAAGAGATGTGTATTGTCTCCAGACAGTACAGTAAGTGAGGTTTTGCAAACCCAGGCAAGTCACGGAGGTTACAGATAGTGCGATATGAACCCAAGATCCCGGTTGAGGCCGTCCTCATGTGTGCGGAACTTGGCTATCAGTTTCTGCTCAGTGACTCTGCGCTGTCGTGTGTCGTGAAGGCCGCCTTGGAGAATGCTTACCTGAAGGTCAGAGGCCGAATGCCCGTGACCACTGAAATGTTTGCCAACGGGAAGGGAACAGTCTTGCCTGGTGACTGTCGAGCGATGTTCATTCATCCGTTGTCATAGCGTCTGCATAGTCTCCCCAATGTACCATGCTTCGGGACATCCTTTCTTGCACAGTACCAGGGATGCGAATTCAATTCCCCCCTTGGGGCTCTGTCTGTGCGGAGTTTGCACATTCTCCTCGTATCTGCATGGGTTTCCCCTGGGCGCTCTGGTTTCGTTCCACAGTTCAAAGATGTGCAGGTTAGGTTCATTGGTCATGCTAAATTTTCCCTTAGTGTGTCCGACAGTTGCCCAAGTGTGGCAACTAGGGGATTTTCACAGTAACTTCATTGCAATGTGAATGTAAGCTTACTTGTGACTAATAAATAAATAAACTTTTAAGCTTTAACATTAAAGCATAGAGAGTAAGTCTGTACAGACGAGGACTCTCCACTCAATTATGAAATGCAGAGGGGAAGAACGTCCAGAGGCGCAGAGTTGCCGAATTGGAGTAAAGGAGGGAGAACTGTAAGAGGGAGGACTTAAAGTTGCTGGTAAAGGTTGCTGACGCAGGAACCACGTAAAAGTATAGAGGGATCTGTTGTTATGAAGGCAGCATGGCGGCACAGTGCTTAACACTGCTGTCTCACAGCTCCAGGGACTCGGGTTAGATTCCCAGCTTGGGTCACTACCTGTGCAGAGTCCGCACATTCTCCCCGTATCTGAATCGGTTTCCTCCGGGTGCTCCGGTTTCCTCCCACGTTCCAAAGATGTGTGAGTTAGGTGGATTGGCCGTGCTAAATTGCCCCTTAGTGTGAGGGGGGCTAGCCAGGGTAAATGCATGGGGTTACGGGGATGGAACCGAGATGGGATTGTGGTCGGTGCAGACTCAATGGGCCGAATGGCCTTCCTCTGTACTGTAGGGTTCCATGGATTCTACGGAAAGGGACGGTGGTCTCTTTCAGAGAACTAATGCTCAACCACTCGCAGAGCAGTATTTCATAATCTTTTCTAGAATCTGTGAGAATTGGTACAATCTGCCGACAGCGACTTTTAGTGACTGAATAAAAAAATAACTGCCTAAGACTCGCTTTAAAAGAAAAAAGTAACACCTTGCTTTCTAACTGACAGGGAACAGGTTAACTAAACTATTAACAAACTGAACAAAATATTATTCTAATGGAATTATTCTAATTACAATTCCCACTTATTAACAAAGAAAACAAAATAAAATTTTTATAGTCACTTTCAAATGCCAATTAGATTTGTCGTCTTCCTGGAATCTTCTTTCCTCTGTGCTTCTGTTATTGTGACCTTCTGAAATGAAATGAGGTTTTATTTTAAAGACAGAAGATGTGGCTTTTACACTGCCTGACAGTTGTCTATCTCTCTGTCTAGCTGTTAGCTGTGGAAAGCTACTGGCAGGTGGTCTTCTTGTGGCTTCTGGCAGTTTTCCAGAGTTGGGAGTGATTTCATACTCCCTGAGACATACAAAAACAGCCCCAGTAGGATTGGTTTACAGGTTATCAAAGCACCAAATTCAAATCCGATAGGCTGATGCAATTCAAATGCTTATTTTAAATTGATTGGTTAACATTCAAAACCATGCTGAGATTCAAATGCTAAAGCTTGTTACCAAAGCAACCCTGTTGTTTCCACCTCTCAATACAATTGAGATTCTGGGCTGGATTCTTGTACCTGCAGCTTCCCACCACACAGGTTAATGGTCAATTTAGCATGGTTTAACCTGCATATCTTTTGACTGTGGGAGGAAACCAGAGCACCTGGGGGAAATCCACGGAGACATGGGCAAAACATTGAAATTCCACACAGACAAAATGATGGAGTAGACTCACAGGGCCGAGAGTTGTGGGGGTCTGGAACGCGCTACCGAGTAGGGTGGTGGAGGCAGGAACGTTGGACTCGTTTAAGATGCAGTTAGATAGGCACATGAGTGAAACAAGAATGGAGGGATATGGTAGGGGCTATTAAATAAGGTTAAACCTCAGGAGACACCGGAAAGGCAGGCTGTAAGATTAATATTTTTGACTTTATTCCACAGGTGGAGGTCCACCTCGTGTCAAGCGAGGGGCATTCACACGGCGGGTCGTGTGTGGGCTGCTCTTGGAAGTTCCAGGAGTGGCCTAGTACTTCATGTCGGTGTGTGTGCTTGATCCTGGACCGGTAGATGGGCGCCGCAACAGCTCAGTGACTAGCACTGCTGGCTGTGCAGGCACATGGATTTGGGCCTGTGTCTGTGGGAGTTTGAGCATTCTCCCTGTGGTTGCGTGGGTTTCCTCCGGGCGCTCCGGTTTCCTCCCACACCCCAAAGATGTGCTCTCAGGCTAATCAATTTTTACCAAATTGACACTATTTCTTCCCTGAATCTGACTGAGTAGGGTTCCATTCATAGATATGCAGGGTAGAATAGGTGTAGGGTGGTGTGGCGGCGCGGGCTCGTTGGGCCGAAGGGCCTGTTTCCCATGCTGCGTTGTTCTTTGTTCTTTGTTCTTTGTAATGGCCTACCTCTGCTCCTGCGTCTTATGGTCTTTTAAAAGGGCATTCTTGCAAGCGTTAAAACAAAACATATTTTCTGCTGGCACTCAATGTTTGTGAGCTCATGAGGCAACTCTTATTAATGGTAGCTACCACTACAGAACATAGCCTGGTAGGTTCTGAACACAAGTGTTCCAGATTAAATCAATTGCCATCAGTTTGCTACCTCAGCTGAAATGTCACTGGAGAAATTTCAGATCTTGAATTTTAAATATTAGTCATAGAGCAATACAGCACAGAAACAGGCCCTTCGGCCCAACCAGTCCATGCTGACCATGCTGCCCTCCCAGATGATTCCAATTGGCCCATATCCCTCTAATCCTTTCCCATCCATGTACTTATCCAAATGCTTTATAAATGTTGCTATTGTACCTACCTCAACTACCATGTCTGGGAGCTCATTCCATATACTCACCATCCTCTGTGTGAAGAAGTTCCCCCTCAGGTCTCTTTCCCTCTCACCTGAAACCTACACCCTCTAGTTTTCAATTCCCCTTCCCTGGGAAAAAGACTACGTGCATCCATCCTATCTGTGTCCCTCATGATTTCATGTACCTCAATAAGATCATCCTTCATTCTCCTACATTCCATGGAATAAAGTCCAAATTTGGCCAAGCTCTCCCTATAACTCAGGCCCACTAGTCCTGGCAACATCCTCGCCTATCTTCTCTGCAGCCTTTCCAGTTTATCAATATTTTTCCCATAACAGCGTGACCAAAACTGTACACAATATTGTACACAAGATTGTGATGTATGAACATGTGAGCTACAAATTGGGTGATTCAGGACATGTTACACAATTGCTTCAAGTGTACATGGTTCTGCAACCAAAAACAAGTCATTAATGTTTCAGAGCAACAGAATGCTTTCCATTTCGCTGTTGTCTCAGTCCTCAGTGTTACACGTGTATTTGTTCCCTGTTCATGAACTGTCTGTCATCATTGATTTATTGTTTTCTCCTCATTACATTCGAGAGCTGATTCCGAAAGCAATAGTACGATCGCTGAGCTACATCCCACTGTGCCAAATGCGTCCTCTTTATTCTGTGCTGAGCTACCGGTTGGATTGAAGCTTCTAAAATGTTAAAAAGATTTGGTGGGGGAGATGTGGAGAAACTGCTTCCCGCTGGTGGGGAGAAACATGGGAAAGGGACTTAATCTGAAAATAAGATTTTTGTATGGTGCCTCAATGTCAACAAGAGATTGTCATCAACTTCAAGAAGTGTAAAGGAGAACATGCCCCTGTCTACATCAACGGGGACGAAGTAGGAAGGGTCGAAAGCTTCAAGTTTCTAGGTCTCCAGATCACCAACAACCTGATCTGGTTCCCCCCCCATTGCTGCCACTATAGTTAAGAAAGTCCACCAAAGCCTCTACTTTCTCAGAAGACTAAGGAAATTTGGCATGTCAGCTGCGACTCTTACCAACATTTACAGGTGCACCATAGAAAGCATTCTTTCTGGTTGTATCACAGCTTGGTCTGGCTCCTGCTCTGCCCAAGACTGCAAGGAGCTACAAAAGGTTGTGAATGCAGCCCAATCCATCACTCAAACCAGCCTCCCATCCATTGACTCTGTCTACACTTCCCGCTGCCTCAGCAAAGCAGCCAGCATAATTAAGGACCCCACACATCTCTTCCACCTTCTTCCATCAGGAAAAAGATGCAAAAGTCTGAGGATATGTACCAACCGACTCAAGTACAGCTTCTTCTGCTGCTGTTAGATTTTTGAATGGATCTATCTTGCATTAAGTTGATCTTTTTCTTCACCAGAGCTATGACTGTAACACTACATTCTGCACTCTCTTTCTTCTCTCTGGACGCTATGCTTTGAACAGCACAAGAAAGAATACTTTTCACTGTATACTAATACATGTGACAATAATAAATCAAATCAAACCAAAGTCTTGAATGCAATAAAAGGCTCATCACAGGAGCAATGGGAAATGAAATTTGACACCATCTGGCTACAGCAGATGGCCACAGTCTTGGTCAATGAACTCGGCCTTAAGAAGCTTTTTGAAGATAAGAAAGGTAGACTAGTGAAGCGGTTAAGGGACGGAGTTCCAGAGGGGCAGAAAGCACCAATGCAAAGCAATTAAAATGGAAGGTTTTCAGGAGACCAGAATTCGAGGAGTGCCGATATCTCGGAGGGTCGTGGGGGCTGAATGAGACAAGAGAGAGACGGGGAGGGAGAGGGCATGTAGGGATCTGAAAACAAGCGTGGGAGCATCGAGACATTGCTTCACCAGGACTCAATGTCATTACATTGACATTGAAAGTTACATCGAAGGTTGAGAGGCGACCTGATAGAAGTTTATAAAATGTTGAGAGGAATAGATAGGGTGGACTCTCAGAGGCTAGTTCCCCGGGTTGAAATGGTCGCTACGAGAGGACACAGATTTAAGGTGCGGGGAGGGAAGTACAGAGGTGATGTTAGGGGTAAGTTTTTCACTCAGAGGGTGGTGAGTGAATGGAATCAGCTGCCGTCGGTGGTGGTGGAGGCGAACTCGCTGGGGTCTTTTAAAAGACTTCTGGATGAGTATATGGGGTTTAATGGGATTGGGGGTTATAGATAGGTCTATAGATTGGTGGGGTTGATGTGATCGGTGCAACTCGAGGGCCGAAGGGCCTGTTTGTGCTGTAGTGTTCTATGTTCTATGTTCTACACAGAAGCATAGAAACTAGAATCAGGAGTAGGCCTATATTCTAATAGTGAGTACACTTTAAAAGTACTTTAAAAGCAAAGCACCTTGGAGTGTCCCAGAAGCTGCAAAAGATGCTCCAGAAGTTGAGTTTTCTTTTCTCTTTTCTCTACGAGGTTTCCTGATACATTGCAGCCATCCCGATAATAGCCAGTTTGTATTTTACCTTATTGCATCTCAGCCTCTCTGTGTTGGCTGGCAAGATTTCCTTTTGTTGTTTGGCAACTTTGTTTTTATTTTCATTTTCATTTCCTCATAAGCCTTGTTGTTATTTTCCACCTCCTTTATGTTTGCATCCCAGCTCTGAAGTTGCCCTCTGCTTGATTTTTCTGGTTTTGGCCCGTTTCCCAGTATTCTGCACACTCCAGTAATTGTTCAGTGTTGTCAGCCGCATGTACCCTTGTGTCTGTTTTGTTCCACTTAATGGATTCCTTGTTGCCGATGATCAAAGAGCTCCACCGACCTGTCCCTCGACAACGTTTTCTCAAAATGGCATCGAGCGCGAAAAGCAGAGGCACATTTAGGAAGAAGCTAAATAAGCACAGAAGGGGAAGAAAGAACAGAAGGATCTGCCGACAAGATGAGGATGAAGTAAAATAGGAGGAGGCCTGAGGGGGAGCATAAACAGTGCAACACAGCAGTCAGGCCAAGTGACCTGTTCCTCTGTTGTGAATTCCAGATAAAAATCTACCTGTTAGATCCAGTTTCCTTAGGTGACACAGTGACTGGGCCTTACACTCATAAAAGGCTTAGGTGATCAGTCCCATCTGAGCAGGTTATAACCTATTACCTGGGAAATCAGACTTAACGAGCCAGAGCTTCAAATCCTTAGGTGTCCAGATCACCAACAATCTGTCCTGGTTCCCCCCCCCCCCCCATGCCGACACTATAGTTAAGAAAGCCCACCAATGCCTCTACTTTCTCAGAGGACTAAAGAAATTTGCATGTCTGCAACAACTCTCACCAGCGTCTACAGGTGCACCATAGAAAGCATTCGTTCTGGTTGTACCACAGCTCCTGCCCTGCCCAAGACTTCAAGAAACTACAAAGGGTCATGAATGTAGCCCAGTCCATCACTCTAACCAGCCTCCCATCCATTGACTCTGTCTACGCTTTCCTCTGCCTCAGCAAGGCAGCCAGCATAATCGAGGAATCCACGCACCCCGGACATTCTCTCTGCCACCTTCTTCTGTCTGAAAAAAGATACAAAAGTCTGAGGTCGCAGACCGATTGACTCAAGAACAGCTTTTTCCTGTTACCATCAGACTTTCAAATGGACTTACCTCGCATTAAGTTGATTTTTCTCTACACCCTAGCTATGAGTGACACTACATTCTGCACTCTCTCATTTCCTTCTCTATGAACAGTATGCTCTGTATAGCGCACAAGAAACAATACTTTTCACTGTATATTAATACATGTGACAATAACAAATCAAATCAAATCAAAACGTTTCTGAGAGGCAATGCGATTAAAATGAAGGGAAATCTATATTTCTGTATTTTGGCCTTGGAGGGAGTGCAGAGGAGGTTTACTAGGCTGATACCGGAGTTGAGGGGATTGAGCTATGAGGAGAGGCTGAATAAACTGGGCTTGTACTCGTTAGAGTTTAGAAGAATGAGGGGAGATCTCATTGAGACGTATAAGATGATGAATGGGATGGATAGGATAGAGGTGGAGAGACTCTTCCCGCTCAAAAAAGACAGTAGGACTAGGGGGCACAGCCTCAAGATAAAAGGGGGGCGGTTTAGAACGGAGTTGAGGAGGAACTTCTTCACTCAAAGGGTGGTGAATCTCTGGAATTCTCTGCCCGTTGAAGTGGTGGAGGCTGCCTCGCTAAATATTTTTAAGACGCGGGTTGATGGGTTTTTGATAAGAGAGGGGATTAAGGGTTATGGGGAGAGGGCCGGAATGTGGGACTGAGACACGACAGATCAGCCATGATCTTTTTGAATGGCGGGGCAGGCTCGAAGGGCTAGATGGCCTACTCCTGCTCCTATTTCTTATGTTCTTCTGAACCAGTCAGCAATCTTACAAGGAGTTATCTTTGGTGAAAGTGTAGTTCAGGAAACTACAACCTATGGTTTATCATATATCAATTGTGGCTTTGCTGTGTCAGTGATTCAAATCTCACTTCAGTTCCTCTGGAATGTGTTTGTGCTTTCCCTGATTTACAAATCAAACAGGCGCCAGAGTGTGGTGACTGGGGAATTTTCAAATTAACTTCATTGCAGTAGCACACCTACTTGTGACACCAATAAATAAACTTAAACTTAAAAGTTGGAAGCTGATGCTTCGATGCTATGCAGAGAGAAGTGCTGCAGTGTCCGAGGTAAATTCTTGGATCAGATATTGAACAGAACGCCCGTCTGCCATCATCGATGGATGCTATAATGTCCATCAGCACAATTTCAAAGCAGAACAGGGGAATCCTTCCAATATTTATCCTTCGGTCAAAATCACTAAAAACAGAATGCGCTTCTGGCCATTACATTATTGCAGTTTGAGATTTTACTGTGTGGTTATTACCTTTCCCTATATTTCTTTTTATTCATTCATGGTACACGGGCGTTGCTGGTTGGCCAGCATTTATTGCCCATCCCCAGTCGCCTGAGGGCAGTTGAGAGTCAACCACATTGCTGTGGCTCTGGAGTCGCAAGTAGGCCAGACCAGGTAAGGACGGCAGATTTCCTTCCTTAAAGGGCATCAGTGAACCAGATGGGTTTTTCCGACAATGGTTTCATGGTCATCAGTAGATTCTTAATTCCAGATTTTTTAAATTGAATTCAAATTCCACCAGCTGCCATAGCAGGATTCGAACCCGGGTCCCCAGAACATGAGCTGAGTTTCTGGATTAATAGCCTGGGATAATATCACTCGGCCATCACCTCCTCTTTGAGCGGCAATGATACTTCATTAGGTGTGGATTGCTTTTGGAGGTTGTGAAAATGCTCTGCCTGTATTTAGTCCCAGCAAGCAGTTAGGAAGGCAGATAATATATTTGCCTTCATTGCAAGAGTATAGGAGTAAGGATGCCTTAATGGGCCTGAATACAGGGCCTTGGCGAGACCGTCACGTGCTCACTGTGTGTGTGCAGTTTTGATCTCTTTATCTAAGAAAGGGTGTACTTGCCATTGGGGAAGCAAAGGTTCATCAGATTGACTCCTGGAACGGCAGGATTGCTGTCTCAGGAGAGATTGGGTCAAGTAAGCCTGTATTCGCTGGATGTTTAGAAGAATGAGGGGATCTGTTAAATTATGACAAGACTGGACAGATTGGATTCAGGGATGTTGTTTCCAGAGTATAGAAGGCAGGGTCACAGTCTCAGGATATTGGGTAGGTCATTGATCATAGATCCCTATAGGGCAGAAAGAGGCCCTTCGGCCCATCAAGTCTGCACCGACCACCCAGGCTCTAACCCCATCTCCCTACACATTACACCCACTAATCCACGCATCCCTGGACACTCAGGGGCAATTTCTTAGCATGACCAATCAACCTAACCCGCACATCTTTGGACTGTGGGAGAAAACCGGAGTACCCGGAGGAAACCCACACAGACATGAGGAGAATGTGCAAATTCCACACAGACAGTGACCCGAGCCGGGAATCGAACCCAGGACCCTGGAGCTGTGAAGCAGCAGTGCTAACCACTGTGCTACCGTGCTGCCAAGGTCATTTAGGACTGAGATAAGGAGAAATGTCTTCACACATAGGGTGGTAAACCTGTGCAATCCTCTACCACAGAAGGCGGTGGAGGCCAAATCATGGAATAGACTAAAGAAGCAAATAGATTTCTGGACTCTGAGGGTGTGAAGCGGTATGTGGTGAGTGTGGGAATATGGTGTTGAAATAAAGAGGAGATAGCCTTGATCACATTGAATGGCAGAGCAGACTGAGAGGGCAGAATGGCCTTCTCCTGTTACAATTTTCTACTTTCTGAGCACGTGAGATTTTTAATAGTTAAACACATTTTCCAGGCCTGTATTTTGTATTCAGTATTTTGTTCAAAGCTTCATCAGAATACACAAACACTACAACTGGGAAGTTAACATGCAAATTGCAACTGCCAGGCCTATACAGATCATTAGTGATGTGAATGTGTTGAGGTTTGGCTTTGGTAAAGGCCTTAGCCAGGCTCAGTGGTCAGGTAACGTGTAAATGCGAATAGAAGCAGCCTCGGTTCCTGCACAAGGTTCTCTTTTTATTTCAGCCACACAGTTCGGATTTAATCACATGCTTTATTCCTTTGTGGGCCGTGGGTGTCGCCAGCTAGACCAGCAATTACTGTCCATCCTTAGCTGCCCTTGTGAAGGTGGTGGTGAGCTGTCTTTTTGAAACGCTGCAGTCCACATGTAGTGAACAAAGGAGAGTACAGCACAGGAACAGGCCTTTCAACCCTCCAAGCCTGCACCGATCACGGTGCCCGAACTAAACTAAAAAAAACCTCCTGCCCTTACTCGGTCCATCTCCCTCTACTCCCTTCCTATTCAAGTACCCATCCAGATAACATGTTGCTATAGTGCTTACTTCCATCATTTCCTCTGGCAATGCATTCCAGGCACCCACCACTCTCTGCGTGAAAATGTCCCCTCCACATCTCCCTTAGAAGGGCCACTTAGACCAGAAACATTAATTCTGTTTCTCGCCATAGATGCTGCCAGACCTGCTCAGTTTCTTCACATTTTATGATTTTCTTTCTCCAAACTTCCTTCTCCTGATTACAGTTTGAGTTGTAAGTGATAGCCAAGTTCCGCACACATGAGGACGGTCTCAACAGGGATCTTGGGTTCATGTCGCACTATCTGTAACCCCCGTGACTTGCCTGGGTTTGCAAAACCTCACTTACTGTACTGTCAGGAGACAATACACATCTCTTTAACCTGTGATCAGTGCTCCTTCCACTCACATTATCAGCCACTTCAGGTCTTGAACAGCAGGTTAGGTGTAAGGATTCGCATTCTAATCAGCAATCTCTAAACTGTCTGTGCTTTATATGTTCTGTCTGAGGCCAGAACTCTCCATTCACCTGACGAAGGGGCTAACCCCGAAAGCTTGCTTGCTTGTGAGAATATTATCAAATAAATCGGTTGGACTAAAACCTGGTGTTGTCAGACTTTTTATTGTAAGTGGTTCCCAGGCCTTCTGTGACTCTAACTGCCTGGCACAAAACCAGTGGCCTTCGACAACTTTCTCAGCTCCCCAGGATTTCCCCTGAGCCCTTACTGCACTGCTATTTTGTTTACTTCATTTGTTTATTTATAAGTGTAGGCTTACACTAACACTGAAATGAAGTTACTGTGAAAATCCCCTAGTCGCTACACTCCAACGCCTGTTCGGGTATACTGCGGGAAGAATTTTAGCATGGCCAATGCACCTAACCAGATATCTTTGGGAGAATACCAGAGCACTCAGAGCAAACCCACACAGACACGGGGAGAACGTGCAGACTCCACACAGACAGTGACCCAAACCGGGAATTGAACCCAGGTCCCTGGAGCTGTGAGGCAGCAGCGTTAACCATAGTCCTGGCATGTCTCCCAGCCACCATGCCACCTACTGAACTGCTCCCAGAGCTTCTCTGTGAGCCGCAAACCACACGAGGTTCAAAGTGTAATCACGGATGCACTGAACTGCTCCTGGGGATCTCTCAGCCCTGGCTGCCTGGAGCCTGCTATTAGCAGCAGCATCTTGGTATTGAGTCTTTTCCCATTCTGCAGTGCACTCAGATAAATTGAAACTAAAGAACCTTTTAAAGCTTCACCCATTTCCATGACAACATAGTCCGTCAGGGTTCATTGAATATTTTTAGCTGTAATTCCCAAAATAAAACATCACTTGGACTGCACTTCTTTGCAAGCAGTGTAAACATCACATCTCCAGCTCTCCAACTGAGGAAGGCCACTTGCTGATTCATGACTCCATTCTGAGTCTTTGAGGATCGTTGAAAACAGAAACAGATCAAAGCTTTTAACCTTGACTCATCAGGACACTTTCCAAAAATATTGATACAAGCAGAAGTGCTCATTGGTTGGTAAGTGAATTCCGATTGGTCGAAGTGTTGCTATGCAGATTGCACCTGTTGATTGTTGCTGTTTTCCCCTAATATTGATATTAAAAACATTGAAAGTAGAAGCAGAGTAGGCCATTCGGCCCTTCAAGCTGTGCCATTCATTTTGATCATGGCTGATCATCAAATTCAATTTCCTGATCTCCCCTTCTCCCCATATCCCTCTATCCCTTTAGCACCAAGAGCTATATCATTTCATTGATTTGTTTTATTATTGGCACATGTATTAGCATGTAGCGAAAAATACTGTTTCTTGCATGCTAAAGTATACCACTCATAGAGAAAGAAAGGAGAGATTGCAGAATATCGTGTTACAGTCATAGCTAGGGTATGGAGAAAGATCAACTTAATGAGAGGTAAATCCATTCAAAAGTCTGACAGCAGCAGGGAAGAAGATGTTCTTGAGTCGGTTGGTACGTGACCTCAGACTTTTGTATCTTTTTCCCAGAGGAAGAAGGCGAAAGAGGGAATGTCTGGGATGCATGGGGTCCTTAATTATGCTGACTGCTTTGCTGAGGCAGCAGGAAGTGTGGGCAGAGTCAATTGATGGGAGGCTGGTTTGTGTGATGGATCGGATTACATTCACGACCTTTTATAGTTCCTTGCGGTCTTGGGCAGAGCAGGAGCCGTACCAAGCTGTGATACAACCAGAAAGAATACTTTCTATGGTGCATCTGTAAATGTTGGTGAGAGTTGTAGCTGACATGCCAAATTTCCTCAGTCTTCTCAGAAGGTGGAGGCGTTGGTGGACTTTCTTAATTGTAGTGTCGGCATGGGGGGGATCAGGACAGGTTGTTGGTGATTTGGACAGGTAAAAACTTGAAGCTCTCAACCCTTTCTACTTCATCCCCATTGATGTAGACAGGAACATGTTCTCCTCTACGCTTCCTGAAGTCAATGACAATCTCCTTCATTTTGTTGACATTGAGGGAGACGTTATTGTCACTGCACCAGTTCAGATTCTCTGTCTCTTTCCTATCCTCTGACTCGTCATTGTTTGAGATCGACCCATTAGTGGTGTCATCAGCAAACTTGAAAATTGAGTTGAAGGAGAATTTGGCCGCGCAGTCATAGGTTTACAAGGAATATAGAAGAGGGCTGAGAACACAGCCTTGTGGGGCACCAGTGTTGAGGATCTTGTTGCCTATCCCTACTGATCGTGGTCTGTGAATTAGGAAGTTCAGGATCCAGTCACAGAGGGAGGAGCCAAGACCCAGACCACAGAGTTTGGAGATGAGTTTTGAAGGAATAATGGTGTTAAAGGCTGAGCTGTAGTCAATAAATAGGAGTCTGACATAGGTGTCCTTGTTATCTCGGTGTTCCAGGGTTGAGTGAAGGACTAGGGAGATGGCGTCTACTTTTTCTCAGGATGGAAGAGTCAATTACTAGGGGGCACAGGTTTAAGGTGCGAGGGGCAAGGTTTAAAGGAGATGTACGAGGCAGATTTTTTACGCAGAGGGTGATGGATGCCTGGAACTCTTGGCTGGAGGAGGTAGTGGAAACAGATACGATAGTGACTTTTAAGTGGCGTCTTGACAAATACATGAATAGGATGGGAATTCCCAGAAGGGTAAGGGGTTTTAGTTAAATCAGGCAGCATGATCGGGGCAGGCCTGGAGGGCAGAAGAGCCTGTTGGTATGCTGTAATTTTCTTTGATGTTTGTTCATTGTTCTTTGGACCTGTTGCGGCGGTACGCAAACTGTAGTGGATCCAGGTAGTTTGGGAGGCTGGAATTGATCCGTGCCATGACTAACCTTTCGAAGCACTCCATGATGATGCATGTCAAAGCCACAGGTCGATAAGACACGCTGCTTATTTTTTCTTAGATACCAGGATGATGGTTGTCTCCTTGAAGCCGATAGGGACCTGAGATTGTTGTAAAGAGAGGTTGAAAATGTCTGTGAATATCCCCACCAGCTGATCTGCGCCGGACCTGGGTGCACGTCCGGGTACCCCATCCAGGCCAGTCGCTTTCCATGGGTTGACCTTCAAGAAAGTTACTCTGACATCTGCAATGGTGACCCTAGATACAGGTTCATCCAGGACTTTCAGGATGGGGGCATGCTCTCGCTGACTACTTGCTCAAAACAGGTGTAGAATGCATTGAGCTCATCGGGGAGGGGTGCGTTGGAGCTGGCAATTTTACATGCCTTCACCTTGTAGCCTGTTATGTCTTGCAGACCTTGTCATGGTCGGTGGGGGCTGGTTTGACTAGTCTGGGACTCTAGCTTGACCCGGTATTGTCTTTTGGCATCATTGATGGATCTCCTTAAATTGTATTTGGCTTTATTATATAGGCCAGCATCACCTGACTTGAACGCCTCAGACATGGACTTCAGCAAGCAGTGGATATCCTTGTTCATCCATGGTTTCCGATTTGGGCATACATGGTTGAGTGTGTTCCCAACCGGAAACAGCAATATTCAGCTAAGTGCAAGACCAAAAGCTTTGACATGTTTATTTTTCTCAGCAATACTCTGTGCCACCAAGTGGTTATTCTGACTCCAGTAAGCAAACATGGGTAACCTTTTGAACTGTCGTTTTCTTTCATGTGTTCTGGCAATCTTTAAAGCCCAACATTGTACTTACTTTACCCTCACAACATCAATCTTCCAGAACAAAACATGACCTCCTAGTGTTAAGATGATTCATCAACAAGACAGGTGTAACAACAGGAAGGGGCGTTGGGGGGGGTGGATGCTGATTCTAATTATTCAACAATTGTGGCCTTGCCTTCAGCTGCCTAGATCCTAAGCTTAGGAATTCCTTTTTGAATACCCCTCCACTTCTCTCTCCATCTTTAAGAAGCTCCTTAAAGTCTATGTTTTTGTCCAATTGTCCCGTTACCTGCTCATAGTTTGAGGATAAGGGGCAAACCTTTTCGGACTGAGGTGAGGAGAGCTCTCTTCATCCAGAGGGTGGTGAAATTGTGGAATTCACTAGCATAGAATGTATTGAGGCCAAAATGTTGTGTGATTTCAGGAAGGAGTTAGATATCGCTCTTGGGGCTAAAGGGATCAAGGAATATAGCGGTAAAGTGGATCAGAATGTTGAATTTGATGATCAGTTATGATTAAGATGAATGGTCCAGCAGGCTTGAAGGGCTGAATGGCCTACTCCTACTCCTAGTTTCTATGTTTCATCTTGTCAAATTATGAATGATAACCCTCATTCTACACCCTATAGGAACGTGAATTTTCATCACCTTTTTCTTTATGGGATGTAGGCTGACATGGTCAACATTTGTTGCCCATACCTTACTGCCATTGAACTGAGTAGTAGTTAAGAGTCAACCACATGGCTATAGATCTGGAGTCACACGTAAGCCAGACCAGGGAAGGACAGCAGATTTCTTCCCCTAACAAGTACAGATGGGTTTTCACAATTGCCATTGGTTTCATGGACATCATTAGACTTATAATTCCAGATTCTTATTAACATGGGAGTTGAACCTAGGTTCCCAGAGCATTTCCCTGCATATCTGGATTACTACTCCAGTGACAATACTGCAACACTACTACCTCCCCTTACAGGTAACTGACCCTCAAATACCTTCTGAATTGGAGGGCAGGCAGTGAATGGCAATAAATGCAGGCCCAGCCAGCGGTGCCCGCATCCTGCATACAGTGCAGAAGGGGGCCATTCGGCCCATCGAGTCTGCACCGACCACAATCCCACCCAGGCCCTATGCCCATAACACCATGCACTTATCCTAACTAATCCCTCTGACACTAAGAGGCATTTAGCATGGCCAATCCACCAACGCACATCTTTGGACTATGGAAAAAAAACCGGAGCACCCGGAGGAAACCCACACAGACTGCACAGAGAAGGTGCAAACATATAGTGACCCAAGCCGGGACTCGAACCCGGGTCCCTGGCACTGTGAGGCAGCAGTGTTAATCACTGTGCCATCATGCTGAATTGGAGTGGGGAGTAAGAGCATGAGGAAGCACATATTTCCAGTTTAGATAAATTATGACCATGGGATTAGACATGACAAAGCTGTACAGAACAATTGAGAACTGCCTCAATGGTTGGGGTCTAAACTGGAGGCCTTTCTGAATGAACTGCAAGATCTACAGCTGAAACATCAGTAAACTCCCAACTGCTTTCCAGGGGATAGTTGCAGCTTGAGGAACAAGGCTCTTCATTTGAAGGCACACACACACACACACACACAAAAAGTCACTCGGGTGCCAGAAGCACCAGCCTTGTGTTATAAATCCGAGTGTGCTGTTTTGTGCATGAGCGAATGGCTGATTTAATGTCTTGCTGTCTAAGAGATCCAGGCTTCCTCCTTCGAATTTCTAATTCAGGGGGAATTTACTTCTTTTTCGTCCCCTCCCTCTCATGTATGTCTGCCATTTATATAGTGAAGAAAATTACCATATCAGTGTCACAGAGCGAGCAAAGGAAACTTTCTTGTGAAACATGTATCAGCAAGTTGGCACAGTGACACAGTGGTTAACACTATTGCCTCACAGTGTCGGGGACCCAGTTTCAATTCCAGCCTTGGGTGACAGCCTGTGCCGACATTGCACTTTCTCCCCACGTCGGCATGTGTTTCTTCCAAGTTAACCGGTTCCTGCCACACTCCAAAGATGTGCAGGATAGGTGGATTGGCTAACTTGCCCCTTAGTGTCAGGGGGATTAGCAGGGTAGTTTAGTTTATTTATTAGCATCGTAAGTATAAGTAGGCTTACATGAACACTGCAATGAAGTTACTGTGAAAATCCCCTAATCGCCACACTCCGGCTTCTGTTTGGGTACACTGAGGGAGAATTTTATCATGGTCAATGTAGATTGTGGGAGGAAACCAGAGCACCTGGAGGAAACCAACGCAGACACAGGAAGAATGTGTGGACTCAGCACTGACAGTGCCCCAAGTCAGGAATCGAACCAAGGTCCCTGGCGATGTGAGGCAGCAGGGCTAACCACTATGCCACCATGCCACTCCAGGGTTACAGGGTTGGAGCACTTGTGGGATTGTTGCTGGTGCAGGCTCGGCAGGCTGAATGGCCTCCTTGCCACTGTAGGGAGTCTATAATTCCAACCCCAGTCCAACTCCACATCATGACCACTATAGAATACATGAATCCTGAAGGATATGGACAGGAAACTTGGCAAATGGAATATAATATTGGAAAGTGTGAAGCAGTAATTGTACTTTGGTAGGAAGGGTAAAGGTTTACAGATCTCCCAATTCCATTGAAGTCAGTGGAAAGTTTGTGGATCGAGTGTTGTATTTGGATGTATTGTTTCCAAGGGTTGACCTGAATCCTACAGGACAATAAATTACATAATTAACTCAAAGCTAAAATGAACTCCGTGCCTGGAAATTCAATTGACCTATCGCTTATCATTAACCTTAATTTTCATTAGCAGGTTCTTTCTCCACTGGACTAATTCACATTGGTATAATTCCACCATTTCACTCTTATCAATAGTTTCACTTTGTTACGTATAATTGCTATTCTATCAACTGAAACTTTAATTATTGTTTCTGAGTTATTGGCACCAATTAAAAAGGATGATATATGCTCTGAACAAACGTTTTCTCCGCACTGCTGTCAAGTGATTAAGGTTTTCTCAAACTTTGTGCCTCGTGAATGAAACCTTCACATATGCCCTTGCTTTCTCCTGGCTTCAATGTTACGATGCTCTCCAACTGGCTGCCGTGCACCCTCCAGAAACCTCAACCCATCTCTTACTTTGCTTCTCCTACTTGGAGAGGCAATGGCTGAGTGGTGCCAGAAACTCAGCTAATGTTGTGGGGACCCGGGTTCGAATCCCGCCACGGCAGATGGTGGAATTTGAATTAAATTAAATTCCCTCTGCGGCTGGATCCTGAACTTCCTAACTCACGGATTACAATCAGTAAGGATAGGCAACAACACCTCCTCCACGATCATCCTCAAAACCAGTGCCCCACAAGGCTGTGTTCTCAGCCCCCTACTATACTCCTTGTACACCTTTGACTGTGCGGCCAAATTCCCCTCCAATTCAGTTTTCAAGTTTGCTGACGATATCAGCTTAGTGGGTCAGGTCTCAAACAATGATGAGTCAGAGGATAGGAATGAGATAGAGAATCTGGTGAACTGGTGCAGCAGCAATAATCTCTCCCTCAACGTCAACAAAACAAAGGAGATTGTCATCGACTTCAAGAAGCATAAAGGAGAACATGCTCCTGTCAAATTCAATGGGGACAAAGTAGAATGGATCGAGAGCTTCAAGTTTTTTGGTGTCCAGATCACCAACAACCTGTCCTGCTCCCTCCATGCCGACACCATAGTTAAGAAAGCCTACCGATTCCTCTACTTTCTCAGAAGACTAAGGAAATTTGGATGTCAGCTATGACTCTCAGCAATTTTTAGAGATGCACCATAGAAAGCACTTTTTCTGGTTGTATCACAGATCCTGCGCTGCCCAAGTCCGTAAGAAACTACGAAAGGTCTTGAATGTAGCCCAATCCATCACACAAACCAGCCTCCCATCCATGGACTCTGTCTACACTTCCTGCTGCCTCGGCAAAGCAGCCAGCATAATTAAGGACTCCACGTACCTCTCTTTTACCTTCTTCTTTCGAGAAAAAGATACAAAAGTCTGTGGTCACGTACCAACTGACTCAAGAACAGCTTCTTCCCTGTTACTGTCAGATGTTTGAATGGACTTACCTTGCATTAAGTTGCACCTTAGCTATGACTGTAACACTACATTCTGCACTCTCTCATTTCCTTCTCTATGAACAGTGTGCTTTATAGTGTGCAAGAAACAATACTTTTCATTGTATGTTAATACATGTGACAATCATAAATCAAATCAAAGTCAAATCAAACAAATGAAAAAAAAATCTGGAATTAAGAATCTGCTGATGACCATGAAACGATTGTCGGAAAAACCCATCTGATTCACTAATGTCCTTCAGGGAAGGAAATCTGTCGTCCTTACCTGCTCTAGCCTGAAGTACCACACACAAGGCTAATTAATAAGATGGCCCGTGGTGTTGGGGATAGGTCTAGCCTATATCCGTGATTAACCTAGTAAACCTTATCTGGACTAGCTTCTTCGATCGGGGGACTAAAACTATTCACAGTATTCCAGGTGTGGTCTAGTTTTAGCAAGACCTCCCTAATTTTACATTCCATTCCCTTTGAAATAAAGGTCAACATTCTGTTTCCCTTCCCAATTATCTGCTGAACTTGCATGCCTTTTGTGATTTATGCACAAGGACCCCCAAATCCATCCGTGCTGCAGCTTTCTGCAGTCTCTCTCCATTTAAATAATATTCAGCTCCTTTATTCTTTCTACCAAAGTAGGATTACTGCTTCACACTTCCCTACATTATATTCCATTTGCCAAGTTTTTGCCCATTCACGTATCCTGTCCATATCCTTCTAAAGTGGTCATGATGTGGGGATGCCGGCGTTGGACTGGGGTAAACACAGTAAGAAATCTCACAACACCAGGTTAAAGTCCAACAGGTTTATTTGGTACTAGCTTTCGGAACACTGTTCCTTCATCAGGTGAGTTCTGATCACAAACAGGGCATATAAAGGCACATACAGTTTACAGAATACTGATTAGAATGTGAGTCTTTACAGCTAATCTGATATTCAAGTTTTATTTTATGCCACTCACCTGACGAAGGAGAAGTGCTCTGAAAGCTAGTGGCGTTTACTACCAAATAAACCTGTTGGACTTTAACCTGGTGTTGTGAGACTTCTTACTGTGTTTACCCTTCTATATCCATCCTCACTACTTGCTTTCCTACCTGTTTTTGTGCATTCTGCAAACTTGGTAATAGTACATTCACTTCCTTTATCTAAATCATTAACATATATTGTAAATAATTATGGTCCCAGCGCTGATCCCTACAGCATGCCACTCGCTACATATTGTTATCCTGAAAATGTCCCTCTTATCCTAACTCTCTGGGTGGAATTTTCCCATCCCGTCTGCCATGGGAATGGTAGCAGGCGGAACAAGGATCATGCAAAGGTCTGTTGACCTCGAGCTGGATCTTCCGGAGTTGGGGTGAGTGTGGCCAGAAAATCCCACCTTCTGCCTCCTATTAGTTAGCCAATTCTCTATCCATGCTAATATGGGAGTGGCATGGTGGTACAGTGATTAGCACAGTTGCCTCACAGCGCCAGGGACCTGGTTCAATTCCTGGCTTGGGTGACTGTCTGTATGGAGTCTGCACATTCTCCCCGTGTCTGCGTGGGTTTCCTCTGGGTGCTCTGGTTCCCTCCCACAGTACAAAGATGCGCGGGTTAGATTGGTTGGCCGTGCTAAATGGACCCCAGTGTCAGGGGATTAACAAGTTAAATATGTAGGCTTGTGGGGACAGAATTTTGAATTTTAGAATTTGATAAATTCCTATCAATCCATAACAGCCTTTTGCTTTTTATTTAAGAGCAAATTATATCAAAGAAATCATAGAAACCTTACAGGGCAGAAGGGGGCTATTTGGCTCAGCGAGACTGCACCGACCACAATCCCACCTCAGCCTTACCCCCAGTACCCCACACATTTACCCCACTAATCCCTCTAACCTACACATCCCAGCGCACTAAGATTGTGGCCAGTGCAGACTTGATGGGCCAAATGGCCTCCTTCTGGACTGTAGGGATTCTATATGATTGTATACTGTCCTCAAGACCATAGGCTTTCATGTTATGAAATAGCCTTATGTGCGGTACTTTACGCTCACGTGGTTTACTCACTACCTCCGTCCCATGCAGCCTGTCTGCTAAAGGGTTGAGTTGACAATTATCATTTTAGAAAAGAAAATTGTACAGCTTCTGGGAGAGATGAGCGATAATATAGAGAGAGCATCCTTGCGAGGAGACATCAGTCAAGGAAGATAATGAAGAACTCACTGGGAGAGTGATAATGAAGAACCCTCAGGGACCATGTAATCTCATTGTATGAAACCAATAGGAAGAATTCAGTGATCGGCCAAGATTGATTGAAATTGGGTTCCTTGATCCTGGTAACTGGACTTTTCTCCCCCCCCCTCCGGAAATATCCCAAATAATTGTCAAACGGAAAAAGATTACAGAAGAATGATGTTAATAACGAGAAGAACAGCCAGTGTTCAGACAGCTGCAGAATGCAATTCTAAATTTTCTCTGATTTTAATTCAGAGTCAGTTTTTAGCAGGCGTCTTTTTCGTTTCAGTTTAAATATTTTTTCTTATTTCATTCGTGGGACACAGCCTGGCCAGCATTTATTGCCCATCCCTAATTGTCCTTGGAGGGCAGTTGAGAGTCAACCACATTGCTGTGGCTCTGGATTCACATGTAGGCCAGACCAGGTAAGGACGGCAGATTTCCTTCCTTAAAGGGCATTAGTGAACCAGATGGGTTTCTCTGACAATCAACAATGGTTTCGTGGTCGTCAATAGATTCTTAATTCCAGATTTTTTTTATTGAATTCAAATTCACCAACCTGCCGTGGTGGGATTCGAACTCGGGTCCCCCAGAAAATAGGCTGAATTTCTGGATCAAGAGTCTAACGATAATTCCACTCAGCCATCGCCTCCATGATGCTGCTTTAACCAAAAGCAAAATTTCGGTACATGGGGAATAATGTTTCACAGCAGTTGTACTGGGCCTTGGTGAGGCTATACCTGGACTATGAGCACAGTCTTGGTCTCCTTATCGAAGAGAGGATATAGTTACTGCAGAGGGAGCACAGCGAATGTTCACCAAATTGATTCCTGTTTTTAAAAGTTTATTTATTAGTGTCTCATCAACACTGCAGTGAAGTTACTGTGAAAATCCCCTCGTTGCCACACTCCGGCGCCTGTTCGGGTACACTGAGGGAGATTTAGCATGGCCAATGAACCTAACCAGCACATCTTTCAATTGGTGGGAGAAAACTGGAGCACCCAGAGAAAACCCATGCAGACATGGGGAGGATGTGCAAACTCCACACAGACAGTAAGGGCAGCAATGTGGCACACTGGTTAGCTTTGCTGCCTTCCAGTGCCAGGAAACCCGGGTTCGATTCACTGCTTGGGTCACTGTCAGTGCAAAGTCTGCTCGTTTTTCCCATGTCTGCGTGGGTTTCCTCCGGGTGCTCTGGTTTCATCCCACAGTCTGAAAGACATTCTGGTTAGGTGCATTGGCCATGCTAAATTCTCCCTCAATGTACCCAAACAGGCGCCAGAGTATGGTGACTCAGGAATTTTCACAGTCACTTCATTGCAGTGTTAATGTAAGCCTACTTGTAGCAAATACATAAGCAAACTTAAAAATAAACTTAAAACTTAACCCAAGCCGGGAATTGAGCCCAGTCTCTGGTGTTGTGAGGCAGCAGTGCTAATCATAGTGCCACCGTACAGTCCTGGGATGGCAGAATTGCAATATGAGGAGAGGCTGGGTCAACAAAGTCTGTATTTACTGGAGTTTATAAGAATAAGACTGGATGTAATTGAAACTGACACATTTCTGACAGAGCTGGACAGATTGGATGCTGGCTAGGGACGAGGGTCTAGAAAAAGGGTCACAGTCTCAGGATATGGGGTAAGACTGTAAGATGAGGAGCAACTTCTCTCTGAGGGTGGTGAACTTTTGGAAATCTCTATCAACAGAAGGCTATGGAGAATAAGTCACTGAATATATTTAAGTTGGAAATAGATTTCTAGACTCAAGACATTTTGAGTATGGGGTTGAGATAGAAGGTCAGCCATAATCATACTGAGTAGCAGAACAAGCTAGATGGGCCAAATGGTCTCCTCCTAATCCTATTTTCCAAGTTTCTATGTTTGAATTCCCAGACTGTTTTATAATTACACTGGTAAGTCTCTCGCTAATTTGATTGGAAAGCAACTCTTTTCCATGTAGCAATTTCTGGCAAGAAAGGAAAGAGGAAAAAAACTCACTGCAATGAATTGGGTCGTCCTTCAAAGAGCTAGCATTGGCACAATGGGCTGGAGTGCATCCTTCCATGATAAAGATAAATATACGAGGTTAAGAGAATAGGTCCTGGGTGGGATTGTTGTCAGTGCAAGCCCAATGGGCCAAATGGCCTCCTTCTACACAGTAAGATTCAATGATGAATAGGTTATAGTCGGATGGAGGTGTAGCAGAGCTCTGTGGACTTATACACACCTCTTCCCTGGCAATATATAACCAAGAAATATCAGCACGTGAATTCAGGCGTAATGAATGGAGGGGAGCAATGGCTTCAGGAAGGATGTCCAGAAAGGGATATCAGTTGAACATTGCAGGCTCCTTCATTCTGCCCATTCAATCATCAGCATTACCCTTGATCCCGAGAGGTTTGCAATTGTCGCCTTCTGCTGCATACTTGATGATTCAATGCTTTTAATAATCTTCAGTGACAATGTTGAGATTCAAATACATGGTAATTCATGGGTATTCATGGCTCCGGTAATTGTGCATTCATGAATCTGTAAGTATTTGAATCTTGTAGCAATATTCATAATCATGCATGTACAGAATCCGAAATGGAAGCAAGGTTATTCCAAGGCGCACAAAAAGCACTCAATGAGGTCTGACAGATGTTCATTGAGACTGAGTTTTGTGAAAAATTCATACATTTTTCATGGGCGTTGTAATCTTTTCAGTGGGGATCAGTTCAGCCTGTCGCTTTGTTTCAGTTTCCCTGCGAGTCGCTGACTTGTACATCAATAGCCTTTTTTATTTAAACATGGCTCTACATCTGGAGGCAGTGCAGGAGGATAAATGAGGTTAGGTGAGTGACTCTGTGAGAGCACAAGGCTTCTTCTCAACACATGCCTTGCCCCCACTTTCTCTTGGCAAACATTTCCTGCTCTACCTCACATTATCAGTCTTCATTCCGAATCTAAGTCCGCTCCTTCCTCTGATCTATCAGTGGATGAGCCTTCAACCATAAAGGTATTAAGAGACAAGGCAGCCAATGCGGGTAGCTAGACTTAAGACACAATTCAGCCACAATTCTAATTGACTAGTGGAACATGCTTGAGGGGGTGAATGGATGACTCATTCTTAAATACCAGAACAACCTGTACTGAGGATCCTTTTTAACTTTCTCTTCCCTCTCTTATCACTCTTCAAAAGGGAAAACTATGACATGTTTGTGGAATCCAAATCTGAAACATTATCATGGTTTTTAAGTTTATTTGTTAGTGTCACAAATCAGCTTACATTAACACTGCAATGGACTTACTGTGAAAATCCCCCACTCTCCATACTGTTGGGTTACACTGAGGGAGAATTTAGCATGGCCAATGCAACTAACCAGCACATCTTTTGGACTGTGGGAGGACGATGGGCGGCACGGTGGCATAGTGGTTAGCACTGCTTCCTCACAACTCCAAGGGCCTGGGTTCGACTCCCGCCTTGGGTCACTGCCTTTGTGGATTCTGAATGTTCTCCCCGTGTCTGCATAGATTTCCTCCGGATGCTCCTGTTTCCTCCCACAGTCCAAAGATATGTGGGTTAGGCTGAATAGCCATGTCAAATTGCCCCTTAGTGTCCTGGGATGTGTATGTTAGATATGGTGGAGTTTCAGGGATAGGGCCTGGGGTAGGATTGTTGTTAGAACAGAACATAGAACATAGAACCCTACAGTGCAGAAACAGGCCCTTCGGCATATCGAGTCTGCACCGAACACAATCCCATCCAGACCCTATCCCCATATCCCTACACATTTTACCTGCTAATCCCTCTAACCTACACATCCCAGGATACTAAGGGGCAATTTTTTTAGCATAGCCAATGAACCTAACCCGCACATCTTTGGACTGTGGGAGGAAACCGGAGCACCCGGAGAAAACCCACGCAGACACGAGGAGAATGTGCAAACTCCACACAGGCAGTGACCCGAGCCGGGAATCGAACCCAGGACCCTGGAGCTGTGAAGCAGCAGTGCTAACCACTGTGCTACCGCAAACTCGCTGGGCCGAATGGTCTCCTTCTGCACTGCAGGGTTTCTGTGATTTCTATGATTCTATGAAACCGGAGCACACAGGCACAGCAAGAACACAAGCACACAGAAAACACACAGACAGTGATCCAAGTTGGGAATTGAACCTGGGTCCCTGACACTGTGATGTAGCAGTGCTAAGCACTGTGCCACTGCTGTGTATTAGGAGCTCCTGTTATTAATCTCAGCTCACCCACTGTCCATCTTATTCAAAGGTAGCAACAAACTTCAAAGAAATCCAGAAACATTAGAACTTGTAGTTGATTACACCCTGTGTGGTTTTCATTAAACCCCCAGTGCTAATCACAATAAGAACAACATGCATTTATACAGATACAGGAAAATTACTGCTGGTGCTGGAATCCAAAACTCAAACAGGAAAGGCTGGAAAATCTCAGCAGATCTGACAGCATCTGTGGAGAGAGAATAGAGCCAACGTCTTGTGTCTGGATGACTCTCTATCAGATTTGAAACATTCGCTCTTTTCTCTGTCCACAGAAGCTGTCAGATTTACCAGCATTTTCTGCTTTGGATACATGTAATGACACAGTGGCACCATGGTTAGAATTGCTACCTCACAATGCCAGGGACCCGGGTTCGATTCCCACTTGGGTCACTGTCTGTGTGGTGTTTACACATTCTCCCCATGTCTGCATGTGTTTTCTCCCACAATCCAAAGATGCGCAGGTTAGGTGAATTGGCCATGCTAACTTCTCCCTTAGTGTACCCGGACAGGTGCCAAAGTGTGGAGACTCGGGGATTTGCACAGTAACTTCATCGTAGTGTTAATGTAAGTTGGCTTGTGACACCAATAAACATGTATATAGTTCTTTTCAACATGGGAAAACATCTAATGGTGCTTTATAACAACATTAATGAAACTGAATTTGACACTAGGCCACATAAGGAAACTTTAAGATGGGTCGGCAAAGAGAGATCTCAAAGGAGATTTTCAAAGGAGATCTGAAGGAAGGATATTTATTTATTCTCTCAATGGATGTGACCATTGCAAACAAGTTCAGCATTTGTTGCCCTTCACTTGAACTGAGTGGCTTGCTTGGCCATTTCTGGGGACTGTTAATAATTACCATAGGCCTGAAGTCACATGCAGGCTCCGCAATGTAGGGACAGCAGATTTCCTTCCCTACCAAATACTTAAATCAGATGGGATTCTACAACAGCGCCTGGGACTGGGGTTCGAATCCCAGCTTGGGACAGTGTTAGTGCAGAGTCTGCACCTTCTCCCCGTGTCTGCATGGGTTTCCTCCGGGTGTTCTGGTTTCCTCCCAGACTCTGAGAGATGTGTTGGTTTGGTGCATTGGCCGTGCTAAATTCTTCCTCTGTGTACCCAAACAGGTGCCGGAGTGTGGTAACTAGGGAGTTTTCACAGTAACTTCATTTCAGCGTTAATGTAAGCCTACTTGTGACACTAATAAAAAGTTTACCCCTTATTCTCAAACTATGACCCCTAGTTCTGGACTCCCCCCAACGTTAGGAACATTCTTTCTGAATCTCCCCTATCTAATCCTGTTAGAATTATTGTAAGTTTCTATGAGTTCCTCTCCTAAATTCCAGTGAATATATTCCTCACCGAATTAGGGCCCGATTTTACCATTTTCATTCTAATCGCTGAATCCGGGCACAATTCAGATCTGACTTGGAAATCTATTTTCAGGCGCCCCCATTAGCATTTCACCTGAAAAAAACATTGTGGGTCTGAATCGCGCTGTGGGTGGGGCTTATCGCACCCAAAATAATCAGAGCTCTGAACCGCGCATGTGCAGCAAGGAAAACAGCTTGAAAATCGTGCCATTGTCACATTGCTCCCGGGCCGCAAAAAGCGGATGGAGTGGCCCAGGAGCGATGGTCCCCATCGACATCACCCCCATCCCTCCAACATAACTTTCCCCCTTATGCACCCCCTCCCCCACTATCCAGATTGATCGTGATCTGCACGGTAGCACAGTGGTTAGCACTGCTGCTTCACAGCTCCAGGGTCCTGGGTTCGATTCCCGGCTCGGGTCACTGTCTGTGTGGAGTTTGCACATTCTCCTCGTGTCTGCGTGGGTTTTCTCCGGGTGCTCCGGTTTCCTCCCACAGTCCAAAGATGTGCGGGTTAGGTTCATTGGCTATGCTAAAATTGCCCCTTAGTGTCCTGGGTTGTGTAGGTTAGAGGGATTAGCAGGTAAATGTGTAGGGATATGGGGATAGGGTCTGGGTGGGATTGTGTTCGGTGCAGACTCGATGGGCCAAAGGGCCTGTTTCTGCACTGTAGGGTTCTATGGTTTCCCCCTCCCACCGATCACTCGCAGAGAGGCAGAGGACCCGCCCCCCCCTCACCCCCACCAGGGACCCATCTGGCCTCCCCCCATCAGAGAATGATCGGGCCTTCCCCACCCTGCAACCCCTCCTCCCCCCTTAGAGAATGATTGGGACCCCCCCACCACCACCGGACAACGATCTGGCCTCCCTCCTCCTTACCCACACGCCCTCTCATCAGAGATACATCTGACCCGCTTCCCTCCCACCAGAAAATGATTGGGCCTGCCTTCTCCCCGCACCTCCCCCCCCCACCCCACCACCAGAGAATGATCTGACCCACCTCCTCCCACCAGGGAATGATCTGAGCTGCCTCCCCCCGCCAGAGAATGATCTGACCCACCTCCCCCCACCAGAGAATGATCTGACCCACCTCCTCCCACCAGAGAATGATCTGACCCACCTCCCCCCACCAGAGAATGATCTGACCCACCTCTCCCCACCAGGGAATGATCTGACCCACCTCCCCCCACCAGAGAATGATCTGACCCACCTCCCCCCACCAGAGAATGATCTGACCCACCTCCCCCCACCAGAGAATGATCTGACCCGCCTCCCCCCACCAGAGAATGATCTGAGCCACCTCCTCCCACCAGAGAATGATCTGACCCACCTCCTCCCACCAGAGAATGATCTGAGCCACCTCCTCCCACCAGAGAATGATCTGACCCACCTCCCCCCACCAGAGAATGATCTGACCCACCTCCTCCCACCAGAGAATGATCTGACCCGCCTCCCTCAACCAGAGAGTGATCTGACCCACCCCTCTCCCTCCTCCTCCTCCCCCCCTCCCTCCCCCCCCACCCCCCCAACACCAATCTGCATCAGAGAGCCATTGGAAGGTCTGAACTTACCTCCCCAGCAGCTGAAGCACCCGAAACAGACCTTTGTCTGTTCTATGGACCTCTATGGACCTGCAAATGCGATGGTAAAGGGGGAAATGCTGGTAAAGTTGGGTGGGCAGCTCATTAATTCAATGTAAATGCATGCAAACACATTTAAATCGCTGTTGCCCCCTTTTCGGGCGCGTATCAAATCTTGGCCATCCTCGGGCCCCAGTAAAGTGGGCATCTGCGCGGACGCGTGTGCGGATCACGGCCTCACGCCCGACTTTACCACGTTTTCACATCCGAAAAGGGGCGCGACGCAATGGTAAAATCAGTCCATTGATCTCTCCTCAGATGACAGACCTGCCAAGCCAGGAATCAGCCTGGTAAACCTTCACCGTGCTCCCTCTATAGGAAGGACAGTGGCATTACCGCAGTGACACACTCTCCCAAGTGAAGAGAATGGGAAGAGGCGAGCGAGCTTTACAGAGGGAACTGCAAAGGCTCAGAGCTCAGGAAAATGAAGACATGTCCAGTAATCAGGGTGTCTAAGAAGCCAGATCCCAGAGGAAAAAGCAGTTTGCACAATATTCTTATTTACCCAGTTTACTGGTGCTCCCTTTAAAAGTATACAGGACCAGTTCGGACCAGTATTCTTATCTCATCTTTTTAATGTTTTTTTTTCCTTGGAGGAACACAAAGATCTCAGAAAATTGCAAGGCTGGTGAAGTCATTTCAGCGGAGGAGTACCATGTTTTTATTTAATTTAATTATGTCACTGCAAGCTGCAGCTTCTGAATCCCTTGAATGATTTTTTTTAGCTGTTAAAGGCTTTGTTTTCAGAGATGGGTGTTTACATCTTGTGATTCTGAGGTGGGGAGAGGGTAGAAGGAAGTTAATACTTTGGAGGAATTGCCCTTAAGATAAGATGTTAAATTAAATTGAAAGGAAGGAGCAAGGGGCTACATTTCCAACAACGGTGGGGGGGGGGGGGGGGGGGGGAGGGGGGTAAAGGAATAAAGAGTTATTACGACAGGGTTGCAGAAGGAGGGGTACAAGGAGGTCATTTGGAGAATTAACACAGTGGCACAGTGGCTAGCACTCCCAACACCAGCAACACAAGTTCAATTCCCAGTGTGCACATTCTCCCCATGTCTGCGTGGGTTTCCTCCGGATGCTCCGGTTTCCTCCCACAGTCCATGCTGGTTAGGTTCATTGGCCATGCTAAATTCTCCCTCTGTATATCAAACAAGCGCTGGAGTATAGCGATTAGAGGATTTTCACGGTAACTTCATTGCAGTGTTAATGTAAACCTATTTGTGACACTAATAAATAAACTTGAAACCTACATAAACCAGTTGAGCGAAGTGGTTTGTTTTTATGATGTAAATTCTATGGAATCTATAATATTCACATATTATCAAGTGAATTCCCTATATAGGCCCCAACAGGAATGAGCACATCGTATTAATTACCCTTCAAGATTTCTTTTATATTCTGTGATATAATATTCTCATATAAATCAAGCAGCAATTTATTACCACACCTACATTGAGAGTTTAATGAGATATAATAGTCACATTAATGGAAAAGTAGATTTAATATTCAAAGAGACAGCTCAGAGACTATCTCTGTTGCTATGCGGACACATGGATTTGGGCCTGTGTCCATGGGAGTTTGCGCGTTCTCCCCGTGGTTGCGTGGGTTTCCTCCGGGTGCTCCAGTTTCCTCCCACATCCCAAAAATGTGCTTTTAGGCTGATTGATTGGGTAACAAATTGTCCCTATATTGGACCTCCCTGATCCTCGCACATTAGGCGTAGACTAAAATCATGAATAGGTCACTGACCATGGGACGGCGGCGCGGGCTCGTTGGGCCGAAGGGCCTGTTTCCTATGCTGTGTTGTTCTTTGTTCTTTGTTCAAAGAGAGCATTCACAAGGACCATAGCACCCACAGCAGTTCTCAAGTAGCTCTTTGAGTGTGTTTTTTTTGTTCATTCACGGGAGATGGGTGTTGCTGGCTGGCCAGCATTGTTTGCCCATCCCAAATTTGTCTAAGGGCAGTTGAGGGTCAGTCATGTTGCTGTGGCTCTGGAGTTACATGTAGGCCAGACCAGGCAAAGATGGTAGATTTCCTTCCCGAAAGGACATTATTGAGCCAGATGGTTTTTTTTGACAATCGACAATGATTTCATGGTCATCTGTAGATTCCTAATCATAGAATCCCTACAGAGCAGAAGGAGGCCATTTGGTCCATCGAGACTGCACTGACCACAATCCCACCTAGGCCATATTCCCGTAACCCATATATTTACCCTGCTAATCCCCCTGACACTAGCGTCAATTTAGCATGGTCAATCAATCTAACCCGCACATCTTTGGACTGGGGGGGGAAACCAGAGCGCCCGGAGGAAACCCACGCAGACACAAAGAGAACATGCAAACTCCACACAATTCTGAGCCGTGGCCAGAATTGAACCTGCGTCGCTGGCACCGTGAGGCAGCAGTGCTAACCACTGTGCCACCACGCCGCCCCAATTCCAGAATTTTTTTATTGAATTCGAATCCCACCATCTGTCATGACGGGATTCGAACCCAGGTCCCCAGAGCACTAGCTGAGTTTCTGGATGAATAGTCCGACAATGACACCACTCGGTCATCGCCTTCATTTGACAGAATGCAGCACGTCCAAACATTTGGTTGCGTCACGTCCATTGTTTAGGCACAAAACACACTCCATAGGAACCGATTCCTGGATGTACACCTCCAGGACCAATTCACCACATTGATTACAGTGAAGTGTTGGTCTTTGTCGATTTTGTTTTATGTGACACTGTTCAGCACTGGCCTTATTTAAACAGGCGAAGAAGAATCTTGCAACAGTATCCAGACCCCATAGTGAAAAACTACATCAGCATACTCCAAAGCAGAGATTTCCAGTTCACAAATCTAACCCAAGGCAACTTGAAGGGACTATTAGAAGTCAGTAAGTGTAGATAGAGAAGATATTCTCTCTACGTCTTCTTGATTTGATTTGATTTATTATTGTCACATGTTGTTTCTTGCGCGCGATACAGACAAAGCATACTGTTCATTGAGAAGGAAAGGAGAGAGTGCAGAGTGTAGTGTTACAGTCATAGCTAGGGTGTAGAGAAAGATCAACTTAATGCGAGGTAAATCCATTCAAAAGTCTGACGGCAGCAGGGAAGAAGCTGTTCTTGAGTCAGTTGGTACGTGACCTCAGACTTTTGTATCTTTATCCCGATGGAAGAAGGGGGAAGGTCTTGGAATGTCTCCCGAAAGCACTGAATTAGCAGGAAAACTGTTCTAGGTTATGACTGTTTTGTTAGTTCAGCTTCTCTCTTGAATCTCCACACTCTGTGCAATGCAGAGGTTCCAATCGTGGATCTCATTAAAAACCCCGGGGGGGACATGACCTATTCGCTCTGGAGTTTGACAGGTGCAGAACTCTGCGCATGTGCAGTTGCCCCAATCTCCCCGTTTGCTGTCCAGATCGATCGCTGGCCAGCCTGGGACCCCTTGCTGTGCTACCCCTCCAGTTGCCCCCATGCCCAATCACAGCCCCCATAACAATTCCTGGGCCAGTCCTAAACCCACCATCCCGGAGCCCCCCAACAGTGGCCATTCCCCCTCACCTCAGCAGACCCCCACCCCCCACTGCTGAACCTCCTCCTCACGGTCAGATTTCCCCCCCCAGGAGGCAGGCCACCCCTCCCGGCAGACCAGCACCTCCCCCCCAGCCCACCCCAATCGCTGCCCTCCCTCCAGCCCACACCGATCACAATGCAGAGTGGCAGTGGGAACCCCCACCCCCAGCGATCACCCCTAGGCTCCACCCACAATCGGCCTCACCCCCTTGGCACTGCCCAATGCCCGGTGGGTAGTACCGAGATACCCCCTGGGCATGGGCAGTTTGCCTCTTGGGCAGTGCCAGGGGACACAGGCTGGCACTGCCAGGAAGCCCATGCCCAGGGGATACCAACACCCCACCATTCAACCCCGTGGGGGCCCTGATTGCCCCCCCTTCCTTCTGGCAATGTCTCTCGCCAGTTCCCCAAATGTCGGGGGTGGGGGGCTACCCTAAACCCCCCTGGAATGAAGTACTCCTGGTGGGAGTGGGAGATTCAATCGGGACCGGCAAGCTTGCGATAACCAAAACATATTTAAACTAGATTAAAAAAAGATTCAAATCGCTTACCTCTCTTCCCACCAGTTTCCAGCATGGACTGGACTCCGACTGTTCTCCGGCTCTGGGAGATGCACGTGCATTCCTGGCACATGCGCAGAACCCGGAAAAAGGCCAACGACACACAAATCCCAGCCCGATCCGCCAGAAAAGGTACCGGTCGCAATGGGAGAATCGCCCCCCGTAGTTTCAAATTAGGATGGTCGGTAACTTGGAGGAGAACTTGCCAGTGAATGTGTTCCCAGGTATCTGCTGGAGGCTTTGAGTTTGGAAGGGGCTGATGAAGGAGCCTTGGTGAGCTGCTGCAGTTCATCTTGTAGATGGTACACACCGCTGCATTGGTGTCAAGGGAATTAATACTTGACGGTGGCAGCGGAGGTGCCAGTGAAGTGGGCGGCAGAGTCCTGGGTGGCATCTAACCTCTTGAGTGTTGTTGGAGGCACAGATATCCAAACACAAGGAGTTAATTCCATCAAACTCCTAATGTGTGTCTTGTAGTTGGAGGACAGGCTTTGGGGATTCAAATGAGTTACTCACTACATATGTAAGATTTGATTCTTCGAGTATACGTGTGTGCATGGATTTCACTACCTATTAAGAAGCACCAACACAAATAACTACACCAGGTACAAATCTTAACTTTTTTTTAAAGTATCTTTTCGAGGAGACATTACAATACACCCCAATTCTATCCGAAGCCAACAACGTCATATAGCAGGAGGAACTGGGAATGATCAGGGATTTCGGCTGATTTTTCACCCCTTCAGCTGTATGGTCTTCTCGTCAATATAAGCACCCGATAGCCACCAACAATTGTTGGCCTGAACCTAACACAAACCTGGAACCGAACCATAACCCAAACCCCAACCCTATCCCTAACCCTAACCCTAATCCTAACTCTAACCCCAAAACCAACCCTAACCCCAACCCTAACCCGAACTCTAACCCGAACCCTAACCTCAACTCAATCCCTAACCCTAACTCTAACCCTAACCTTAACCCTAACCCTAACCCTAACCCTAACCTCAACTCAATCCCAAACCCTAACTCTAACTCTAACACTAAACCTAACCCTAACCCTAACCTCAACTCTATCCCTAACCCTAACTCTAACACTAAACCTAACCCTAACCCCAACCCTAACCCGAACTCTAACCTGAACCCTAACCTCAACTCAATCCCTTACCCTAACTCTAACACTAAACCTAACCCTAACCCTAACCTCAACTCTATCCCTAACCCTAACTCTAATTCTAACCCTAAGCCTAACCCTAATCCTAACTCTAACCCTAAGCCTAACCCTAATCCTAACTCTAACCCGAATCTGAACCCTAACCCTAATCCAAACCCCAACCTAACCCTAAACCTAACCCTAACCCTAACCCGAACACTATCCTAACCCAAACCCCAACCCTAACCTGAAGCCTAACCCTAACCCGAACCGGAACTCTTTCTCTAACCCTAACTCTAACCCTAACCCCAATGGCAAGTTTTGAGATCCTTGGATAACTGGAGATATTGTGAGCCTAGTCAAAGAGAAAAAGGAAGCATTTGTCAAAGGTAGGAAGCTGGAAACGCATGAAGCAAGTGTGGAATACAAGGAAAGTAGAAAGGAACTTAAGCAAGGAGTAAGAAGGGCTAAAAGGGGTCATGAAAAAGCATTGGCCAGCAGGATTAAGGAAAATCCCAAAGCTTTTTATACAGATGTAAAGAGCAAAAGGTTGGCCAAGAAGAGGGTTGGCCCACTCAAGGTCAAGGGAGGGAATCTATGCATGGAGCCAGAGGAAATGGGTGAGGTATTAAATGAGTACTTTGCATCAGTATTCACCAAAGAGAAGGACTTGGTGGAAGATGAGTCTGGGGAAGCGTGTGTAGATAGTTTGAGTCACGTTGAGATCAAAAAGGAGGAGGTATTGGGGTTCTGGAGAAACATCAAAGTAGACAAGTTCCCAGGAGCTGATGGGATATACCCCAAAATACTGAGAGAGGCAAGGGAGGAAATTGCTGGGGCCTTGAGAGAAATCTTTGTATCCTCACTGTTACAGAGGAGGTCCCAGAGGATTAGAGAATAGCCAATGTTGTTCCTTTATTTAAGAAGGGTAGTAAGAATAATCCAGGTAATTACAGGCTGGTGAGCCTTATATCAGTGGTAGGGAAATTATTGGAGAGGATTCTTTGAGACAGGATTTATTCCCACTTGGAAATAAGTGGATGTATTAGTGAGAGGCAACATGGTTTTGTGAAAGGGAGGTCGTGTCTCACGAAACTGATCAGATTTTTCGAGGAAGTGATGAAGATGATTAATGAGGGTAGGGCAGTGGATGTTGTCTACATGGACTTCAGTAAGGCCTTTGACAAGATCCCTCATGACAGACTGGTGCAGAAGGTGAAGTCGCATGGGATCAGAGGTGAGCTGGTAAGGTGGATACAAAACTGGCTCAATCAAAGATGACAGAGTGGAGCAATGGAAGGGTGCATTTCTGAATGGAGGGCTGTGACAAGTGATGTTCCTCAGGGATCAGTGCTGGGACATTTGCTGTTTGTAATATATATAAACGATTTGGAGGAAAATATAACTGGTTGAATTAGTAAGTTTGCGGACAACACAAAGATTGATGGATTTGCAGCTAGCGATGAGGACCATCAGAGGATACAGCAGGATATAGATCAGTTGGAGATTTAGGTGGAGAGATGGCAGATGGAGTTTAATCCAGACAAATGTGAGGTAATGCATTTTGGAAGGTCTAATACATGTAGGAAACATACAGTAAATGGCAGAACCCTTAAGAGTATTGATAGACAAAGGGATGTACAGGTACACAGATCACTGAAAGTGGCAATGCAGGTGGAGAAGGTAGTCAAGAAGGCATACGGCATGCTTGCCTTCATCGGCCGGGGCATTGAGTTTAAAAATTGGCAAGTCATACTGCAGCTTTATAGAACCTTAGTTAGGCCGCACTTGGAATATAGTGTTCAATTCTGGACTACCAGAAGGATGTGGAGGCTTTGGAGAGGGTCCAGAAAAGGTTTACCAGGATGCTGCCTGGTATGGAGGGCATCAGCTATGAGGAGAGGTTGGAGAAGCTTGATTTGTTCTCAGTGGAATGACAGAGGTTGAGGGGAGACCTGATAGAAGTCTATAAGATTAGGAGAGGCATGGACACAGTGGATAGTCAGAAGCTTTTTCCCAGGGTGGAAGAGTCGATTACGAGGGGCACAGGTTTAAAGTGTGAGCGTCAAGGTCTAAACAAGATGCAAGAGGCAGATTTTTTACACAGGGAGTAGTGGGGGCCTGGAACTTGTTGCCGGGGGAGGTAGTGGGAGCGGATACATAGAACATAGAACATAGAACACTACAGCACAAACAGGCCCTTCGGCCCTCGAGTTGCACCGATCACATCAACACCTACCAATCTATAGACCTATCTATAACTCCCAATCCCATTAAACCCCATATACTCATCCAGAAGTCTTTTGAAAGACCCCAGCGAGTTCGCCTCCACCACCGATGACGGCAGCCGATTCCATTCACTCACCACCCTCTGAGTGAAAAACTTACCCCTAACATCACCTCTGTACTTCCCTCCCCGCACCTTCAATCTGTGCCCTCTCGTAGCGACCATTTCAGCCCTGGGAAATAGCCTCTGAGAATCCACCCTATCTATTCCTCTCAACATTTTATAAACTTCTATCAGGTCGCCTCTCAACCTTCGTCTCTCCAGGGAAAAGAGACCCAGCTCCCTCAACCTAACTTCATAAGGCATGCCTCCCAGTCCAGGCAACATCCTTGTAAATCTCCTCTGTACCCTTTCAATAGCTTCTACGTCTTTCCTATAGTGAGGCGACCAGAACTGCGCACAGTACTCCAAATGAGGCCTGACAAGGGTCTTATAAAGTTGCAGCATTGCCTCCCGATTCCTAAACTCAATCCCTTGATTAATGAAGGCCAGTACACCATACGCCTTCTTGACCACATCCTCCACCTGCGAGGCCGATTTAAGAGTCCTGTGGACCCGGACCCCAAGATCCTTCTGCTCTTCAACACTACCAAGACTCCTGCCCTCAATAGTGTACTCGTTCACCCCACTGGTTCTGCCAAAATGGACGACTACACATTTATCTGTGTTGAAGTCCATCTGCCACTTCTCCGCCCAGTCCTGCATCCTATTTATGTCCTGCTGCAACTTCTGACATCCTTCCAGACCATCCACAACACCACCGACCTTCGTGTCATCAACGAACTTACTTACCCATCCCTCCACTTCCTCATCCAGGTCATTTATGAAAATGACAAACAGCAAGGGTCCTAGAACAGATCTCTGGGGCACCCCACTGGTGACTGACCTCCATTCAGAAAAAGACCCATCCACAACCACTCTCTGCCTTCTGCAGGCAAGCCAGTTCTGGATCCACAAGGCCAAAGGCCCTTGGATCCCATGCCCTCTCACCTTCTCAAGAAGTCTTGCATGGGGGACCTTATCAAACGCCTTGCTGAAGTCCATGTACACCATGTCCACTGCACTTCCTTCGACAATGTGTTCAGTCACATTTTCGAAGAACTCAACCAGGCTCATAAGGCACGACCTGCCCTTGACAAAACCATGCTGACTATTTCTGATCATGTCAAACCTCTTCAAATGCTTGTAAATCTTGTCCCTCAGAAGCCTCTCCATCAGCTTACCAACCACTGAGGTCAGACTCACCGGTCGGTAATTTCCCGGGCTATCTCTGTTCCCTTTCTTGAAAATAGGAACTACATCCGCAATCCTCCAATCTTCCGGAACCCTTCCCATCGCCATTGATGACGCAAAGATCATCGCCAGGGGCTCTGCAATCACTTCCCTCGCCTCCCATAGTATCCTGGGGTACATCCCATCTGATCCCGGCGACTTATCTATCTTGATAGAATTCAAAAGTTCTAACACATCCTCCTCCTTAATATCCACATACTCAATCTTTTCCATCTGTTGCAAATCCGTAGCAAAATCTCCCAGATCAGTTTCCACTGTGAACACTGAGGCAAAGTACTCATTAAGCAACGGTAGTGACTTTTAAGGGGTGTCTTAACAAGTACACAAATAGGATGGGAATAGAGGGCTATGTTCCCCAGAAGGGTCAGGGGTTTTAGCTCAGTTGGGCAGTATGGTCAGTACAGGCTTGGAGGCCAAAGGGCCTGTTCCTGTGCTGTAATTTCCTTTGCTCTTTGTTGTCCTTCGTTTAATTCTAACCCTAACTCTAACCCTAATCCTAACCTGAACCCTAACTGGAACCCGAATCCTAACCCTAAGTCCACTCTAACCCTAACCCCAACCCTAACTCTAACCCTAACCCTAATCCGAACCTTAAGCTGATCCCTAACCCTAACTCTAACTCTAACTCTAACCTTAACCCCAAACCTAACCTAACCCTAACTCTAATCCTAAATCTAATCCTAATTCTAACCTGAACCCTAACCCGAATTCTGACCTATCCCTAAACCTAACTCTAGAAAATGGATATAACCTCTCTCTGTCCGACCCCAAAAACCTAACCCTAACTCTGAGTGGGATTTTTCAGCTCCTCTCACAGTGTGTTTTCCAGCGGAGGTGGTGTGCCATTGGTCACCAGTTGGATCTTCCAGTCCCACCAATGCCTACATTATTTGGTGTGGCTCATCTGTCTTGCTGCCGTAGATCTTGCCATGAAGGGCTGGAAAATCCCACCAATGCGAAGGGCTGGAAAATCCCTCTGTTTCTCCCTCTGCTGTCACTATTGGGTCTGCTGAGGATTTCCAGCATTTTCGGTTTTTCTCAAAGATTTCCAGCATCTGGAGAATTTTGGTACTTGTTTTAAAGAACAAAGAAGAGTACAGCACAGGAACAAACCCTTCGGCCCTCCAAGCCTGCACCGACCATGATGCCTGCCTCTCTCACTACTTTCAGTTTCGGGCCTACATTGTTCAAGAGACCTATCGCAGTGTAATCTGGCAGCACCTCTTTTCAGTAACAATACCATCAACTTAATGTCGAAAGTTGGATCATTCGAAATTTATATCACGGCTATCAAGGAATTGAATCATTCCCAAACCTCATACCGAGAAGATTTGCTGGGAAGTGTGCCAGGTAGCCTGCGAGCAGCCTTTCACAGCAGCCTAATCCTATACAACCTATACAACCACTGCTTTCCAGATTAATGAGCTAAAAGTTCAATGCTTTCTTCATCCTTGCCTGAGGCAGAAGTCTTATCATTAACCTCTGAGGGAAGCGCACATAATGTGTTCTTCGTTACACGGATGAAGATGGTGGGGAGGTGTCATCAATTAGAGCAATTGTGGTGTGTGTATCCCGCTCGAGTAAAGCGATAGAAAGGTTTCAGGCAACGGGTGATAATGACTTCTACAAGGGGTCCAATACCGCCTGCCCTCGCTCTCAATAAAAGTTCGGAGAGGCCTAGGGATATTATCGCTAGACTATTAATCCAAGAATTTAGCTAATGTCTGTGTTCAAATCCCGCCTCGGCAGGTGGTGGAATTTGAATTCAACTAAAAGAAATCTGAAATTAAGAATCTACTGATGACCATGAAACCATTGTCGACTGTTGGAAAAACATATCTGGTTCACTAATGTCCTTTAGGGAAGGAAATCTGCTGCCCTTACCTGGTCTGGCCTACATGTGACCCCAGAGCCATAGCAATGTGGTTGCCCTTGGGCAACTAGGGATGGGCAATAAATGCTGGCCCAGCCAGTGGCACCCATGTCCCACGAATGAATACAATAAATAAAAGATAGATGATAAGATGAAGGGGTAGACCTTTTGACCCACTGAGTCTTCTGCGCCACTCAATGAGATCAGAACTGATCTGAAATGGTAATCCTCAATTTCATTTTTTTAATAGTGTTACAAGTGTGCTTACATTAACACTACAATGAAGTTACTGTAAAAAAATCCCCTAGTTGCCAGATTCAGGTACCTGTTCAGGCACACTGAGGGAAAATTTAGCATGGCCACTGCACCTAAGCAGCACGTCTATCATATATAAATGATTCGGAGGAAAATGTAACTGGATTGATTAGTAAGTTTGCAGATGACAAGAAGGTTGGTGGATTTGCAGATAGCGATGAGGATCATCAGAGGATACAGCAGGTTATAGATCAGTTGGAGACTTGGGCAGAGAAATGGCAGATGGAGTTTAATCCAGACAAATATGAGGTAATGAACTTTGGAACATCTAATTACTAGGAAATATACAATAAATGGCAGAACCCTTAGGAGTATTGATGGACAAAGGGATCTGGGTGTACAAGTACACAAGTCACTGAAAGTGGCAATGCAGTTGGAGAAGGTAGTCAAGAAGGCATACAGCATGCTCGCCTTCATCGGCCGGGGCACTGAGTTTAAAAATTGGCAAGTTATGTTGTCGATTTATAGAACCTTAGTTAGGCCACACTTGGAATACAGTGTTCAATTTTGGTCGCCACACTACCAGAAGGATATGGAGGCTTTGAAGAGGGTATAGAAAAGATTTACCAGTGTGTTGCTGGTATGGAGGGCATTAGCTATGAGGAAAGGTTGAAGAAACTTGGTTTGTTCTCACTGGAGCGACGGAGGCCTGATAGAAGTCCACAGGGTTCTGAGAGGCATGGACAAGAGTGGATACAGTACAAAGTCTGACAACACCAGGTTTGAGTCCAACCGATTTATTTGATAATATTCTCACAAGCTTTCGAGGGGACTGCCTCTTCGTCAGGTGAATGGAGAGTTCTGGCTTCAGACAGACAGAGCATATAAAGCACAGACAGTTGCTGATTAGAATGCGAATCCTTACACCTAACCTGCTGTTCAAGTCTTAAAGTGGCTGATAATGTGAGTGGAAGGAGCACTGATCACAGTTTAAAGATCAGTGCTCCTTCCACTCACATTATCAGCCACTTTAAGACTTGAACAGCAGGTTAGGTGTAAGGATTCGCATTCTAATCAGCAATCTCTAAACTGTCTGTGCTTTATATGCTCTGTCTGAGGCCAGAACTCTCCATTCACCTGACGAAGAGGCAGTCCCCTCGAAAGCTTGTGAGAATATTATCAAATAAATAGGTTGGACTAAAACCTGGTGTTGTCAGACTTTGTACTGTGTTTACGCCAGTCCAACGCCGGCATACCCACATCAAGAGTGGATAGTCAGAATCTTTCTCCCAGAATGAAAAAGTCAATTATTAGGGAGCATATGTTTAAGGTGCAAGGGGTTACTTTTAAAAGAGATGTACAAGGCAGATTTTTTACACAGAGTGTGGTGGGTGCCTGGAACTCGTTGCCGGGGGAGGTAGTGGAAGCAGATATGGTAGTGATTTTTAAGGGGTATCTTGACAAGTACATGAATGAGATGGGAATAGAGGGATATGGTCTCCGGAAGCGTAGGGTGTTTTAGTGAAATCGGGTAGCATGGTCGGTGCAGGCTTGGAGGGCCGAAGGGCCTGTTCCTGTTCTGTAATTTTCTTTGATCTTTGTCTCTCAGACTGTGGGGGTGAACCGAAGCACCCATGTCTCTCACGCAGACAGAGAGAGACTATGCAGATTCCGTACAGACATTGGCCCAAACCAGGAATTGAACCTGGGTCCCTGGCAGTGTGAGGCAGCCGTGCTAACCACTGTACCAACATGTCACTTATGACTTTTCCTGCCTTATTCCCATAATTTTCATAACCCTTGATTCCATTTGGGAAATAAACATGAAAAATCCTGCACCATGCACTTTCTCCCTCTTCCAACTCCCAATCCTCTGGAATCAGTTAATTCTGGACATGGTTTTATGAACAGGTGACTATTGTTTGGAAATTTTCAATTTCCAAACAAAAGCAATAACCATTTCCAAAAAGGGAGAATCTAATCACATTGCCAATTCTGCCAGTATCAACATCTTTGGATTTAGTGTTGACCAGAAGCTAGATTGGATAGTCATGTAAAGGACAGTTCAGAGGCTGGGATTTCTGTGATGAGTAACTCACCTCCTGACTCCCCAAAACCTGCCCACAATCTACCCTCACTTGCCCGAATGAGCGCAGCTCCAACAACACTCAAGAAGCTTGATAGCAGTCAGGACAAAACGGATTGCTTAACTGGCACCCCATCCACCACCAGGGGCATGCACACCCTCCAATATCAATGTAAAGTGGCGGTAATAAGAACAACAAAGAACAACACAGCACGGGAAACAGGCCCTTCGGCCCAACGAGCCCGCGCCGCCGTCCCATTGTCTCAGTGACCTATTCATGATTTTAGTCTACGCCTAATATGTGCTCCAACAAGGCTCCTTTGACAGCATCTTACAAATCCATAGTCCCTACCACCAAGAAGGACAAGGGCAGCAGATGCATGAGAACACCACCACTTGAAAGTTCCCCTCCAAGTCACTCACCATCCTGATTTGGAAATATATCACCATTCCTTCACTGTCTCTGGGTCAACACCCTGGAATTGTCTTCCCAGCAGCACTGTGGATGTACCTGTGCTACGTGGACTTAAGGGGTCCGAGATGGTGGTTTGCCACCGCCTTCTCAAGGGCAATTAGGGATGGGCTATAAATGCTGGCCTTGCCTGCAAGACCCACACCATACGAAAGAATACAAAATAATCCTTGGAGGATGGAAGCTTCTGTTGCCTCCTAAATGATTTTCATTTTGGTGCTCCCAATTTTAACGATTTTTTTTACAGAGTGACAAAGGAGAAACTTTTTCCATTGGCAGGAGGTTTAGATATCAAGTAGAGATGATGACAAAAGAACAAGGGGAGAAATGAGAAAATAACAAATGATGTTGTCTCTTCTGAGCACCAGGAGGCTTTTGAGCTGAAACAGTTCTGTGATTTGGAGCTCTCCGCCCCATCGGATGTTGGAAGCAGGTTCGATAATAACTTTCAGCAGGGAATTAAATAAATATTTGAAATAGAGATTTTTTTTCAGGGTTCTGAGAAAAAAGCAGGACTAATTGATAGCTCTTCATTTTAACAAAGACGATTGTTTTCTTTACAGAAAGAAGTGGTGAGTGCTGGCCTCCAACAAGAACAGAAAATGCTGCAAAACCTCCGCAGGTCTGACAGCACCTGTGGGGCGAGAATAGAGCCAACCTTTCGAGTCTGGATACCCTTTGTCAATGCTGAGCTACCTTACATGCAATGCAGCAGCTTGGTGGCACAGTGGTTAGCACTGCTGCCTCACAGTGCTAGGGACAAACAAAGAACAACACAGCACGGGAAACAGGCCCTTCGGCCCAACGAGCCCGCGCCGTCGTCCCATTGTCTCAGTGACCTATTCATGATTTTAGTCTATGCCTAATGTGTGAGGATCAGGGAGGTTCAATATAGGGACAATTTGTTACCCAATCAATCAGCCTAAAAACACATTTTTGGGATGTGGGAGGAAACCGGACTACCCGGACGCAACCACGGGGAGAACGCGCAAACTCCCACGGACACAGGCCCAAATCCATGTGTCCGCATAGCAACAGAGATAGTCTCTGAGCTGTCATGTTGCCCTCGAGATGATCCAGTTTACGCACACCAACGACATGAAGCAGTAGGCAACTCCCGAAGCAACATCCAAGAGCTTCCTGCCGCATGCATGCCTCTTACTGGACTTAAATGCCTGTGGACAAAAAATTCATTATTAAAAAGACTCTATATCCCTGAGGCTAAAACTGAATCCCCAGCCTACAATGTTTAGTAAGGCCTGCTATATCCCCCTATATGTAGACCGCTCATGTGGCTGTCCAAGTGACTCTTGAACAACCCTAGCGTGCTTGCTTCCACCACCTTACTCGGCAGTGCATTCCACATCCCCACTACCCTTTGTGTGAAAAACTGCCCTCTAATATTAGTCTTATATCTAGCCCCCCTCACCCTAAGCCCATGAACCCTCGTTCTATCCATTTCTAATAGCGGAAAAAGCTTACCACCATTTACTCTATCTATCCCCTTCATAATCTTATAAACCTCTATTAGATCCCCCCTCAGCCGACGTCTCTCAAGGGAAAACAGCCCAAGTGCGTTCAATCTTTCCTCGTAAGACAGCCCTTCCATACCAGGCAACATCCTGGTAAATCTCCTCTGCACTCCTCTGACCCGAGTTCGATTCTCGGCTTGGGTCACTGTCTGAATGGTCTCCTTCCACACTGTAGGATTTCTATCCCTAACTTCTTCTTTCTCATGGAGGATACTCTGCTCTCGGCAGGGCGTGGGGGAGAACAGAACTGCAATCCCACATGGGGGTCTGAACTCCCATCCAAGGTGTTGTGAGGAAACACTCCTGCTGCTTCTGGCCCACAAGCAGTGCCATGAAGTTGCCAAAGCTTTTCCTGGCTTTACTTCAAGCATCTGGCTTGCCAAGGCCTGGCGAACAGCCAGGTTTTGAAATTTTTGAAGCTTATAACATCTCACCTGGCTTTAACTCATCCACGTTTGAGAGTCAAGACTGGCCATTATGATTCAAATTAGCTTTCCTGGCTCTGGTGACCCAGGTATTGGGTAGGTGCAAGGATATCCAGAAGGACACTATGCAAGGCCAAACTCAAATATAGCCAATTTTGGAGCCGCAGAACATTAGTGTGGCTTGCCCACAGTTCTGCCTCTGGCAGGAATTTATACAGTAAGAAGCCTCACAACACCAGGTTAAAGTCCAACAGGTTTAGTTGGTAGCACAAACCACTAGCTTTTGGAGCACTACTGATAGGAGATAGACGGGCACAGTTCTGCCAAGGGCAGCCGTTACAGCCCCACAAAAAATAGGGAGAGGAATTAGACCTGGTAGAATGGATCACCACCCTCTATCTCCTGAATTTTGTACTGGACCAACAAACATTTCTCAAGATCATGAGAATTGGTCCTTTTGCCACATTTCCTCTCCATGGGAAACAACTCAGAAACATGCTCTAATATAAGTTTATGGCTCTACGTGTTTCCTATTTGTTGAAGAATGTACTTTATATTTTACTGTACATACATGAGTGGCACGTGGTTAGCACTGCTGCCTCACAGCACCCGGGTTCGATTCCCAGCTTGGGTCACTGTCTGTGTGGAGTCTGCATGTTCTCCCCATGTCTGCGTGGGATTCCTCCGTGTGCTCTGGTTTCCTCCCACAGTCTGAAAGACGTGCTGGTTCGTTGCATTGGCCATGCTAAATTCTCCCTCAGTGCGCCCGAACAGAGTGTGGCAACTAGGGGATTTTTCACAGTAATCTCATTACAGTGTTAATGAAAGCCCACTTGTGACACTAATAAATAAACTGTAAATTTAAAATATATTCATCCTGAGAGGAGTCTTCCTTCTGTTCTCACATTCAAGGGACACGGGCTGCTGATGTTTTGCTCTCCCTCCACCAGCCCCACTCCCCCAATGATCACAGCCTTGACAACTGCCCCTTCCCCTCTCTCGATCGTCATAATCATCTCCTCCAAGCTGTGAGCACACCAACCCTTCCCCACTGATCATAGTCAGAGAGATTTACAGCATGGAAACAGGCCCTTCAGCCCATCTTGTCCATGCTACCCTTTTTTAATCACTAAGCTCGTCCCAACTGTCCATGTTTGACCTATATCCCTTGATACCCATCTTACCCATGTAACTGCCAAAAGCTTTTTACAAGACAAAGTTGTACTCGCCACCACTACTGCCTCTGGCAGCTTGTTGCAGACACTCACCACTCTCTGTGTGAAAAAATTGCCCCTCTGGACCTTCTTGTATTCCTTCCCTCTCACCTTAACCCTATGCCCTCTAGTTTTAGACTCCCCGACCTTTGAGAAAAGATGTTGACTATCCCGTTGATTTATACCCCTCATTATTTTATAGACCTCTATAAGATCACCCCAAGCCTCCTACGCTCCAGGGAAAAAGGCCTCGGTCAAACCAGCCTCTCCTTCTAACTCAAACCATCAGGTCCTGGTAGCATCCTCAAATATCGTTTCAGCATTCTTTCTAGTTTAATAATATCATTTCTATAATAGGGTGACCAGAACTGTACACAGTATTCCAAGTGTGGCCTTACCAATGTCTTGTATAACTTCAACAAGACATCTCCCAACTCCTGTATTCAATGTTCTAACCAATGAAACCAAGCATGCCGAATGCCTTCTTCCCTCTCTGTCCATTTGTGACTCCATTTTCAAGGAGCTATGAACATGTACCCCTAGATCTCTTTGTTCTGTAACTCTCCCCAAAGCACTACCATTGATTGAGTAAGTCCTGCCCTGCTTTGATCGACCAAAACGCATCACCTCATATTTATCTAGATTAAACTCCATCTGCCATTCGTCGGCCCACTGGCCCAATTGATCAAGATCCCTTTGCAATCATAGATAACCTTCTTCACTGTCCACTGTACCACCAATCTTGGTGTCATCTGCCTTCTAAATTCTCATCCAAATCATTAATAAAAATGAAAAATAGCAGTGGACCCAGCACTGATCCCTGAGGCACACTGGTCGCGGGCTTCCAGTTTGAAAAACAACCCTCTACAAGCACCCCCTGGCTTCAAGCCAATTTTGTATCCATTTAGATCCCTCACCCTGGATCCCATGAGATTTAATTTTAGGCAACAACCTACCATGCGGTACCTTGTCAAAGGCCTTGCTAAAGTCCATGTAGACAACATCAACTGCACTGCCCTCATCTACTTTCTTGGTTACCCCTTCAAAAAACTCAATCAAATTTGTGAGGCATGATTTTCGTCTCACAAAGCTACGCTGACTGTCTCCAATCAGAACTTGAATCTCTAAATGCCTGTAGATCCTATCTCTCAGAATACCTTCTAACAACTTACCCACCGCAGATGTGAGACTCACTGGCCTGCAGTTCCCAGATTTCTCCTTTCAACCTTTCTTAAATAAAGGCACATTTGCCACCTCCATTCTCCAGGCATCTCAGCTGTTGCTGATTCAAATATCTCTGCGAGGGGACACATAATTTCTTCCCTCGCCTCCCACAATGTCCTGCAATACATTCATCAGGTCCCAGGAGTTATCTACCTTGGTGTGCTTTAAGGCTTCCTTCTCTGTAATATGTACGTTCCTCAGGAGGCTTTGGAGAGAGTGCAGAAGAGATTTACCAGGATGCTGCCTGGATTAGAGCGTATGAGCTATAAGGAGAGGCTGGACAAACTAGAATTGTTTTCTCAGGAGCAGCGGAGGCACAGGGGAGACCTGATGGAAGTCTATAAAATTATGGAAGGCATAGATAGGTTTAACAGTCAGAATCTTTTCCCCAGAGTTGAAAGGCAGGATTTTACAACCTCGCTCGGGAGAGGCTCATAAAGTCCCACCTGAGGCCAGTGGAGAATTCCAATTCTGGGGCAGGCGAGGCAGTAAAATTCCAGCCGGTTATCTAATACTAGGGGGCATACATTTAAGGTGAGGGGGGGGGAGTTCAAAGGAGATATGAGGGGCAAGTATTTTACACAGAGAGTGATGTGCTGCCAGGGGTGGTGGTGGAGGTAAACACGCTAGGGGTGTTTAAGGGACTTTGGGGTGAGCATATGAATATGCGAGGAATAGAGGGATATGAACCAAGGGCAGGCAGGAGGACTTAGTTTAATTTGGTGTCATGTTTGGCACAACATCGTGGGGTGAAGGGCCTGTTCCTGTGCTGTACTGTTCTACATTCTATGCGGTCTGATATTGGGTGGTCCTTGTTCCTCATTCAGGCACTGGGATTGAGTGATTCCGGTGTGGCATTGTAGCATTGTGAAAAAATGGGTTCTCTCAAACCTGTAGGTCACAACATAGTGAATCAGTTTGGAACTTACTGTGGCCTCTTGTATATCTCATTACAGAGTGGCTGCACATTATTGTGCAAGCTGCTGGAAAGGGAAATTATAATTGATAATCCCTTTCAAGCAGCTTATTCCATTCCAGTAATGAAATACTCGAATCTTCTGTTACTTATTGTATAAAGAAACAATGATAATAGCATGCATACGCACCCAAGCTTTTAAGTTCTGTTCCATTTCAAAGACATAACCTAATTGCATTGTCGTAGTTTGACCGTGTAATATTTTACATTCTTACCACATGACTCTTGTCAAGATCTTTCCTTTGATTGTTTCCTTACAGTTTCCCAAAGCAATAGCCAGCTTTCAGGAATCACTGGATCTTAGAAACATAGAAACTAGAAGCAGGAGTAGGCCACTTGGCCCTTCGAGTCTGCTCGGCCATTCATTTTGATCATGGCTGATTGTCAAATTCAATATCCTGATCCCCCTACCCCCCACATCCCTTGATCCCTTTAGCCCCAAGAGCTATATCTAATTTCTTCTTGAAATCACACAACGTTTTGGCCTCAACTATATTCTGCGGTAACGAATTCCACACATTCATTACCCTCTGGGTGAAGAAATTTCTCCTCACCTCAGTTCCAGAAGGTTTACTCCTTATCCTCAAACTATGACCCCTAATTCTGGACTACCCCACTATTAGCAGCATCGTTTCTGAATTTACCCTGTATAATCCTGTAAGAATTTTATAAGTTGATGTGTGATTCCCCTCACTCTCCTTAACTCCAGTGAATATGATCTCTCCTCATATGATAGACCAGCCATCCCAAGAACAGCCTGGTAAACCCTCGCTGTACTCCATCAATAGCAAGGACACCCTTCCTCAGTTAAAGACACCAAAACTGCAGATAATACTCCAGGTGTGGCCTCACGAACACCATGCACAATTGCAGCAAAATATCCTTGTCCTTATACCCAAATCCTCTCGTTTTGGAGGCCAACATACCATTTGCCTTCTTTACTGCCTGCTGTAACTGTGCGCTTACTTTCAGCAACTGATGCACAAGGACTCCAAAGTCTCATTGTGTATCCAACTCTCCCAATTTACACCCATTCAAGTAATAATCTGTCTTCCTATTATTGCTACCAAAGTGGATAAACTCACATTTATCCACATTATACTGCATCTGCCATGCATTTGCCCATTCAGTCAGCCTGTCCAAATCACACTTATGTATCTCTGCAGCCTCCCCACAGCTCACCCTCCCTCCCAACTTTGTATCATCTGTAAATTTGGAGATAATGCATTCAGTTCCCTTTTCCAAATTATTGATATATGATGTGAACAGTTGGCGTCCTGAGACAGATCCCTTTGGAATCCCACAGTCACTGACTGCCAATCAAAACAAGACCAATTTATGCCAACTCTTTGCTTCCTCTCTTCTAACCAGTTTTCTATCCATCTCAAAACATTAGCTGCAATCTCATCATCTGTGACAATATACCTTTATCAAATGATGTCCACCCAGGAGTGACACTGATTGTGAGAAATATAAGCAATTTAGCATTGAAGATAAGCAGAAGGATCATGAGGGAACATTTTACACCCTACCCTTCCTCAGAAACACTTCACATACAGTGATTACCGTTTCTTGCACAGAACAAAGATCAAAAAAATTTACAGCAGAGGAACAGGCCCTTCGGCCCTCCAAGCCTGCACCGACTAGGCTGCCCGACTGAACTGAAACCCCACGCCCTTCTGGGTTACACATCCCTCTATTCCCATCCTATTCATGTATTTGTCAAGATGCCCTTTAAAAGTCACTATCGTATCTGCTTCCACTATCTCCTCAGCAACAGGTTCTAGGCACCCACTACTCTCTGTGTAAAACATCTACCTCGTACATCGCCTTTAAACCTTGCTCCTCACACCTTAAACCTGTGCCCCCTAGTAATTTACTCTTCCATCCTGGGAAAAATAAATGAATATTAAAAAAAATTCCACACACAAACAACAGTGAGATAATGATCAGCTAACCTGCTTGCCGTGGCATTGGCTGAGGCACAATTGTTGTGGAGATGCCAACATTGGACTGGGGTAACCACAGTAAGAAGTCTCACAACACCAGGTTAAAGTCCAACACCTTTATTTGGTAGCTAGTGGTGTTTACTACCAAATAAACCCGTTGGACTTTAATCTGGTGTTGTGAGACTTCTTACTGCACAATTGTTAGCCAGAGACAATCTTTAATATCCATGTGAAGCAACAGATAGAGCCTTAATTCAGCAACTCAATTCATGGGGTGACATCACTATTAGGGAGATGGCACAGTGGTTAGCACTGCTGTCTCACAGCGCTAGGGACCTGGGTTTGATTCCTGGCTTGGGTACTGTCTGTGTGAAGTCTGCATGTTCTCCCCGTGTCTGCGTGGGTTTCCTCCGGGTGCTCCGCTGTCCTCCCACAGTCCAAAAAACATGCTGGTTAGGTGCATTGGCCATGCTAAGTTCTTCCTCAGTAAAGTAAAGTAAAGTTTATTAATTAGTCACAAGTAAGGCTTACACTAACACTGGAATGAAGTTACTGCGAAATTCCCCCAGTCGCCACACTCCGGCACCTGTTCGGGTCAATGCACCTAACCAGCACATCTTTCAGACTGTAGAAGGAAACTGACGCAAACATGGGGAGAACATGCAAACTCCACAGGCTGTGACCCAAACCGCGAATCGAACCCGGGTCCCTGGCACTGTGAGGCAGCAGTGCTAACCATTGTGCCACCGTGTCACCCATAGTACCTGAACAGGCGCCAGACGACTCGGGGATTTTCACAGTAACTTCATTGCGGTGTTAATGTAAGTCTACTTGGAACTCTAATAAATTAACTTTAAAAACTTTAAACGTTGGATACTTAGCCCCTCAATGTGAGGCAGTGACATGATGGTATTGCCACTGAGAGAAATCAAGAGTAAAGCTCCGGGGACCCAAGTCCATTGGGTCCCCGGAGCTTTATCTTACCCGGAGCGAATCTTACCATTGCAGATGATGGATTTGAATTCAATCAAAATCTAGAATTGCAAGTCTGATGGTGGATTGTTTTAAACAACATTGTACCAATGCCGTTGAGGGAAACCCATCTGGTTCACTAATGTTCCTTAGAGAAGGAAATCTGCCGTCCTTATCTGGTGTGGCTTACATGTAACTCCAGGCCCACAGCAATGTAGTTCACTCTCAACTGCCCTCTGAAATGGTAATCTGAAGGGCAATTAGGGATGGGCAATAAACATTGGCCCAGTCAGCAAGGCCCAGTGAACGAATAAGAAAAGAAATCTGATTGGCCATTTCAATGGTTTCATAACTTGATCCTTTTCATAATTCTATCTTTACTAAATATCCTTTTGGGCTCTGGCCTAACAAAAATCTCTCAATCTCAGATTTAAAATTAATCATTAGCCACTTTTTGTGTGGAAAAGAGCTCCATCGTTCCAACAGACTCTGTCCTGATTGACCTGGATCTGAATTTAAACTTATGACCCCTTGTTGGAGATCTCCCTGACCTGTGGAAAATATTTCTCTCTATCGATTCCTTTAAAAATTCGAAGAAGCCCAGTCAAACCACCTCTTAACGTTCTATATCCCAAGGGACAAGCCTTTGTAATCTCTCCTCCTAACCCTCGACACCCTGGTAACATTCAGGTAACAAACAGCTCAGTAGGGAAGACTCAATGAGGGAAAAATTGTCCTTACACCTGCCCTGCCTAGGGTGGCATGGTGGCACAGTGGGTTAACATCTCTGCTTCATAGCTCCAGAGAACCCAGGTTTGATTCCCGGCTTGGGTCACTGTATGTGTGGAGTCTGTACATTCTCTCCATGTCTGCATGGGTTTCCTCCAGGTGCTCCGGTTTCCTCTCACAGACCGAAATAAGTGCTGGCTAGGTAAATTGGCTATGCTAAGATTTCCCTCAGCGTACCCGATCAGGGATTTTCACACTAACTTCAATGCAGTGTTAATGTAAGCCTACTTGTGACAATAATAAATATGCATAAGGATTCTGTCAAGATCATAATTCCAGTGCAGTCACACAGGAACACAACAGTTAGGGGCAGAAGTAGATCATTCAGTCCCCCTGAGGCCTGCCCTCCCTTTCAATCAGGTCACGGCTGATCTGACTGGGTCTTAACTCAACCCTCCTAGCTGCCCCTCCATCCCTGCCACCCCACCCCCTCCACTACCTCACCCCATAACCCTTGCCTCCCTTTATGAATACAAATCTATCTCATTGACAAGATGTTCAGAATGGCAAAGTCCCTGTTCAGAGGTTAATGAGCATTCCAGAAGGCCAGTGATCGACTGGCCTCCTATAGAGTCCTCGGGGTTAGGCCTGGGCAGGAAGGTCAGCGAGAGAGGGACATAGTATTTGGAGTGGATTCTTATAAGGTGACAGTAATAAGTGTCTTGTTGGGTTCTTTAGGGAATGTCGACAGAGGCACAGGGCGCTGTAATAGGATTATCATAAAATATAGAACCATAGAATCCCTACCCCCTGCAGAAGGAGGCCATTTGGCCCATCAAGCCTGCACTGATCCCACCCAGGCCTAATGTAAGTATGTAAGTAATCTGATGTATTTACCCTAGTAACCTCATGCATTTACCCTGCTAATCCCCCTGATATTAAGAGGTAATTTACCATTGTCAGTCCACCTAACCTGCATACCTTTGGACTGTGGGAGGAAACCCCCGCAAACACGGGGAGAATATGCAGATTGCAGATTGCACACAAACAGTGACACAAGCCAGGAATCGAATCCGGGAATCTAGTGCTGTGAGGCCACCATGCTAAGCTACTAACTACAATTCAAGAATGATTCGAGAGGTGAAGAGTTTAATTTATGAAGAGAGATTGGAAAGTTTAGTCCCTAGAGTTTAGAAGAATGAAAGGGATCGAATTGAGGTGTACAGGATGATAAGACAGATTGACAAAGTGGACATGGAGAGGATGTTTCCTCTTGCTGAGCAATCTAGAACAAGAGGTCATAGGTTAGAATAAGCAGTGACAGATTTAAAACAGAGATGAGGAGAAATTACTTCTGTCAAAGAGTCGTGAATCTGTGGAATTTACTACCCTGGAGTGTGATGGATACTGGAACATTGAGTAGATTTAAGGAGGAGATAGACAGGTTTTTAATTAGTAATAGGTTGGCGGGTAATGGAGAACGGGCAGGAAAGTGGAGGCTGAGATGAGATCAGTCTTGATCATACTGAATGGTGGAGCAAGCTCGAGGGGCTGAATGGCCCACTCCTGCTCCTAGTTTTTATGATTCTTATGATATGAATTCCAACTGATGGACTCAATATCACATCGTTCCAGTATATGGACTCTGTATCTATGCCTTTCAATAACTAACAGAAATGTTTATTCTTTGACCCAAAGCATTGTGGAATTAGTAAACAAGTAAGAAAAGGAAGACCCACAAAGTGTTTTTCACTGAATTCTCAAAGTGCTTTAGAGCGAATGAAAGATTTTTGAAAGTGTAGTCCATAGACCACAGGAGACCATAGAATCCCTACAGTGCAGAAGGAGGCCATTCAGCCCCTCAAGTCTGTACTGACCACAATCCCACCCAGGCTTTATTCCTGTAACCCCATACATTTATTGTGCTAATCCCCTGACACTCAGGGCACCCTAGAACATAGAACATAGAACATTACAGCGCAGAACAGGCCCTTCGGCCCACGATGTTGCGCCGACCAGTTACAAAACAATGACCCACTAACCTAAACCAATCTCTCAGTGTGGTCAATCAATCTAACCCGCACTTCTTTGGAGTGTGGGAGGAAACCGGAGCACCCGGAGGAAACCCACGCAGTCACAGGAAGAACATGCAGATTCCACACAGACAGTGACCCGAGGTTGAAATTGAACCTGGGCCCCTGGTGCTGTGAGGCAGCAGTGCTAACCACTGTGCCGCTGGGCACAGTCATTTTGTAATGTAGGAAACAGAGCAGATAACTTTCATGTAGTAAGGTCCCAGTTGATGCCGAGGTAAACTTCAGCCTGGACATGGTGGTGGTGGTGGAGGGGGTGAGGGGCGGGGGTGTTGGGGGGGGGCGGTGGCGGCGTGGTGCGCACTTTCCCAAAATAGCACCATGGATCCTTTACTATCTTCGCACACTGGGGGAATGAGACATTGGCTAAATGTCTGACCAAGGCCGCAAAAAGCTGCAAAGTGTTGTGAATGTAGCCCAGTCCATCACACAAACCAGCCTCCCATCCATTGACTCTGCCTACACTTCCCGCTGCCTCGAAAAGCAGCCAGCATAATTAAGGACCCCACGCACCCCGGGCATTCTCTTCCATCAGGAAAAAGATACAGGAGTCTGAGGTCACATAAGAACATAAGAAATAGGAGCAGGAGTAGGCCATCTGGCCCTTCGAGCCTGCCCCGCCATTCAATAAGATCATGGCTGATCTGTCGTGGCTCAGTTCCACTTTCCGGCCCTCTCCCCATAACCCTTAATCCCTTCTCTTATCAAAAACCCATCAACCCGCTTCTTGAAAATATTTAGCGAGGCAGCCTCCACCACTTCAACGGGTAGAGAATTCCAGAGATTCACCACCCTTTGAGTGAAGAAGTTCCTCCTCAATTCCGTTCTAAAACGCCCCCCCTTTATCTTGAGGCTGTGCCCCCTAGTCCTACTGTCTTTTTTGAGCGGGAAGAGTCTCTCCACCTCTATCCTATCCATCCCATTCATCATCTTATACGTCTCAATGAGATCTCCCCTCATTCTTCTAAACTCTAACGAGTACAAGCCTAGTTCATTCAGCCTCTCCTCATAGCTCAACCCCCTCAACTCCGGTATCAGCCTAGTAAACCTCCTCTGCACTCCCTCCAAGGCCAAAATATCTTTGCGCAGGTGCGGCGCCCAAAACTGCACACAGTACTCCAGCTGCGGCCTCACCAATGCCCTATACAGCTGCAACAAGACCTCCCTACTTTTATATTCAACCCCCCTCGCTATGAAGGCCAGCATCCCATTCGCCTTCCTGACCACCTGCTGCACCTGCAAGCTGGGTTTTTGCGACTCATGCACAAGGACCCCGAGGTCCCTCTGCACCGTCGCCTGCTGCAGTTTTTCACCACGTAAGTAATAGTCCTTCCTACCATTCTTCCTTCCAAAGTGGACCACCTCACACTTACCAACATTAAATTCCATTTGCCATTTCCTGGCCCATTTGCCCAGCCTATCTAGATCCTTCTGCAGACTCTCCACACTCTCCGCACAATTTGCCGTTCCCCCAATCTTGGTGTCATCCGCAAATTTCGACACCCTACACTCGGTTCCCTCCTCCAGATCATCTATATAAATGGTAAAAAGCTGAGGCCCCAGCTCCAATCCCTGGGGCACTCCACTAGTCACCATCCGCCAATCCGAATAGCACCTGTTGACCCCCACTCTCTGCCTCCTATTTGACAACCAATCCTCTATCCACGCTAACACCCTACCCCCAACTTGTGCAATAACCTCTTATTAGGTACTTTGTCAAACGCCTTCTGAAAATCCAGAAAGACCACATCCACCGGTTCTCCTCTATCCACCGCCCTAGACACATCCTCATAGAACTCCAGTAAATTTGTCAGACACGACTTCCCTTTAATGAAACCGTGCTGCGTCTGCTCTATCAAGCAATTCCCTTCAAGATGCCTCGCTATTTGCTCCTTAATGACGGATTCTAACATTTTACCTACCACAGACGTTAAACTAACCGGCCTATAATTCCCTGCCTTTTGCCTGGCACCCTTCTTAAACAACGTCGTAACATTAGCCGTTTTCCAATCTTCCGGCACTTCCCCGGAATCCAGCGACGTCTGGAAAATAACCACCAATGCATCCACTATAACCTCCGCCATTTCTTTCAGAACCCTCGGATGCATTTCATCCGGTCCTGGGGACTTGTCCACAATCAGCCCCTCCAGTCTGTCGAGCACCGCCTCTCTAGTAACAGTAATGTCATTAAGACCCTCCAGTCCTACCACCTTTCCATCGCTAACACCCGGCAAATTATTCACGTCCTCCTCCGTGAAGACAGAAACAAAAAAGTTATTCAATACCTTAGCCATATCCCCATCCCCTACCATTAGGTCCCCTTTCTCATCCTCTAAAGGACCAACGTTCACCCTAGCCAGCCTCTTCCTTTTTATATATTTATAAAAACTCTTGCTATCCTTTTTTATATTAAGCGCTAGCCCAGCTTCATAGTTTCTCCTACCCTCCTTTATCAACGTTTTTGTCAATCTTTGTTGACATTTAAACCTCTCCCAATCCTCTTCTCGCCCACTACTCTTAGCTACTCTAAATTCCTCCGCTTTTAATTTAACACTTTCCTTCACCTCCTTCGTTAACCAAGGCTTATTACCCCTCCTCCTACAGTCCTTTTTGACCATCGGAATAAATTTCTGCTGAGCACCAAGAGAGATCTCCTTAAAGATCCTCCACTGCTCCTCAGCAGACCCTCCCTCCAATGTACTCCCCCAGTCCACATTCGCCAATTCTTCTCTCATCCTACCGTACTCCCCTGTATTCAAACAGAGGACGCGTGTCCGGGAACCCACTTTCTCCTCCTCCACCTGCACCAGAAACTCCACCATACAATGATCACTCTCTCCAAGAGGATCCTTCACCACAAGATCCCTAATTCTACCCGCCTCATTACATAGCACCAGATCCAAGATAGCTCACTCCCTCGTCGGCTCCAAGACACACTGTTTGAGGAAATTATCCCGGCAGCATTCCAAGAACTCCTCCTCGAGCCCACCGCATCCAACATGGGTCGACCAATCAATACGCAGATTGAAATCCCCCATAACTACTGCCGTCCCATTCCTGCACGCTGCACTTATTTGCGCGTTAACAGCCCGCCCCCCCTCCAGATCATTATTCAGGGGCCTATAGACGTCACGTACCAACCGACTCTAGAACAGCTTCTTCCCTGCTGCTATCAGACTTTTGAATGAACCTACCTCGCACTAAGTTGATCTTTCTCTATACTCTAGCTATGACTGTAACACTACATTCTGCACTCTCTCCTTTCCTTCTTTATGAACAGTATGCTTTGTATAGCGCGCAAGAAACAATACTTTTCACTGTACACTAATACATGTGACAATAATAAGTCAAATCAAAATGCCTCAGCACTCCTGACACTGAAGCCTTGCTTTTTTTTATATTCAAGCCCTGAAGGAGAATTCAAACCACAAACCTTGTGACTGAGGAGCAAGTGTGTGATTAAAAGTAAAGTTTATTGAACAGCGTCACAAGTAAGGCTTACATTAACACTGCAATGAAGTTACTGTGAAAATCCCCTAGTTGCCACACTCTGGCGCCTGTTTGGGTACACTGAGAGAGAATTTAGCACGGCCAATGTACCGAACCAGCACATCTTTTGGACTGTGGGAGGAAACCCAGAGGAAACTCACACAGACAAAGAGCAAAGAACAAAGAACAATACAGCACAGGAAACAGGCCCTTCGGCCCTCCAGCCTGTGCTGCACATTGGTCCAACTAGACCATTTGTTTGTATTCCTCCATTCCCAGTCTGCTCATGTAACTATCCAGATAAGTCTTAAACAATGCCAGCATGTCCGCTTCCTGCACCCTACTTGGCAGTACATTCCAGACCCCCACCACCCTCTGTGTGAAAAACGTCCCTCTGATATCTGAGTTATACCTCTCCCCTCTCACCTTGAGCCTGTGACCCCTCATGATCGTCACCTCCGACTTGGGAGAAAGCTTCCCACTGTTCACCCTATCTATCTGGGAGTTTGCGCGTTCTCCCCGTGGTTGCGTGGGTTTCCTCCGGGTGCTCCGGTTTCCTCCCACATCCCAAAAATGTGCTTTTAGGCTGATTGATTGGGTAACAAATTGTCCCTATATTGGACCTCCCTGATCCTCACACATTAGGCATAGACTAGAGTCATGAATAGGTCACTGACCATGGGACGGCGGCGCGGGCTCGTTGGGCCGAAGGGCCTGTTTCCCGTGCTGTTTTGTTCTTTGTTCTTTGTTCTTTGTTCTATACCCTTCATAATTTTGTACACCTCTATTCGGTCTCCCATCATTCTCCGTCTTTCCAGGGAGAACAACCCCAGTCTACCCAATCTCTCCTCATAGCAATAGACACAGGGAGAATGTGCAGACTTCACACCCTCCATGCTCTCATTCCACGTACTCCCCGCATTGGAGATCTCTATTGCCTCCCAAAGATACACAAGGCAAACACACCTGGCCGTCCCATCGTATCGGGCAATGGAACTCTGTGTGAGAACCTCTCCGGCTACGTCGAGGGCATCCTGAAACCCATTGTACAAAGAACCCCCAGCTTTTGTCGCGACACTATGGACTTCCTACTGAAACTCAGCACACACAGAGCAGTTGAACCAGGGACACTCCTCGTCACAATGGATGTCTCAGCGCTCTACACCAACATCCCCCACAACGATGGCATTGCTGTAACTGCCTCAGTACTCAATGCTGACAACTGCCAGTTTCCAGATGCAATTTTACAACTCATCCGCTTTATCCTGGACCACAATGTCTTCACCTTAAGAACATAAGAAATAGGAGCAGGAGTAGGCCATCTGGCCCTTCGAGCCTGCCCCGCCATTCAATAAGATCATGGCTGATCTGTCGTGACTCAGCTCCACCTTCCCGCCCTCTCCCCATAACCCTTAATCCCTTCTCTTATCAAAAACCCATCAACCCGTTTCTTAAAAATATTTAGCGAGGCAGCCTCCACCACTTCAACGGGCAGAGAATTCCAGAGATTCACCACCCTTTGAGTGAAGAAGTTCCTCCTCAACTCTGTTCTAAACCGCCCCCCCCCTTTATCTTGAGGCTGTGCCCCCTAGTCCTACTGTCTTTTTTGAGTGGGAAGAGTCTCTCCACCTCTATCCTATCCATCCCATTCATCATCTTATACGTCTCAATGAGATCTCCCCTCATTCTTCTAAACTCTAACGAGTACAAGCCTAGTTTATTCAGCCTCTCCTCATAGCTCAATCCCCTCAACTCCGGTATCAGCCGAGTAAACCTCCTCTGCACTCCCTCCAGGGCCAAAATATCCTTGCGCAGGTGCGGCGCCCAAAACTGCACACAGTACTCCAGCTGCGGCCTCACCAATGCCCTATACAGCTGCAGCAAGACCTCCCTACTTTTATATTCAATCCCCCTCGCTATGAAGGCCAGCATCCCATTCGCCTTCCTGACCACCTGCTGCACCTGCAAGCTGGGTTTTTGCGACTCATGCACAAGGACCCCGAGGTCCCTCTGCACCGTCGCCTGCTGCAGTTTTTCGCCCCGTAAGTAATAGTCCTTCCTACCATTCCTCCTACCAAAGTGGACCACCTCACACTTGCCAACATTAAATTCCATTTGCCATTTCCTGGCCCATTCGCCCAGCCTATCTAGATCCTTCTGCAGACTCTCCACACCCTCCGCACAATTTGCCTTTCCTCCAATCTTGGTGTCATCAGCAAATTTCGACACCCTGCACTCGGTTCCCTCCTCCAGATCATCTATATAAATGGTAAATAGCTGAGGCCCCAGCACCGATCCCTGGGGCACCCCACTAGTCACCATCCGCCAATCCGAATAGCATCCATTGACCCCCACTCTCTGCCTCCTATTTGACAACCAATCCTCTATCCACGGTAACACCCTACCCCCAACTCCATGTCCCCTGACCTTCTGCAATAACCTCTTGTGAGGTTCAACAACCAGTTTTTCATCCAGACACATGGAACAGCCATGGGGACCAAATTTGCACCTCAATATGCCAACATCTTCATGCACAGGTTCGAACAAGACTTCTTCACTGCACAGAATCTTCAACCGATGCTGTACACTAGATACATCAATTACATTTTCTTCCTTTGGCCTCATGGTGAACAATCACTGAAACAACTATATGATGATATCAACAAATTCCACCCCACCATCAGACTCACCATGGACTATTCCCCAGAATCAGTTGCATTCTTGGACACACGCATCTCCATTAAGGACGGTCACCTCAGCATCTCACTGTACTGCAAGCCCACAGACAATCTCACAATGCTCCACTTCTCCAGTTTCCACCCTAAACATGTTAAAGAAGCCATTCCCTATGGACAAGCCCTCCGTATACACAGGATTTGCTCAGATGAGGAGGATCGTGACAGAAATCTCCAGACCCTGAAAGATGCCCTCATAAGAACAGGATATGGTGCTCGACTCATAGATCGGCAGTTCCGATGCGCCACAGCGAAAAACCGCACCGATCTCCTCAGAAGGCAAACACAGGACACAGTGGACAGAGTACCTTTCGTCGTCCAGTACTTCCCCGGAGCGGAGAAGCTACGACATCTTCTCCGGAGTCTTCAACATATCATTGATGAAGACGAACATCTCGCCAGGGCCATCCCCACACCCCCACTTCTTGCTTTCAGACAACCACACAACCTCAAACAGACCATTGTTCGCAGCAAACTATCCAGCCTTCAGGAGAACAGTGACCACAATAACACACAACCCTGCCACAGAAACCTCTGCAAGACATGCCGGATCATCGACATGGATACCATCATCACACGTGAGAATACCATCCACCAGGTACACGGTAAATACTCTTGCAACTCGGCCAACATTGTCTACCTGATACGTTGCAAGAAAGGATGTCCCGAAGCATGGTACATTGGGGAGACCATGCAGACGCTACGACAACGGATGAATGAACATCGCTCGACAGTCACCAGGCAAGACTGTTCCCTTCCTGTTGGCGAACATTTCAGTGGTCACAGGCATTCAGCCTCTGACCTTCGGGTAAGCATTCTCCAAGGCGGCCTTCACGACACACGACAGCGCAGAGTCGCTGAACAGAGACTGATAGCCAAGTTCCGCACACATGAAGACGGTCTCAACAGAGATCTTGGGTTCATGTCGCACTATCTGTAACCCCCGTGACTTGCCTGGATTTGCAAAACCTCACTTACTGTACTGTCTGGAGACAATACACATCTCTGTAACCTGTGATCAGTGCTCCTTCTACACACATTGTCAGCCACTTCAGGTCTTGAACAGCAGGTTAGGTGTAAGGATTCGCATTCTAATCAGTAATCTCTAAACTGTCTGTGCTTTATATGCTCTGTCTGAGGCCAGAACTCTCCATTCACCTGACGAAGGGGCTAACCCCGAAAGCTTGTGAGTAATATCAAATAAATCGGTTGGACTAAAACCTGGTGTTGTCAGACTTTTTACTGTGTTTACGCCAGTCCAACGCCGGCATACCCACATCATGCCTTCTAAGTGAGCCACAGCTCCTCTGCTGTGCAATTCTTACCCTTCAGGGTCACTGAAGAACCGTTAGCCCCTTTATAATTTCCGTCCCCTGTGAGTATCTAAAGGGCACCTCTAATGGGGATATGAGGTTGATGATAACTCAGACACACAGCCTGTCTCATAATATCAAGGCACTTTGTGTAATATTCTGCGTGCATATGAACTTTTAATTCTTCTGTCGATTGTTTGAATGGTTCCACAGGGAGTTGATGAGAAATGTAATGAATAACTGGCAATCTATTTCTTGGTTCAGTCCATTGGGTTTTAATCTGTGTAACATGAATATCCATTAACTTTCTTTTTTTTTGTTCTATAGCAGGCTGGTGCATTCTTTTTGAGCTGGTCTCATTCTCTTCAATCTACTGACTCACAAACCTTCGATGCGGTGATTTACCACAATAAAAAGCTCAGCGGTTGGTTTTGAGTTTTTTTTAAAAAAACTTGGGCGTTTTGCTTCAAATGAGCAAAATAAATGAGTTTTGTGGCCTCCCACTCGTTCAGTGGTAAGGCAGGGGCGGAGGGCCGGCTGGGAGGGCAATGACTCACACCAGACAGCTGAAACAACTTGCTGTCCTGGTTCCGCTGCGCCGACACTACACTTAAGAAAGCCCGCCAACACCTCTACATTCTCGGGAGGCGAAGGAAACTTGGCATGTCCGCTACGCCTCTCACCAATTTTTACATGTGCACCATAGAAAGCATCCTTTCCGATGTATTACAGCTTGGCACGGCTTCTGCTCTTACTAAGACTGCAAGAAATTACAAAGGGTGATGAACGTAGCCCATTCCATCACGCAAACCAGCCTCCCATCCACTGACTCTGTCTACACTTCCCTCTGCCTCGGCAAAGCAGCCATCATAATCAAGGACCCCGTACACCCTGGGAATTCTCTCTTCCGCCTTCTTCTCCCAGGAAAAAGATACAAAAGTGTGAGGTCACGTACCAACCGAATCAAGAACAGCTTTTTCTCTGATGCTGTCAGAATTTTGAATGGACCTACCTTGCATTAAGTTGATTTTTCTCTACACCATAGCTATGACTGTAACACTACATTCTGTACTCTTCCCTTTCCTTCTCTATGCATGGTGTGTTTAGCACGTAAGAAACAATGTTTTCCATTGTATCCTCCCTGTATATCCTCGGAAGTGGGAATTCCCAACTTTCATTTCTCACCGAAACATTCCGGCCTGAAATTCCTCCTGGAGCCACTGCCCCCGCGCTAATAAGGCCCCAATTCTCAAAACAGACCAGGCATCAAACAAAGAACAGTACAGCACAGGAACACACCCGAAAGCCCACCAAGTCTGCACTGACACATGACATCTTTCTACACTAAATACCTTTTGCTTCTACATGGTCTGTATCTCTCCATTCCCTGCCTGGTCATATATCTGTCAGGATATCTCTTAAATGTTGCTGTTGTATCTGCTTCTACCACCTCCTCTGACAACACATTCCAGGCATTTACCACCCTCTGTGTAAAAACACCTGCCTCTCACATCTCCTTTAAACCTCAAGCCTATGTTCCCAAGCCTATGTTCCCATTTGACCTCAAGCCTATGTTCCCAAGTAATTGACATTTCTACCCTGGAAAATTCCGACTATCTATTTTATCCATGACACTCATAATTTTGTGAACTTCTATTTTTGTCCCTCAGCACCTAAATAAGGGCAGACATGTCCGAATAAACAGCTGGAGTACTGTGTGCAGTTCTGGTCGCTGCACTTGCGCAAGGATATATTGGCCTTGGAGGGAGTGCAGAGGAGGTTCACTAGGCTGATACCGGAGATGAGGGGGTTGGACTATGAAGAGAGACTAAACAGACTGGGTCTGTACTCGTTGGAGTTTAGAAGGGTGAGGGGGGACCTTATAGAGACGTATAAGATAATGAAAGGGATGGATAGGGTAGAGGTAGAGAGATTCTTCCTGCTCAGAAAGGATAGCAGGACTAGAGGGCACAGCCTCAAGATAAGTGGAGGAAGGTTTAGAACGGAGTTGAAGAGGAACTTTCTCACTCAAAGGGTGGTGAATCTCTGGAATTCTCTGCCCGTTGAAGTGGTGGAGGCTGCCTCGCTAAATATTTTTAAGACGTGAGTAGATAGGTTTTTTACAGACAAGAGAATTAAGGGTTATGGGGAGAGGGCGGGAAAGTGGAACTGATCCACTTCAGATCAGCCATGATCTTATTGAATGGCGGGGCAGACTCGAAGGGCCAGATGGCCTACTCCTGCTCCTATTTCTTATGTTTTTATGTTCTTACTCTTGTGCTGACAATCAACTGCGTTTCTTTCCAAAATTTCTAGAACATCCCTTTTGAAGAATGAACAAAACAATCGTTTTGTCCCACCTGCCATGGGAATTGTAGGGGGCAATGGGGGGCGGACCAAGCAAAGATCTGTTGATCTTGGGTGGGATATTCCCGTTTTGGGGAGCGAAGCCAAAAAATCCTACTCAATATTTTCTTTCTGATTCAGGCTGGTATTTGTTGTCCATCTCTAATTGCCCTGGAATCAAGTGGCTTCTTAAGATATAGGAGCAGACTTAGGTCATTGAGGCCATTTCCAAGTCATTTGGTTGTGTGTCTGGAGTCACGTACGGATAAATGCCGGAATTCTCCCATTACGGGCAACGTGAAACCCCAGACAGAAATTTCTGGCTTTTAGAGTAGCGTGGTCTGGGAATTCTGCTCACAAATGACAGATTTTCTCCCCTAAAGGACACTAAAGCTTCAGTTTATTTATTAGTGTTACAAGTAAACTTATATTAACACTGGAATGAAGTTACTGTAAAAATAAGAACATAAGAACATAAGAAATAGGAGCAGGAGTAGGCCATCTAGCCCTTCGAGCCTGCCCCGCCATTCAATAAGATCATGGCTGATCTGTCGCTGCTCAGTTCCACATTCCGGCCCTCTCCCCATAACCCTTAATCCCTTCTCTTATCAAAAACCCATCAACCCGTTTCTTAAAAATATTTAGCGAGGCAGCCTCCACCACTTCAACGGGCAGAGAATTCCAGAGATTCACCACCCTTTGAGTGAAGAAGTTCCTCCTCAACTCCGTTCTAAAACGCCCCCCTTTTATTTTGAGGCTGTGCCCCCTAGTCCTACTGTCTTTTTTGAGCAGCAAGAGTCTTTCCACCTCTATCCTATCCATCCCATTCATCATCTTACACGTCTCAATGAGATCTCCCCTCATTCTTCTAAACTCTAACGAGTACTAGCCCAATTTATTCAGCCTCTCCTCATAGCTCAACCCCCTCAACTCTGGTATCAGCCTAGTAAACCTCCTCTGCACTCCCTCCAAGGCCAAAACATCCTTGCGCAGGTGCAGCGCCCAAAACTGCGCACAGTACTCCAGCTGCAGCCTCACCAATGCCCTATACAGCTGCAGCAAGACCTCCCTACTTTTATATTCAATCCCCCTCACTATGAAGGCCAGCATCCCATTCGCCTTCCTGACCACCTGCTGCACCTGCAAGCTGGGTTTTTGCGACTCATGCACAAGGACCCCGAGGTCCCTCTGCACCGTCGCCTGCTGCAGTTTTTCGCCCCGTAAGTAATAGACCTTCCTACCATTCTTCCTACCAAAGTGGACCACCTCACACTTGCCAACATTAAATTCCATTTGCCATTTCCTGGCCCATTCGCCCAGCCTATCTAGATCCTTCTGCAGACTCTCCACACCCTCCGCACAATTTGCCATTCCCCCAATCTTGGTGTCATCAGCAAATTTCGACACCCTACACTCAGTTCCCTCCTCCAGATCATCTATATAAATGGTAAATAGCTGAGGCCCCAGCACCAACCCCTGGGGCACTCCACTAGTCACCATCCGCCAATCCGAATAGCACCCGTTGACCCCCACTCTCTGCCTCCTATTTGACAACCAATCCTCTATTCACGCTAACACCCTACCCCCAACTCCATGTCCCTCAACCTTCTGCAATAACCTCTTGTGAGGTACTTTGTCAAACGCCTTCTGAAAATCTAGAAAGACCACATCCACCGGCTCTCCTCCATCCACTGCCCTAGACACATCCTCATAGAACTCCAGTAAATTCGTCAGACACGACTTCCCTTTAATGAAACCATGCTGCGTCTGCTCTATCAAGCAATTCCCTTCAAGATGCCTCGCAATTTCCTCCCATAGTCATCACACACCATCATACTGAGGGAGAATTTAGCATAGTCAAAGCACCTAACCAGCACATATTTCAGACTGCGGAAGGAAATCAGGGCACTCAGAGGAAACCCACGCAGACACGGGGAGAATGTGCAAACTCCACACAGACAGTGACCCAAACTGGAAATTGAACCTGGGTCCCTGGTGCTGTGAGGCAGCAGTGCCATCGACTGTGCCACTGGGATTAGTGAACGAGCTGGAGGTTTTCTCTTAACAATCAATCGCCAGAAGTTTCATGGTCATTATTACTGAGGCTAACTTTTTGTATCCATTGTTCATTAATTGAATTTAAATTCAAACATTCACCAAGGTAGGAATTGAACCTGTGGCCCCAAAACATTAACATCAGGCACTGAATTGTTAATCTAGCACCATACCACCCTTACCCTTGCATAACAGTGCATTATAAACGCAACAACATTCTTACTCCTGTCAAAAAGGCCACCTAGTGTTTCATTGACAATATACCAGCACCAGTCATTCAATATTCTGGGTGAAAATCTACCTCGGGGAGTTGGCTAAGTGAATGCTAATTTGTTGTTGGTGATTAAGATGGATGCATCAGTAACCAGACTGGATAAGAGGAATTATTCAGGACAATAACCCCCCTTACTTTATATATGAGGTCAACAGAAGAACTCTGATAAAAAATGGAGCTGTTGTTTCTTTGCTTAATTTAACTAGTTGTATTTTTTTCATGGCAGCCCCCAGCCCAACAGCCCTTCAAGATTTCCATGCAATTCTTGGGCTTCCCTGGGTTCTTTTGCACACTGCCCCCCGCCCTCCAATTATTGAGAGTAATGACTTCAGTCTTCCAAGCTCTGTATTAAGGGTTTCTCTGCCTAAGCCCTTCTACTTTAGCTTATTCCCCACCTTGCCTTCTTTAAGAACATAGAACACAGAACACTACAGCACAAACAGGCCCTTCAGCCCATAAGTTGCGCCGATCACATTTATACCTACTAAGTCATAGACCTATCTATAACCCCCAATCCCATTAGATCCCATATACTCATCCAGAAGTCTTTTAAAAAACTCCAGCGAGTTCGCCTCTACCATCACCGATGGCAGCCGATTCCACTCACTCACCACCCTCTGAGTGAAAAACTTACCCCTAACATCTCCTCTGTACTTGCTTCCCTGCATCTTAAATCTGTGTCCTCTTGTAGCGACCATTTCAGCCCTGGGAAATAGCGTTCTAGAATCGCTACCTATCTATTCCTCTCAACATTTTATAAACCTCTATCAGGTCGCATCTCATCCTTCATCTCTCCAGGGAGAAGAGACCCAGCTCCCTCAACCTATCTTCATAAGGCATGCCTCCCAATCCTGGCAACATCCTTGTAAATCTCCTCTGCACCCTCTCAATAGCTTCCACATCCTTCCTGTAGTGAGGCGACCAGAACTGCGCACAGTACTCCAAGTGGGGTCTGACAAGAGTCTTATAAAGTTGCAGCATTACCTCCCAACTCCTAAACTCAGTCCCTCGATTAATGAAGACCAGTACACCATACACCTTCTTGACCACATTCATCAAGAAGCTTCATCAAGTTTCCCCCTTTCACTAATTCAACTTATATTTTTAATTTATTTATGGAATAATTTATTGCCCACCCCTAGTTACCCACCTTTAGAGGGAAGTTGGGAGTCAACCACATTGCAGTCACTCTGGAGTCACATGTAGGCCAGACTAGGTAAGGATGGCAGATTTCCCTTCCCTGAAGGGCATTAATGAACCAGATGTTTTTTTTTTGACAATCAACAATGGTTTCATGAAGTTATCAGTAGATTCTTAATTCCAGATAATTTTTATTGAATTCAAATGCCACCATCTGCCGTGGCAGGATTTGAACCCAGGTCCACAGAATATTACTTGAGTTTCTGGATTAACAGTCTAGCGATAATACCACTAGGCCATTGCCTCCCCTTGCTAACCTGTCTGAATGTCACCTCCTTTGGCTTGACATTAAGCTTTGGTCCTGTTCCCATTACTGAGACTCACTTTACTATTCAAGATTCTCTCTTGGGACTGAATTTAAATTTTGCCAGTTGCTACGATGGGATTTGTACAACACAATTACTTCTGTCAGTGGGGCCATTTAGTACATACTGACAGTATAAGAGCACGGAAAATGGCCATAATTCTCTGGCCGATCCCTGCCCTCCCCTCCTCCCGGCCACTGCTCACCCTAATTTCCATCCAATGTTTAAATGTGCAACAGAAATTGTTGTTGAGGGTGTGGAGTGGCTTTACATTGCAGCAAACTGCAGAGCCCGCACGGTACAGCAGGAGGCCATTCAGCCTACTGAGTCCATGCTGGTGCAGTCCAAGCATAGGACCTGGGATTTATTCTTCCAAAACTGACTGTTTCCTTCATCAGCTCCAGTTGTAAAATCATTGAGGTGAAGCAGAGCATCTTAGGAGAAGGTTTCATTTATATAGCTGTGCATGTTTTTTAGGAGGTAGCCTGTGGAATGGATGTGTCTGCCGATTACCAGAACAGACTGAGGCTGCAAGAAGCTGACTATCTGTGTAGAAGAGGTATTTGAGGGCAGGCAGTGGTACAGAGGAATTGTTGCTGGACTCAGATTCCATAGACTCAGGATAATGTCAGTCTCCAGACTGTGTCTGGGCTGTGTCTAGTCAGTCTCTATATTGTATCTGAACTGTGCCTAGTCAGTCTCTAGACAGTCTGGACTGTATCTAGTCAGTCTCTAGACTGTGTATGGACTATATTGAGTTTGTCTCTAGGCTGTGTCTGGGCTGTGTCTAGTCAATGTCTAGATTACGTCTGGGCTGTGTCTAGTCAATGTCTAGATTGCGTCTGGGCTGTGTCTAGTCAGTCTTGAGACTCTACCTGGACTGTGCTTCGTTAGTCCCTAGACTGTGTCTAGACTGTATATAGTCAGTCCTTGGACAATCTGGACTGTGTCTAGTCAGTCAGTCTAGACTGCTTCTGAATTGTACCTAGTCAGTCTCTAGACTGTTGGCATGATTTTCTGGGTCACCTGCTTTTGAACTTTTCTTCCCAAGGTCAATAAACCACTCAATGGTCCACCAAATTGTCTGTCCCATCCATGATGCAGTGTTGGGAGGGGAGTGTATGGGAAGGGGAGGATGTGGTGTATGGGAAGGGGAGGGTGTGGTGTATGGGGAGGGGAGGGTGTGGTGTATGGGGAGGGGAGGGTGTGGTGTATGGGGAGGGGAGGGTGTTGGGGATGGGGAGGGGAGGGTGTTGGGGATGGGGAGGGGAGGGTGTGATGTATGGGGAGGGGAGGGTGTGGTGTATGGGGAGGGGAGGGTGTTGGGGATGGGGAGGGGAGGGTGTGGTGTATGGGGAGGGGAGGGTGTGGTGTATGGGGAGGGGAGGGTGTGATGTATGGGGAGGAGAGGGTGTGGTGTATGGGGAGGGGAGGGTGTGGTGTATGGGGAGGGGAGGGTGTGGTGTATGGGGAGGGGAGGGTGTGGCGTATGGGGAGGGGAGGTTTGGTGAGGGGGAGGGGAGGTTTGGTGAGGGGGAGGGGAGGTTTGGTGAGGGGGAGGGGAGGTTTGGTGAGGGGGAGGGGAGGTTTACTGTATGGGGAGGGGAGGTTTGGTGAGGGGGAGGGGAGGTTTGGTGAGGGGGAGGGGAGGTTTACTGTATGGGGAGGGGAGGTTTGGTGAGGGGGAGGGGAGGTTTGTTGTATGGGGAGGGGAGGTTTGCTGTATGGGGAGGGGAGGTTTGGTGAGGGGGAGGGGAGGTTTGCTGTATGGGGAGGGGAGGTTTGGTGAGGGGGAGGGGAGGTTTGGTGAGGGGTAGGGGAAGTTTGGTGAGGGGGAGGGGAGGTTTGGTGAGGGGGATGGTAGTTGTACCCCAGAAATTCTTCATTTCAGGGAAGGCCCACTGCAGCCAGCTAAGTTCCTGCGAGGCCCTGGATTCTGGTGACAGTTTATTGAAGGTGGCGACACCGGGGCTCCCAGTTGCTCACCAGCCGGTGGACGAGACTCCTGTGACCATCATTAAATACCATCCAACGTGTCAACGCTGTTACCTTTCACCAGAATATAACCAACAGATAAGTCTCTATATTGTATCTGAACTGTGCCTAGTCAGTCTCTAGACAGTCTGGACTGTATCTAGTCAGTCTCTAGACTGTGTATGGACTATATTGAGTTTGTCTCTAGGCTGTGTCTGGGCTGTGTCTAGTCAATGTCTAGATTACGTCTGGGCTGTGTCTAGTCAATGTCTAGATTGCGTCTGGGCTGTGTCTAGTCAGTCTTGAGACTCTACCTGGACTGTGCTTCGTTAGTCCCTAGACTGTGTCTGGACTGTATATAGTCAGTCCCTGGACAATCTGGACTGTGTCTAGTCAGTCAGTCTAGACTGCTTCTGAATTGTACCTAGTCAGTCTCTAGATTGTTGGCATGATTTTCTGGGTCACCTGCTTTTGAACTTTTCTTCCCAAGGTCAATAAACCACTCAATGGTCCACCAAATTGTCTGTCCCATCCATGATGCAGTGTTGGGAGGGGAGTGTATGGGAAGGGGAGGATGTGGTGTATGGGGAGGGGAGGGTGTGGTGTATGGGGAGGGGAGGATGTGGTGTATGGGGAGGGGAGGGTGTGGTGTATGGGGAGGGGAGGGTGTGGTGTATGGGGAGGGGAGGGTGTGGTGTATGGGGAGGGGAGGGTGTGATGTATGGGGAGGAGAGGGTGTGGTGTATGGGGAGGGGAGGGTGTGTTGTATGGGGAGGGGAGGGGTGTGGTGTATGGGGAGGGGAGGGTGTGGTGTATGGGGAGGGGAGGGTGTGGTGTATGGGGAGGGGAGGGTGTTGGGGATGGGGAGGGGAGGATGTGGTGTATGGGGAGGGGAGGGTGTGGTGTATGGGGAGGGGAGGGTGTGGTGTATGGGGAGGGGAGGGTGTGGTGTATGGGGAGGGGAGGGTGTGGTGTATGGGGAGGGGAGGGTGTGGTGTATGGGGAGGGGAGGGTGTGGTGTATGGGGAGGGGAGGGTGTGGTGTATGGGGAGGGGAGGGTGTGGTGTATGGGGAGGGGAGGGTGTGGTGTATGGGGAGGGGAGGGTGTGGTGTATGGGGAGGGGAGGTTTGGTGAGGGGGAGGGGAGGTTTGGTGAGGGGGAGGGGAGGTTTACTGTATGGGGAGGGGAGGTTTGGTGAGGGGGAGGGGAGGTTTGCTGTATGGGGAGGGGAGGTTTGGTGAGGGGGAGGGGAGGTTTGTTGTATGGGGAGGGGAGGTTTGGTGAGGGGGAGGGGAGGTTTGGTGAGGGGGAGGGGAAGTTTGGTGAGGGGGAGGGGAGGTTTGGTGAGGGGGAGGGAGGTTTGGTGAGGGGGAGGGGAGGTTTGGTGAGGGGGAGGGGAGGTTTGGTGAGGGGGAGGGGAGGTTTGGTGAGGGGGAGGGGAGGTTTGGTGAGGGGGATGGTAGTTGTACCCCAGAAATTCTTCATTTCAGGGAAGGCCCACTGCAGCCAGCTAAGTTCCTGCGAGGCCCTGGATTCTGGTGACAGTTTATTGAAGGTGGCGACACCGGGGCTCCCAGTTGCTCACCAGCCGGTGGACGAGACTCCTGTGAACATCATTAAATACCATCCAACGTTTCAACGCTGTTACCTTTCACCAGAATATAGCCAACAGATAAGTTCCCCTCTGCCTCTCCTGGCCTCCTAATGCAGAGTCTGAATAACATTTTCAAATCCCCCCAGCGTATGTCACCTTGAACAGTCAGTTCAACGATAATTTTGCTGAATTAATTAGTATGAGATCCTTTAGCAGATAATTGATCCACGTTTCTGGCCAACCCTTCATTTATTTATGTTTGTGTCAACATAGAACATAGAACATAGAACATTACAGCATAAACAGGCCCTTCGGCCCTCGAGTTGCGCCGATCACATCAACCCCACCAATCTATAGACCTATCTATAACCCCCAATCCCATTAAACCCCATATACTCATCCAGAAGTCTTTTAAAAGACCCCAGCGAGTTCGCCTCCACCACCGATGACGGCAGCCGATTCCATTCACTCACCACCCTCTGAGTGAAAAACCTACCCCTAACATCACCTCTGTACTTCCCTCCCCGCACCTTAAATCTGTGTCCTCTCGTAGCGACCATTTCAACCCGGGGAAATAGCCTCTGAGAGTCCACCCTATCTATTCCTCTCAACATTTTATAAACTTCTATCAGGTCGCCTCTCAACCTTCGCCTCTCCAGGGAAAAGAGTCCCAGCTCCCTCAACCTATCTTCAGAAGGCATGCCTCCCAGTCCAGGCAACATCCTTGTAAATCTCCTCTGCACCCTTTCAATAGCTTCTACGTCTTTCCTATAGTGAGGCGACCAGAACTGCGCACAGTACTCCAAATGAGGCCTGACGAGGGTCCTGTAAAGTTGCAGCATTACCTCCCGATCCTAAACTCAATCCCTCGATTAATGAAGGCCAGTACACCATACGCCTTCTTGACCACCTCCTCCACCTGCGAGGCCGATTTAAGAGTCCTGTGGACCCGGACCCCGAGATCCTTCTGCTCTTCAACGCTACTAAGACTCCTGCCCTTGATAGTGTACTCGTTCATCCCGTTGGTTCTGCCGAAATGGACGACTACACATTTGTCCGCGTTGAAGTCCATCTGCCACTTCTCCGCCCATTCCTGCATCCTATCTATGTCCTGCTGCAACTTTTGACATCCTTCCAGACCATCCACAACACCACCGACCTTCGTGTCATCAGCGAACTTGCTAACCCATCCCTCCACTTCCTCATCCAGGTCATTTATGAAAATGACAAACAATAAGGGTCCCAGAACAGATCCCTGGGGCACCCCACTGGTGACTGACCTCCATTCCGCAAAAGACCCATCCACAACCACTCTCTGCCTTCTGCAGGCAAGCCAGTTCTGGATCCACAAGGCCAAACGCCCTTGGATCCCATGCCCTCTCACCTTCTCAAGAAGTCTTGCATGGTGCGACATGGGCAACATGGTGGCACAGTGGTTAGGGCGACATGGTGGCACAGTGGTTAGCGCTGCTGCCTCACAACACCAGAGTCCTGGGTTCAATTCCTGACTTGGGTTAAGTTCTAAATTTATTTACATATTCGTCACAAGTCGGCTTACATTAACACTGCAATGAAGTTACTGTGAAAATTCCTTAGTCGCCACACTCTGCCGCCCATTTGGGTACACTGAGGGAGTATTTAGCATGGCCAATGTGCCTAACCAGCACATCTTTGGACTGTGAGAGGAAACTGGGGCACACGGAGGAAACCCACACGGGCACGGGGAGAATGTGCAGATCCTGCACAGATAGTGACCCAAGCCGGGACTCGAACCTGGGTCCCCAGTGCTGTGAGGCAAAAGTGCTAACCACTGTGCCACCCTGGTACAGTTTCAATAAAATTGGTATTGGAAAGTCACACAGCCTGGCTCTGCTCCTATTTCTCCCCCACCGTTGTTGGGACCTTAGCTCTATCCTGTTAAGATACAATATCTCTGCTGACCTGCCTCATTCCCATGTCCTCATCCATTCAGACTCTAGGAGCTGGATTATCACAGGTAGGAACTGTGCAGCCAGTTTCTTGAGCGTTGGATTCATCTACCAGCCTCATCAACCTCAACTCACAATCCATCCCTTTTAGAACCATAGAACCCTACCATAGAACCCTACAGTGCAGAAACAGGCCCTTCGGCCCATCGAGTCTGCACCGAACACAATCCCAGACCCTATCCCCATATCCCTACACATTTACCTGCTAATCCCTCTAACCTACACATCCCAGGACACTAAGGGGCAATTTTTAGCATAGCCAATGAACCTAACCCGCACATCTTTTACTGAAACTGTGCCAGGCATGATGGTACAGTGTTTAGCACTTCTGCCTCACAGTGCCAGGACGTGGTGACTTTGGAGAGAGTGCAGTAAAGGTTTACCAGGATGTTGCCTGGTATGGAGGGTATGGCTATGAGTAGAGATTGAATAAACTGGGATTGTTCTCTCTGGAAAGACAGAGGTTGAGGGGGCGACCTGATAGAAGTTTATATAATTATGAGAGATATAGATAGAGTGAACAGTTGGAAGATTTTTCCCAGGGCAGAAATGCCAATTACAAGGGGGCACAAGTTCAAAATAAGGGGGGAAGTGTTTAGTGGAGAAGTTTTTTCACACAGAGAGTACTGGGGGCCTGGAATGCACTGCGAAGTGAGGTGATTGAGGCAGATACATTAGCCTATCTGAATCCGAATGTAGATAGGCCTATCTACATAAGGCCTATCTGAATAGACATATAAACAGGCAGGGAATAGAGGGATAAGGTGGTGGGTCCCGATGGGACAATATGATTGACACAGGCTTGGAGGGCCAAAGGGCCTGTTCCTGTGCTGTACTGTTCTTCATTCTTTGTTAAATGTACCCTTAATCCCAGCCAGATCATCGCAAATCAATCCAATGGGAAAATCAGGTGCAATCCCTGTGGAATTCACAACCACGAGAAGCAACTGAGGTGAGTAACAGGGATAGGAATATAGGAACAAGGATTGGGAATAGGCAATTCAGCTCTTCGAGCCCACTCCACATATAGCATGGCCATCTCCGATCTTATCCTGGTCTCAACTCCACTTTCCTGCCTACTCCCTTTAACCCACTTTTCTGCCTCCACTGCACTCGGGTCAGTGAGTTCCACAGATTCATAAACCTCTGAGAGCAATTGGTGCCCCCCTCCCATCTCAGTTTTGAACCTATCTCCTGGGAGTTCACTCTATATCAATGACCTCTTGTTCCAGAGTGTCCCACAAGGGACAACATCTGGTTAATGTCGACTTTATCAATCCCCTTTAGCATTTTATATACCTTGATCAGATCCCTACCTCATTCTTATGAACTCCAGCCAGTACAAGCCCAAACTAACCAGGAACAGGAGATTAGGGATGACAATAATCTCTCCCTCAATGTCAGTAAAACTAAGGAGATTGTCATCAGCTTCAGGAAGGGCAGAGGAGGACTTGTCCCTGTTTACAGCAAAGGGGATGAAGTGGAAAGGGTCAAGAGCTTCAAGTTTTTAGGTGTCCAGATCACCAACAACCTGTCCTGGTCACTCCATGCTACTGCTATAGTTAGAAAAGCCCACCAATGCCTCTACTTTCTCAGAAAACTAAGGAAATTTGGCACTTCTGCTAAAACTCTCACCAACTTTTACAGAGGCACCACAGAAAGCATTCTTTCTGGTTGTATCACAGCTTGGTGTGGCTCCTACTCTGCCCAAGAGTGCAAGAAACCACAGAAAGTCGTGAACGCAGCCCAATCCATCACACAAACCTCCTCCCATTCATTGACTCTGTCTGCACTTCCCACTGCCTTGGCAAAACAGCCAGCAAAATCAACAATGCCACGCAACCCAGATATTTCTCTTCCAACTTCTTCTGTCGGGAAAAAGTACAAACGTCTGAGGTCATGTACCAACCGACTCAAGAACCACTTTTTCCCCGTTGCCATCAGGCTTTTGAATGGACCTACCTCACATTAAACTTTCTCTACACCCTAGCTGTGGCTTTAATTTACATTCTGCATCTTCTTCTTTCCTTCTCCCCTGTGTACTCTGTGAACGGTGTGCTTTGCCTGTTTGGCATGCAAGAAACAATACTTTTCACTGTACCCCAATACGTGTGACAATATTAAATCAAAGCCAATCAAAGTTATGATGAAATGGTTAGACAAAGAGTGGCTGGAGGAGGACCTTGTGAAATATAAACATCGATGGTGGGTGAGAGCAGAACTGGGGGTCACAGTCTTAGGGTTCGGGGTAGGCCATTTAGGACGGAGATGTAGACACATTTCTTTACCCAAAGAGTGGTGAGCCTGTGGAATTCATTACCACAGGAAGTAGTCGATGCCAAAACATTGAATGTATTCAAGAGGTGGCTGGATATAGCATTTGGGGCGAATGGGATTAAAGGTTATGGGGAGAAAACAGGATTAGGCTATTGAGTTGGAAAGTGAAACATGATCGTGATGAATAGCGGAGCAGGCTCGAAGGGCCAAATGGCCTCCTCCTGCTCCTATCTTCTATGTTTCTATCAACATGGACCAGTTGGGTTGAATGGCTTGTTCCTGGCCTGCACACTTTAAGTGACATGGGTTTCTTTCTTCCTGCTCAGCCTGCACTGCTCCAACCACTCAGAAAAATCATTCTGTCTGCAAAAAGTGCTGGATAAAAGCAATTTCGTGACACAGACAACTCCAGATACAGTCCCTTTCATGTGGCAGGAGATCGCAGCTTGACAGCAGGAGTTGGGAAAATAAAGGATTCTCAAACAATCATTCTCGTTGTATTTATTGCAAATCACCACTTGTACTGGGTGATAAGTGTTTATATCTGGATTTCATTTAACAGTAAATAGCTCCAGCCACTCTGAAAATGACCGTCTCTTGCCTCCCTGATTGACTGGGGATTGAAAGGGAGTCATACATCAAGGCCTGTGTACAATATTGCTGCAGTTGTTAAACTCCAGCGACCTTCACATCAAATGGCAAGAAATGAAAGGTGCTGGTTTTGTTACCAAATTTAGTTGAATAATTCCCTGGCATGTTTTACTAAGTTGAAGGCACTGTATCAAAGCAAATCGCTGTTATCGCAGGCCCAAAGCACGGATGACAGACGGGAAGCTGACAAGAGAAGATATGAAGAGACTAGGCATTAAGTTAAAAAAAAAAGGATTTGGAAACAAAAGAGAGACGAAGAAATTAAATTATCAAAGAGCATAAAACAAAATAGCAAAATGTGTCAGCAACACGTAAAAGGAAATTCAGGACAGGAATGGAGTGAGTCAGGATGAAATCATAACTAAATGGTGGAAAAGTTTAATAGTTACTCTTTCCCCTAAAACTGTGCCCAAAGAGGGCATTGCCAACCACAGACTTTCATCGGATTACTCCACAGTCAGGCTTCTGGGCAGGATTTATAGGCTGACCATGTCACAAACATAGCTTCCTCGTGGCCATCAGATCCTGACAAGAGACTTGAACCTAGAGTTTCTGTGGGCACAATGGTTAGCACCGCTGTCTCACAGCTCCAGGGGATCCAGGTTCAATTCCAACCTCAGGTGACTGTCTGTGTGGAGTTTGCACATTCTCACCGTGTCTGCGTGGATTTCCTCCGGATGCTCCAGCTTCCTCCCCCAGTCCAAAGAGGAGCAGGTTAGGTGGATTGGCCATGCTAAATGGCCCCTTAGTGTTCTCGGATGTGTAGGTTAGATGGATTGGCCATGCTAACTTTCCTCTTAGTGTCCCAAGATATGTAGTTTAGATGGATTGACCATGTTACATTCCCTCTTAATGTTCCAAGATGTGTAGGTTAGATGGATTTGCTGTGGATAATGTGTGGAGTTCCAGGCGATAGGATGGGAGAGAGGGCCTGGGTAAGATGTGAGATCATTGGATAAGGTCTCACATAACAGACCTCTATGTAAAGTTAAAGCACATGGGATTGCAGGCAATGTCTTTAAGTCGGATAGAAAGCTGGTTAGCAGATAAGAAGCAAACAGTAGGCTTAAATGGGTCTTTTTCTGATTGGCAGTCAGTGACTAGTAGGGTTCTCAGAGATCTGTGCTGGGACCTCAACTGTTCACATTATATATTAATGATTTGGAAGAGGGAACTCCAAATTTGCAGATCATACAAAGTTGGGTGAGAGGGTGAGCTGTGAGGAGGATGCAGAGATGCTTCAGTGAGATTTGGACAGACTGAGCGTGTGGGCAATGGCATGGCAGATGCAGTATAATGTGGATAAAGGTCAGGTTATCCACTTTGGTAGCAACAATAAGACAGATTATTACTTGGATGGGTGTAAATTGAGAGAGGTGGATACTCAGTGAGTCCTTAGTGTCCTCATGTATCAGTCACTGAAAGTAAGCACACAAGTACAGCAAGCAGTCAAGAAGGGTCATAGACCACAATCAGTACGGTTATCCATTATCATGCTCAACACCAGTGCCCCACAAAGTTGTGCTCTCAATCTCTGACTTTACTCCTTATATAACTATGACTGAGTGGCCAAATCCACCTCCAGTTCAATTTTCAAGGTTGCTGATGATACCACTGTACTGGAATGGATTTCTAACATTGATGACACAGAGTACAGGAATGAGATAGAGAATCTGGTGGACTGGTGTGGCAACAATAATCTCTCTCTCAATGTCATCAAAATGAGGGAGATTGTCATCGACTTCAGGAAGCATAGAGGAGAACATGCCCCCATCTACATCAATGAGACAAAGTAGAAAGGGTCAAGAGCTTTAAGTTTCTAGGCATCCAGATCACCAGTAACCTGTCCTGGTCCCCCCATGCTGACACTTTAGTTAAGAAAGCACACCAACGCCTCTACTTTCTCAGAAGATTAAGGAAATTTGGTGTGTCAGCTACGACTCTCACCAACTTTTACAGATGCACCATAGAAAGCATTCTTTTCGGATGTATCACAGCTTGGTATGGCTCCTGGTCTGCCCAAGACCACAAGGAACTACAAAAGGTCATGAACGAAGTCATTTATATTAATGATTTGGATGAGAAGTTAGGAGGCACAGTTAATAAGCTTACAGATGACACCAAGAATAGTGGCATAGCGGACAGTGAAGAAGGTTATCGAGGATTGCAACAGGATCTTGGTCAATTGGGCGAGTGGGCTAACGAATGGCAGATGGAGTTTAATTTAGATAAATGTGAGGTGATGCATTTTGGTAGGTCAAATCTCACTTGTAAGTGAAAGAACAAGTAGGACTTAATCAGTTAATTGCAGCACGTTGGGAAGTGTTATAGAACAAAGAGATTGAGGGGTACATGTTCATAGCTCCTTAGAAGTGGAGTCACATGTGGGCAAAGTAGTGAAGAAGGCATGCAGCATGTTTGGTTTCATCGGTTAGAACATTGTATATTAGAATTGGGACATCTTGTTGAAGTTGTACAAGACATTGGTAAGACCACCCTTGGGATATTGTGTACCGTTCTGGTCATCCTATTATAGAAAGCATATTATTAAACTAGAAAGAGAGCAGAAAAGATTTACTAGGATGCTACTGGGACTTGATGGTTTGAGTTATAAAGAGAGGTTGAATAGGCTGGGACTTTTTTCTCTGGAATGTGGCAGGCTGAGGGATGATCTTATAGAGATCTATAAAATAATGAAGGTCATAAATCAGCTAGATAGTCAATACCTTTTTCCAAAGGTTGGGGAGCCTAAAACTAGGAGGGCATAGGTTTAAGGTGAGAGGGGAGAGATATAATAGGGTTCAGAGGGGCAATTTTTTCACACAGAGGGTGGTGAGTGTCTGGAACAAACTGTCAGATGTACTAGTAGAGGCGGGTACAATTTTGTCTTCTAAAAAGCATTCAGACAGTTACAAGGGTAAGATGGGTATAGAGGGATATGTGGGCAATTGGGATGAGCTTAGTGGTTAAAAACAAAGGGGCAGCAAGGACAAGTTGGGCCAAAGGGCTTATTTCCACGCTGTAAACCTTTCTGACTCTCTGTCTTTATGAAGGGAGATGGGCCTGGTGAGCATGATTTTGGAAGAGGAAATTAGAAATGATGTATTTGCATTTAATATAAAAAGAAATATCTTTAGAAAATGAATCATACTTAAAGAGGATAAAACCCCCTGATTTAGATGAATTGCCTTCATGTATTTTAAACTAATCTCGGGGAGAGCAGAGACAGTATTATACATGTTTAATCATTTGTTAGAAAACAATGTAGCACCACAGAATTGGAGATAGTTTAAGTTATAACCAAGTTTTAAGAAGGGAGATAGAACATGTCAAGGAAACTATAGACTCGTCAACCCTTTATATGGTTTTTGGGAATTGCTAGGATGAGAGCCAATCATGCTGTGGCCCTGGAACCATATGTAGGCCAGATCAGGTAAGGACGGCAGATTTCCTTCCCTAGAGGACATTAGAGAACCTGATGTGTTCTTGGATTTGTAATTCAAATTTTATCATCTACCATGGCAGAATGTGAACACCGATATTGCTCTGGGGCTCTGGATTATTAGTTCAGTGACAATACCACCACAGCCCCTGGCATTGGCAGGTCATGTCCCCCGACCACCAGGGATTCCAATGGCGTGTCCCCCCCCCGGCAGAGCCACCATGCTAATTTTCCCATTTCTGAAGACCAGCAGTGATTCTCGTCGGGCTTTCGCTACACCCGGCGGTCGGGAAATCTTGAGAGCAAAAGAAATGGAAATTAAGGCCAATAATAAAAGCTGCAACTCTTGCTTCATATTTCCACAATAATCCTTGGCCAACACATTTGTTTTTGTTTTGTTCTATTTGTGTACAGAGGTGCATTCACTGCCGCAGAAAAGCTGGTTTCTGTTTTCCTTACATGTTGCACTTTGCTATTAGCCTGCATGTCTGTGAGAATATCATAGAATCTCTACAGTGCAGAAGGAGGCCATTCAGCCCATCGTGTCTGCACTGACAACAATCCCACCTAGGCCCTATCCCTGCAACTCCCATATTTACCCTCCTTGCCCCACTGACACCAAGGGGCAATTTTAGCATGGCCAATCCACCTAACCCGCACATCTTTGGACTGTGAGAGGGAACCAGAGCACCCGGAGGAGACCCACGCAGACACAGGGACAATGTGCAAACTCCATACAGACAGTGACCCAAGCCGGGAATCGAACACGGCTCCCTGCTGCGGTGAAGCAGCAGTGCTAACCACTGCATTACCATGTCACCCAATATGTGCTTACCATGAGATGCCATGAGCAGACAGAATACGCTTGGGCTAGGAGCCAACTGAGATGTCATTGTGACTGCTATTTGGAGAGATGCTGCATGCTAGAGTCTTTCCACCGCACACTTGTAAAAAGAATACCTTTCCCTGACCAGGTCCAGACTCCAAGTGGCATTTATCCCTCAATTACAAAGAAGAGAAGCAAAGTGGGAGTATGAAAAGAAACCGGCAGTTAACGTAAAAGGGGATCCCAAAGTCGCTACGGAATATAAATGGTCAAAAAAAAGTGGTTCAAGGAGGAGTTGGGCCAATTGGGAACAAAAAGGAGATTTGAGCAGGGAAGCAGAGGGCATAGATGAGGCATTAAATGAAGATTTGACATCTGCTTTTAGCAAGGATGAGGATGCCATCCAGGCCATGATGAAAGAGTTGGTAATCCAGACACTTTAAACATTTAAAATTGATAAGGAGAGACTCCATACAGGAATGAGATAGAGAATCTGGTGAACTGGACACCTAAAAACTTGAACCTCTAACCCTTCTCGAGGGATGATCCCCCCATGCTGACACTATAGTTAAGAAAGGATTTTATGAGGTTACAGGGATAGGGCCTGGGTGGAATTGTTGCTGGTGCAGACGCAATGGGCCAAATGGCCTCCTTCTACACTATAAGGATCCTATCATTCTTAATGGGATTAAGTGGGGGATTCAGGTGTTACTAAGTGTCGATATGGACTTGATGGGCCGAAGGGCCTCTTCTGCACTCTATGGGCAAGATTCTCTGGATGCTCTGGTCTAAAAGAGGGAAATTCCGTCACTGGCGTTTCATATTCTCCACATTCTCCGCCCGCCAAAATCCCAGTGGCGAGCAGGATGGGAGAATTCCGGCCTTTTTGACTGAAAACCACAACCATCTGACCTGGAGATGCTATCCCTCCGACTCAGCTGACATGTTGTAACCTCATCCAGAATCTTCACATCTGGTTGCATCTCAGCTGCCAGGAACTAAGTGACACATTCCGCGAGGGCGCCACTCTTCAATAGCTAGTCAGGCAGATATGAATTTTCAGCTGTTTCTTTACATAACATAATATGATTCAAAAGTCGCAGCTTTCAGCATTTCTGCTAACTGCCAGGAACATATTGACACAACTCAGCAACCGCACTCCCCACCACCACCGCCCCCCCCCCCCACCTTACCCACCACATCCAATAATCCTGAACTGCATCTTTTAAAACAAAAATTACTTCTATTGTGCCTATGGGACGCAGAAATGGATGCACAGAACTTGGCCCCGTGACAAATTATTCTAAAATATATCATTGGAGCATTTGCTGAGTTTGTTCTCGGGGAGTTGAAGAGAGCAAGAAATTAGTCCCAGTCTCCATAACAGAATAAATTATGCAAATCGCTGAATAACAAAATATTTTATGTGTAAGTCCGTACCCCCACAGAGGCAGTGCAGCTACAACCTGAGAAACCAAACATTGCTATCTGATCAACGACTGTTCAGTTGCGGTATCTACACATATTGCACACACGTGTTTCGCCCATGTTACACAGCACATCATCCAAACCTGTATCAGCGGAGATGTTTGCATGATGAAAAGTTTGTGACATGCATACTTATTCAGCACCTTCACACTGTGTGAATGATTAACACTGCGGCCTCATATAGCCAGGGACCCAGGTTCGATTCCCGGCTTGGGTCACTGTCTGTGCAGTGTCTGCATGTTCTTCTCCATGTCTGCGGGGATTTTCTCTAGGTGCTCTGCTTTCCTCCCACAGTCTGAAAGATGTGCTGGTTATAGGTGCATTGGCCAAGCTAAATTCTCCCTCAGTGCACCCAAACAGGGACCAGAGTTTGATAACTGGGGGATTTTCACTATAACTTCATTGCACTGTTAATGTAAGCCTAATTGTTGCACTAACATTTGCAGCGCCCATGTATACACACACACACACATATATACAAACACACATACATACACAAACACACGAATGCACACATATATACATACACACACACATATATATATATATACACAAGCACACACACTCACACACACAGATAAACACAAACATATATACATATACACATACATAAACATGCACACACACATATACACATACACACACATATATATATACACACACTCACACACAGATAAACACAAACATATATACATATACACATACATAAACATGCACACACACATATACACATACATACACATATATATATACACACACACTCACACACAGATACACATATATACATATACACATTCATACACATGCACACACACATATACACATACACACACATATATATATATACACACACTCACACACAGATACACACACATATATACATATACACATACATACACATGCACACACACACACACACTTGCACACACACATATACACAAGCACACACATACATATATATATATATATATATATATACACAAGCACACACACACACACACACACAAGCATTTAGGCAATTTGCCAGAACAACATATGCACAAACAGATGCACCAATTCCCTGAACCATACCGTTCTCTCAGGATATTTCAATTTAAAGCAAATTAAAACTGGCTAACATTCTGCCAAAGTTATGTGTCACCCTCTCAAAGCCAAATCCTCCCCGAGTTGGTAAGTTACAGATTTCAAGCAGGGCATTTCAAGCATAATTTGCAAATATTTACATTTGTCTCCAACTATTTTATTCCTCAAAATTTCTACTAAAGAGACTTACCCATGGTAATAAAAGCAAAACAGCTGTGGATGCTGGAAATCTGAAATAATACACAAAGGTGGGGATTTGTCCCATCCTGCCTGCCACAGGGACGGTAGCGAGAGGGGGACAGGACCATGCGAAGGTCCATTGTCCTCAGGAGTTTTCAATCACACTCAAAGTGCTGGATGAACTCACCAAGTCTGACAGCATGTCTGGAGAGAGGGAGAGAAATACACAGTTGACGTCAATGGATTTAATGTGTTAACTCTGTTAATCTCTCCACAGATGCTGCCAGACCTGCTGAGTCTATCCAGCATTTTCTGTTTTTACTTCTGACTCATCTTTGATGTTCTGCAGCCACTCGTCACGATCCATACTTTAGTCCAGGCAAGTAGTGATTTGGTTTGATTTGATTTATTATTGTCACATATATTAGCGTACAGTGAAAAGTATTATTTCTTGCATGCTGTACAAAGCATACCGTTCATAGAGAATGAAAGGAAAAAGTGCAGACTGTAATGTTACAGTCATAGCTAGGGTGTAGAGAAAAATCAACTTTATGCGAGCTAGGCCCATTCAAAAGTCTGACAGCAGCAGGGAAGAAGCTATTCTTGAGTCGGTTGGTACGTGTCCTCAGACTATTGTATCTTGTTCCCAATGGAAGAAGATGGAAGAGAGAATGTCTGGGGTGCATTGGATCCTTGTTTCTGCTGGCAGCTTTTCCAAGGCAGCGGGAAGTGTAGCCAGAGTCAATGATTTGCGTGATGGACTGGACTTCATTCACAACCCTTTGTAGTTCCTTACGATCTTGGGTAGAGCAGGAGCCATATCAAGCTGTGATACAATCAGAAGGAATGCTTTCTATGGTGCATCTGTAAAAGTTGGTGAGAATCGTTGCTGACACGCCAAATTTCCTTAGTCTTCTGAGAAAGTATACAGAGAGTGAGGAAGAAGCTAATGATTATTCTGACTCCAGTCTCCAGACTTCCTGGGAGAGCCCGCGCTCACTCCCAGGATTCAGTTGGCCAGATGGGTCACGTGACCCTCTTAAAGGGGTTCGCTACTACAGTAGCCATTCCTGACCTTGCCCTCAGCCACTTTCCAGGTAGGTACATGTCTCCTTTCAATAAAAGCCTCATTGCTTTACAGATAGGGAACTGACACTTCTCTTTCCTTTGCCCAAGGACGGTGAGAGGCAATTCCTACATCTGACTGCCACATTGATTGGGATCAGTTGGTGATTTCAAGCACCTGCAAGAATTTGCCTTTGTACTGTGTGTACAAGCAAAAGTGTCCCTGTCGCAGTTTTTATTGTTTATTTTAGAAAACAAAGTCTTCAAGCTATGGGGTAAAGGTAGGATTCGCAGAGTTGCTTTCACAAAGAGCTGGTAGGAACATGATGGGCCAACTGGCCTCCTTTTCTTAATTCACTTATTGGAGAGATATCGCTGGTTGGGCTAGCATTGATTGTCCATTCCTAATTGCCCTTGAACTGAGTGACTTGCTGGGCCATTTCAAAGGCAACCACATTGCTGTAGCTCTGGAGTCATTTCTAGGCCAGACCAGGTAAGGACGGCCGATTTCCTTCCCTAAATGGCATTAGTGAGCCAGGTAGGTTTTTACAACAATCGACAATAGTTTCATGGTCATTATGGGCTGTACGGTGGCACAGTGGTTAGTACCGTTTCCCAACAATGCTGAGGGCCCCAGGTTCAATTCCATTCTTCGGTGACTACCTGTCTGGAGTTTGTACATTCTCCCCACGTCTGCGTGGGTTTCGTCCGGGTGCTCCAGTTTTCTCCCACAATCCAAAGACGTGCAGGCTAAGTGGATTGGCCACGATAAATTGCCTTTTAAGTTGTGTAGGTTAGATGGATGAGTCATGGTAAAAGTGTAGGGTTACGGGGAGAGGAGGCGGGGAAGAGGGCCTGGGTAAGATAGAACATGGAACATAGAACATTACAGCGCAGAACAGGCCCTTTGGCCCACGATGTTGCGCCGACCAGTTACAAAACAATGACCCACTAGCCTAAACCAATCCCTTTTCATCCATAAACCTATCCACGGATCTCTTAAACGCCCAAACTAGGCGCATTTACAACTGCAGCTGGCAGGGCATTCCAGTCCCTCACCACCCTCTGGGTAAAGATGCTCTGTCAGAGAGTTGCTACAGACTAATTTTGCCAAATGGCCTCTTGCACTGTGGGGATTCTATGATTGGACTTTCAATTCCAGATTTTTTTAATGACTTGAAATTTCATCATCTGTCGTGGTGGAATATAAACCCAGATCGCCAGAGCATTATCCTGGGTCTCTGGATTACTAGACCAACAATAACACCACTTTGCTTCCCCTTGTGTTGTACTCCATCTGAGACCAGATTATATTTTTCAGTGAGGCTGTTTGGGGCATAAGTATTGTTTTTCCACAAAGCACAAGGCAAGGCTGATGGCCTTGCGGTATTGTTGTTAGATTCTTAATCTAATACCCTGGGGACCTGGGTTCAAATCCTGCCACAGCAGACGGTGGAATCTGAATTCAATAAAAAATATCTGGAACTAAGAATCTATCAATGACCATGAAACCATTGCTGATTGTCAGAAAAAACCCTCCTCGTTCACTAATATCTGTTTAGGGAAGGAAATCAACCGTCCTTACCCAGTCTGGCCTACATGTGAATCCAGAGTCATAGCAATGTGGTTGACTCTCAATTGCCTTCTGAAATGGCTCAGCAAGCCATTCAGTTCAGGGGCAACTAGGGATGGGCAATAAATGCTGGCCCGTGTCCCATGAATAAGAAAAAACATGGTAGCTCCTGTCATCACCAGAGCAAGTCAACTCCCACCTTGACCTCCAGCATTCTCTATCCAGGAACCACCCCCCTCGCCGCCCCTTTCCCACCACATCACCCTTCATCCCCCTTCCTGGATGATATTGGAATGGTGTAAGTTAGATGGGCTTTAGATTGGTTTCATAGGTCAGCACAACATTGAGGGCTGAAGGGCCTGTACTGCGCTGTAATGTTCTATATTCCTTGTTGGCATAGTATCACCCACTGACTCCCACTTTCCTCTCGCTCCTTCCACCGCCAACCCCCTCCCTTCCCCCCACCCACTCCCACCCCAACTTCCAATCAGCGTTGAAGGGCTGCAAGGGAAGTGAGACACAGCCTGGAGACACGAGGATGAATCGGCTGTGTTGGTGCTTTCGTCGCTGTCTTTGTTCAGGCACAGTGGTTAGCACTGCTGCCTCACAATGCCAGAGATCCGGATTCGATTCCCGGCCTTGGGTCACTATCTGTGCAGAGTCTGCATGTTCTCCCTGTGTCTGCCTGAGTTTCTTCCGGATGTTCCGGTTTCCTCCCAAAGTTGAAAGATGTGCAGGTTAGGTGGATTGGCCATGGTAAATTGCCCCTTAGTGTCAGGGGGACTAGCTAGAGTAAATGCATAAGGTTGTGGAGATAGGACCTGGATGGGATTGTGGTTGGTGGGCAGACTTGATGGGCCGAATGGCTTCCTCCTGTAGGATTCTACGATTCTATGATTCAACGCAGGCAGTTGTGGGACATTGCTGTCACAAAGACCACAGACAGAGACACTGCTTCTACAGCGAGTGCTCCCCCTGCTGCCACAGTACAAGCAGACACAGCCTCAGAAAAACGCTGTGGGATCCTTCACATTCACCCAGCAAGCAGAGAGGCACAGATCAGATATCATCTCATCAAAAAGCTATGATGCTGATAGTAAGAATATTTGGACAGCACAATGGTTAAACCACTGCCTCACAGCGCCGGGAACCCGGGTTCAATTCCAGCCTGGGGTCACTGTCTGTGTGGAGCTTGCACATTCTCCCCGTGTCTGCGTGGGTTTCCTCCGGGTGCTCCCATTTCCACCTACACTCCAAAGATGTGCAACTTAGGTGGACTGGCCATGCGAAATTGCCCCTTAATGTCCCAGGATATGTAAATTAGATGAATTAGCCATGGTAACTGTGCAGGGTTACAAGGATAGGGTGTGAGAGAGGGCCAGGGTAAGATACTCTGCCAATGAGTTGGTGCAGACTCGATGGGCCAAATGGCCTCTTCTGCACTGTGGGGATTCTATGGAAGCTTCTGGATGCCTCGTTTCCAGTAATGCCTGTTAAATATACCCTGAAACCCTGTGGGATCCTCTGTTGGGTTAGCCCTGTTTGCTTCAGTCGATGCAAAGACTTCATTTTAAGATCTTTCTGCCCACGCAACTAACTCTGCTAAGCTCAACAGTTTCAGCTGGCCTGACTACATGTAGAATCAGAAGGCATGATGGGTTAACTAAAAATTGACTGCATTCCTGAAGGGTACACAATGCAGGCAAACAACAGCATAACACCAACTGCAAGGATTGCTTTTCTGGATGGACACAGCCTGTGAAAAACACTTCCAATAGCGAGATAAAGGTTGAAAAATGTTTTGGTTTCAGAGTATGTGTGTTCAGTTGTTTCAAGATCCAGTTCAGTTCAGTGTGTTCAACCAGGGCCTGGCTTAGAAGCCAGTTTCCAAGTACACTTTCTTTTTGTGCTGTCATTTAATTTTGTTAAGTTCTGTCAATAAAAGAAAAGCATTTTCAAACTCGCACCAAGTGCCGTCCCCTCGAGTTCAAACGAATGAGTGGACCCAACAATCAAACAAGGTGACAGTGAGGTACAGAGTTTAATAAGTCCAGGAACGATCATTCTTCAGGACTATAACATTTGCCGTCGATGTGCCAAACTCAATCCACCGTCTGTGTGGAGTTTGCACGGTAGCACAGTGATTAGCACTGCTGCTTCACAGCTCCAGGGTCCTGGGTTCGATTCCCGGCTCGGGTCTGTGTGGAGTTTGCACATTCTCCTCGTGTCTGTGTGGGTTTCCTCCGGGTGCTCCGGTTTCCTCCCACAGTCCAAAGATGTGCAGGTTATGTTGATTGGCCATGCTAAGAAATTACCCCTTAGTGTCCAGGGATGCGTAGGTTAGAGGGATTAGTGGTATGATATGTAGGGATATGGGGGTAGGGCCTGGGTGGGATTGTGTTCGGTGCAGACTCGATGGGCTGAAGGGCCTCTTTCTGCCACTGTAGGGTTCTATGATTCTATGTGTGAATTAGGTTGATTGGCCATGCTAAATTGGCCCTGGTGTCAGGGGATTAGCAGGGCAAATATGTGGGGTTACGGGATTAGGGCCAGGGTGGGATTGTGGTCAGTGCATACTTGATGGGCCAAATGGCCTCCTTCACTAAGTTCTATGAATCCTTTCTGATGCTGTTTCAGCGATCTGCACTGCAGACACTCATTCAAAATGGGTTTGCTTTCTATATTCAAACGCTGAAGTGGAATTTGAGCCCAGAAACCAGCTGGGCTCAAGAGGCAGGAGTGTTAGAGCTGAGCCACAGCTGACACCCCACTGAATGTTTGGCCTGAGGTTTCGGCTCATAACCTTCTGGTCCAGCGACAAGCCTGCTACAGAGCGGAGTTTGGCACAGTGAATGTTACCGTCCTGAAGAGCGATCTTCCCCGGATTTATTAAACTCTGTACCTCACTGTAAGTGTGCTCGATCAGCTCACTGTCTGCACGGTTCCAGTAATAGTTTTGCAGGGCCAATAGCTGTGACGCAGGCCAGCCGCCAAGCAGTGTCATTCCTGTTCAAGATGTTAGAGGAATGGTGAGAACTGTGACATCTAAGACTCTGCAGTGCTGGAGGCTGTGCTGCAACATTTTGAGAACCGCAAGGCTGAGATTGCCGAGAACGTGATTAATCAATGGAGTGACAGCAGGCCTCAGCACAACCTTCAACTTAACAATTCCCAACAGACGCCCAGCTGCTGCATCAGTGGAAAGATAAACACAGTTAACAGGCAGGGTTTTAGGGCGGCGCAGTGGCACAGTGGTTAGCACTGCTGCCTCACAGCGCCAGGGAGCCGGGTTCAATTCCAGCTTCGGGTGACTGTCTGTGTGGAGTTTGCACGTTCGCCGCGTGGGTTTCCTTCGGGTGCTCCAGTTTCCTCCCACAGTCCAAAGATGTACTGGTTAGGTTGATTGGCCGTGTTAAATTGTCCCTTAGTGACAGGGGGACTAGCTAGGGTAAATATGTGGGATTATGGGAATAGGCCCTGGGTGGGATGGTGGTCAGTGCAGACTCGATGGGCTGAAAGGCCTTCTTCTGCACTGTAGAGATTCTATGATTTTCCAGCTCCCTCACCCCATCCCCTCCCCTATGCCATGTTATCTGGCAGTAGATAACCTCACCATTGGCTGCTGGAAGGGTATTCCAGTCGCATCAATATATCTAGATTTTAAATGGCTCGACTGTCCCACTCTCCGGAAAACCTGCCGCGGGTTCATCGTCGGCTAGACCAGAAAATTCCGCTGGGGGGAAAGGCTGGAAAACCCAATCGTTCAGATCAATGGCCTTTCATCTAACAAAATGTCATCGAATTTCCTACATAACAACAACGACTGCACTTCTAATGGGGTGACATGGTGGTTAGCACTGCTGCCTCATGGCGCCAGGGTCCCAGGTTCGATTCCCAGCTCGGGTCACTGTCTGTGCGGAGTCTGCACGTTCTCCCCATCTCTGCGTGGGTTTCCTCCCGCATTCTGAAAGATGTGCTGGTCAGGTGCATTGACTGAAATAGGTATCAGAGTGTGGTGACTAGGGGAATTTCACAGTAACTTCATTGCAATGTTAATGCAAGCCTTATGTGTGACTAATAACCAAATAAAGTTTTAACTTTTATAGTCCATTATAAGACCAGAAGACTATAAGATATGGGGCCAGATTAGGCCATTTGGTCCATCGAATCTGTACCGCCATGGCTGGTATTATTCTCATCCCCATTCTCCTGCCTTCTCCTCTTATTGATCAAGAATCTATCTATTTCTGTCTTAAAGACACTCAATGACCTGGCCTCCAGAGTCATCTGTGGCAATGAGTTCCACAGATTCACCACCCTCTGGCTGAAGAAACTCCTCCTTATCTCAGTTTTGAAGAAGCATCGCTTCACTCTGAGGCTGCGCCCTCGAGTTCTAGCCTCTCCCACTAGTGGAAACATGTCTACTCTATTTAGGCCTCTGAGTGAACTGTAAGTTTCAATAAGATCCCCCCCCTCATCCTTCTGAACTCCATTGAGTACAGACCCAGAGTCCTCAACCATCTTCAAATTAAAAACCCTTCATTCCTGGGATCATTCTTGTAAACCTCCTCTGGAACCCCTCCTAAACCAGCACGTCCTTCCTTAGGTATAGAGCCCAAAATTGCTCACGATATTCCAAATCATTGTCTGTAAAGTGCTTTGGGATGTCCTGAGATAATAAAAGGCACTACATAAATGCAAGTTTCTTTTAATATCTCCCAACTTTGGGAGTGCAGTTGCAGCGACTATGCAACTAAATACCTTGTCCACACAAGGCACACCATTGATGTTTCCATTGGGACATACATTCAGCAGTGAAACTTTACCCTCTAAGGTAGGAGGAGACCAGCTGTAGCCCAAACAAGAGCAAAAGGCAGAGAAACACAGCAATATTTTTGTTAGGCATTGGTGGGACATGGGTATCACTGGCTGGCCAGCATTTATTGCCCATCCCCAGTTGCCTTTTGGCGGGCACTTAAGAATCAATCACATTACTGTGGTTCTGGACTCACACGTAGGCCAAATTGGGTAAGGATGGTAGATTTTCCTTCCGTAAAGGACATTAGTGAACCAGATGGGTTTTTATGACAATCTATAATAGTTTCAAGATCATCAGTGAATTAATTCCAGATATTATTTTATTGAATTCAATTCCATTATCTGCCGTGGCAGGATTTGAATTCAAGTCCTGAGGGCATTCACTGAGTTTTTGGATTAATAGTTTAGCGATAATGTCGCTAGGCCATTTCCTCTCCAATAACGCTACTTGAGCATTAAGGCAGACTATAATGGACGATAGGTTTAATTAAGTGTCTGATAAATATAAGGCAAAACAATCATGACTACATATGCCCTATAGCCTGGTAAAACAACCCGGCTTGGGTTCAGCAAAGCCCAAGAATTGGAGTTATTGACATGGGAGAATAACAAGTGGCTACAACCATAAGACCATCATTCGTAGGAGCAGAATTAAGCCACTCAGCTGATATTTTCCTCATCCTCATTCTTCTGCCTTTTCCCCATAACCCCTGATCCCCTTATTAATCAAGAACCTATCTATCTCAATCTTAAAGACACTCAATGACCTGGCCTCCACAGCCTTCTACGGCAAAGAGTTCACCACTTTCTGGCTGAAGAAATTCCTCCTCATCTCTGTTTTAAAGGATCGTCCCTTTAGCCTGAAGTTGTGTCCTCTGGCTCTTGTTTTTCCTACTACTGGAAACATCCTCTCCACGTCCACTCTATCCAGGCCTTGCAGTATCCTGTAAGTTTCAATTAGATCCTCCCTTATCCTTCTAAACTCCAAAGAGTACAGACCCAGAGTCCTCAAGCATTCCTCATACGGCAAGTTCCTCAATCCAGGGATCATTCTTGTGAATCTCCTCTGGACCCTTTCCAGATGGCTTCTGTTTTTAAAATGTTGACAAGATCTGATGGCTTGCAGTTAGACAGGATAATTAAATTGGATAAGGACGTGCAGCTTTTCCCCATTGCAATCACCAATGCTCCCTTTAAAATGTCACTGTCCCGCACACCACACTTTCTCAATACGCAGAACATTTACATTTTTTAATGCAGATCTTAAGGGAAACAATGGTGGCCACATTTCAAAAAGAAGTACATCATTGGTTATAAAGCATTCTGAGACACCCTGGGGTCATGAAAGGCACAATATAATTGCAAGCTTCTTCTTTTAGAAGTAATACTTAATGAAGGCTTAACAAGGTGTGGGCTTCTTTAATTCTGGCACAGTATGTAAAAGGTTAGCTTCACATACATATAGCATGTTTTAGCCTAATTTGTTACATCTTGTTATAAATCGTCATTCAGAAAACTTATTTCTACTTCATAATCGTTAATTAGAATCATAGAATCCCTACAGTGTAGAAAATGTCATTAGGCCTACTGAGTCTGCACTGACTCACTGACAGAGTATCTTAACCAGACCCTAACACCTGCCCTATCCCCGTTCCCCGACATACTTACCACGGTTAAAGCCAATGCTGTTTGGTGCACTATAGATTGTGTAATGGCTTCAACAAGGTGGCTAAATTTGAGAGGAATTTGCCATAGTAGTTGACTAGACCTAAAAATGACCTTAATTGCGTCACAGTTGTTGGGCGGCAGGGTAGCACAATGATTAGCACAGCTACTTCATAAAGCCAAGAAGCCAGGTTCGATTCCAGCCTCAGGTCACTGTCTGTGTGGAGTCTGCACATTCTCCCCATGTCTGCGTGGGTTTCCTCCAGGTGCTCTGGTTTCTTCCCACAGTCCAAAGATGTGCGGGTTAGGTTGGTTGGCCATGCTAAAATTGTCCCTTAGTGTCAGAGGGATTAGCATGTGAATATATGGGGTTGCTGAGTTAGGGAAAGGGTGGATTTGTTGTTGGTGCAGATTTGATGGGCCGAATGGGTTTCATCTGCACTGTATGGATTCTGTGGAGCTTCAGTCTTTTTTGGTGATTTATGTAGTCCTTTGTTATCAAAAACCTGACCCTAGTGCTGTATCAAAGTTGGGAAAACAATCTCACTTCTCTTTCTTGACACCTACCCCCACCTACCATTTAATTGGACTGGGTTGTGAGTGGGTGGGAAGGTGGTAGGTTAGCCAATTCATATTTTTCATATCCCATCCACCCCAGTCGCAATATGCCCTGTAAGATAGTTAGGGGAGAGCTATCATAAGATCCTGTGTTCTTGTTTATTCATTCGTGGGACATGGGCATCACTGGTTGGCCAGCATTTATTGCCCACCCATCACTCGCTGCTGGGGGAGGTAGTTGGAAGCAGATATGACAGTGAATATTAAGGGGCATCTTCATAAACACATGAAAAGGATGGGAATAGAGGGATACGGTCCCCGGAAGGGTAGGGGGTTTTAGTTCAGTCAGGCAGCACAGTCCGAGCAGGCTTGGAGGGCCGAAGGGCCTGTTCCTGTGCTATAATTTTCTTTGTTCTTTGTAATTGCCTGAAGGCAGTTGAGAGACAACCACATCGCTGCGGCTCTGGAGTCACATGTAGGCCAGACCAGGCAAGGATGGCAAATTTCCTGCCCAAAAGATGAATCAGATGGGGCTTTCAGACAATCAATAATGGTATCATGACAGCTCAGAGACTATCTCTGTTGCTGTGCGGACACATGGATTTGGGCCTGTGTCCGTGGGAGTTTGCGCGTTCTCCCCATGGTTGCGTGGGTTTCCTCCGGGTACTCCGGTTTCCTCCCACATCCCAAAAATGTGCTTTTAGGCTGATTGATTGGGTAACAAATTGTCCCTATTTTGGACCTCCCTGATCCTCACACATTAGGCATAGACTAGAATCATGAATAGGTCACTGACCATGGGACGGCGGCGCGGGCTCGTTGGGCCGAAGGGCCTGTTTCCCGTGCTGTGTTGTTCTTTGTTCTTTGTTTCATGGTCATCAGTAAATTCTTAATTCCAGATTTTTTTTCCTTCAGTGAATTCATATTCCTCTATTTGCCATGAGTGGGATTTGAACCCAAGTCCCTAGCTGAGTGTATGGATTAATTATCTAGCTATAATATCACTAGACCATCATCTCCCCACAGCCTTTCACCATTTTGTTCAGATTAGCTGTTTTGACCAGGGAATAATTAAGCACAATTACACACTGTAAAGTTACAGCCTATCCACAGGTTCAATCTGACACTGTATTACAATTGCAGTAAATAAGTGTGCAAATAGTACTTTCTTTTAACCTGAGCTGCGAAGCAAATTATGCAAACAAAATTAATAAAATAAATTCCAGCAGCAAAAAAATAGTGACGGCAAAATCCCGAGATGAATCACTTCTAGAAGCTGAGAGATTGGGTTTCTATCAAGGTCCCTGATGTTTCTGCTGCTTCTCCGGGACTTCAATGGATTTTTGTGCCAAAGTTTAATCGAGTGTATCGAGAATCCTCACCCACAGAAACTTTAGTCTCACAATGTGACTACCTTCTCTGAGATTTTACACAAGACAGTGTTGGGTTGGATGAACCTAGGATGGAGCAGAGATTCATAAAACCTTTATTTAATCAATCTTGTCGTGTCAAAAAAGGGATTTAATTCTTCAACTTTGCACGGTTGTCACGGTTGCACTGCTCCCTCACAGCACCAGGGACCCGGGTTCGATTCTGGCCTCGGGTGACTGTCTATGCAGAGTCTACACATTGTCTGCATGGGTTTCCTCCGGGTGCTCCAGTTTCCTCCCACACTCCAAAGATGTGTGGGTTAGCTTGATTGGCCATGCTAAATTGTCCCTTAGTGTTGGGTAGGTTAGCAGGGTGAATACATGGGTTTATGGGGATAGGGCTTGAGTGGGATTGTTGTCAGTGTAGGTTCGATGGGCCGAAATGGCCACCTTCTGCATTGTAGGGATTCAATGAAGAGAAATAAAACTGGTGATAGTGAGTCAACACCTTTTTTTCATCAATCCTGTTTTTTTTAAATTTTCTCGCATTTATTGTGATGAGGCCCAAGGTTCTCAAGCAGCTACTACATCATTGCAGATGTCACCAGAATTGCGTCAAGTTTAGGGGGATCGTGAAAATTAAGACCATTAATTATATGTAGGTTGCATTCAAAACAGAAGGGTGAGCCGTGTACAGACTTTAATTTTGTGATACTAAACCTTAAAAATAACTCCCCTTTTACGTCAACGCCCCCCTCCACTTCCTGAGCCCCAAAACCCTTCCCCCATACACTGCAAACTCACTTCCCAACACTGTCTCCAACTTTCCCTCACCCACCTATACCCACTCTGCATCCTCGTCCAACGCCCTCCAACCTCTTTCCCATCCGCAATCCAACCTTCCCCTAACCCCTACAAAGTTAAAGTTTGTTTATTAATGTCACAAGTAGGCTTACATTAACACTGCACTGAAGTTTTTTGAGAAAATCCCCTAGTCGCCACACTCTGGCGCCTGTTTGGGTACACTGAGGGAGAATTTAGCATGGTCGATGCACCTAACCAGCATGTCTTTTGGATTGTGGGAGGAAACTGGAGCACCTGGAGGAAACCCACACAGACACAGGGAGAACGTGCAAACTCCACACAGACAGTGACTCAGAGCGGGAATCGAACCCAGGTCCTTGACACTGTGAAGCAGCAACGCCAACCACTGTGCCACCTTTCCTTCCCCCCATCTCCAAACCATTCTCCCCCTTACTCTTCCAAACAGCGTTCAGCCCCTCCTTTCTCTCCCATTCACCTCCAATCTCCCTCGGAACCCTCTCTCCAAACTCCCCCATCCCCCATAAACCCTATTGACTCTATCAAGGTCCCTGATGATTTTGAATCCCTCTATCAAATCTCCTCTCAGCCCTTTCTTCTCCAAGGAAAAAGTCCCAACTCTCCAATCTACCTTCATTATTCAGGGTTCTCATCCTTGGATCCATTCTCATGAACCTTTTCTGAGTTCTCTCTAATTTTGTTTCTATTCATTCATGGGACACGAGTGTTGCTGGAAGGTCAGCATTTATTGCCCATCCCTAGTTGCCCAAGAGCAGCTGAAAGTTAACCACATCACTGTGGCTCTGGACTAACATGTAGGCCAGACCAGGTAAGGATTTCCTTCCCTAAAGGACATTAGTGAACCATTTCTGACAATGGTTTCATGGTCATCAGTAGATTCTTAATTCCAGAATTTTTTTAATATTAAATTCAAATTCTACCATCTGCCACAGTGGGATTTGAACCCAGTTTCTGGATTAAAAGTTTAGCGATAATGCTACTAGGCCATCGTCTCCCCAAAAGTTGAGACCATTGCAAATGCTTTGGACCCTACAAGCAAGCAGGAAGCCTGTTAGGACTCATCGGATACAGAAATTGCTTCATGCTTGACCTTGTTCTGTTCTCTGCCCCTTTTTGCAGTCTGACAAAAACAGACAGCCGAGTGGGAGCAGACCACTTTGCACAAACAGGCTCTACACCAGGCCAAACGATGGCTGTCAGCAATGTGACCCTGAGAAAACCACACACCTAGTCATGGATGCAATCCCGGTTGGCATAGGCGCAGTTCTTGTCAAAAAGACGTGGAAAGCAATCCGTTAACAGCTAGCCGATTGCTAACATCCACCCAACAACTGAATCTGCAAATAGAGAAGTACTCCCAATCATGTGGGGACTTCTGACACTTTCCTTCCCATTTCTATGGAGGAAAGTTTGAGGGTATTACGGATCAGAGGCCACTAGCAAATTTGTTCAACAATCCATATCACAAACTATCTACTTGAATAGAGAATTGAGTACGAGTTCCATGTTGAATATCAGCCAGACAGGCTCAACCCAGCGGATGACTTATTGCAACATCCATTGACATAGAACATGGAACATAGAACATTACAGCACAGTACAGGCCCTTCAGCCTTCAATGTTGTGCCGATCAGTGGAACAAATCTAATGAGCCTCTAACCTAAACTATTCCAATATTATCCATATGCCTATCCAACATTGACAACAGTCAGTTCTATTAATGGTGAGGAAAATGGTGTCAAACAACACCGTAATTCTGTAAGCCTAAATATAGAAATATAGAAACATAGAACATAGAACACCACAGCACAAACAGGCCCTTCGGCCCACGAGTTGCGCCGATCACATCAACACCTATCTATAACCCCCAATCCCATAAAACCCCATATACTCATCCAGAAGTCTTTTAAAAGACCCCAGCGAGTTCGCCTCCACCACCACTGACGGCAGCCAATTCCATTCACTCACCACCCTCTGAGTGAAAAACTTACCCCTAACATCACTTCTGTACTTTCCTCCCCGCAAGTTAAATCTGTGTCCTCTCGTAGCGACCATTTCAACCCGGGGAAATAGCCTCTGAGAATCCACCCTATCCATTCCTCTCAACATTTTATAAACCTCTATCAGGTCGCCTCTCAACCTTCGTCTCTCCAGGGAAAAGAGACCCAGTTCCCTCAACCTAACTTCATAAGGCATGCCTCTCAGTCTAGGCAACATCCTTGTAAATCTCCTCTGTACCCTTTCAACAGCTTCTACGTCTTTCCTATAGTGAGGCGACCAGAACTGCACACAGTACTCCAAGGCCTGACAAGGGTCTTATAAAGTTGCAGCATTACCTCCCGATTCCTAAACTCAATCCCTCGATTAATGAAGGCCAGTACACCATACGCCTTCTTGACCACCTCTTCCACCTGCGAGGCCGATTTAAGAGTCCTGTGGACCCGGACCCCAAGATCCTTCTGCTCTTCAACACTACTAAGACTCCTGCCCTTGATAGTGTACTCGTTCATCCCGTTGGTTCTGCCAAAATGGACGACTAGAAACATAGAAACTAGAAACAGGAATAGGCCATTTGGCCCTTTGAGCCTACTCCACCATTCATTTTAATCATGACTGATCATCAAATTCAATATCCTGACCCCCTTCCCCCCATATCCCTTGATCCCTTTAGCTCCAAGAGCTATATCTAATTTCTTCTTGAAATCACACAATGTTTTGGCCTCAATTACATTCTGTGATAGTGAATTCCACACATTCACTACCCCCTGGATGAAGAAATTTCTTCTCACCTTCGTTCTATTGCTGAATAGACTGGGCTTGTACTCGTTAAAGGGGGGGGAGCAGTTTAGAACAGAGTTGAGGAGGAATTTCTTCACTCAAAGGGTAGTGAATCTCTGGAATTCTCTGTCCGTTGAAGTGGTGGAGGCTGCCTCGCTAAATATATTTAAGACGCGGGCAGATAGGTTTTTGGTAGGCAAGAGGATTAAAGGTTATGGGGAGAGGGCGGGAAGGTGGAGCTGAGCCACGACAGATCAGCCATGATCTTGTTGAATGGCGGGGCAGGCTCAAAGGGCTAGATGGCCTACTCCTGCTCCTATTTCTTATGTTTTTATGTTCTTATTATAAAAGGTTTACCCCTTATCCTCAAATTATGACCCCTAGTTCTGAACTCCCCCACCATTGAGGACATTCTTTCTGAATCTACTCTGTCTAACCCTGTTAGAATTTTACAAGTTTCTATGAGATCCCCTCTCACTCTTCTAAACTCCCATGAATTTAATCCTAACCAACTTAGTCTCTCCTCATATGACAGACCTGCCATCCCAGGAATCTGCCTGCTAAACCTTCACTGTGCTCCCTCTATAACAAGGACATCCTTCCTCAGATAAGGACACCAAAACTGTACACACTATTCCAGTAAAAAGTCTGACAACACCTGGTTTTAGTCCAACCGATTTATTTGATAGTAAATGCACAAGCTTTCGGGTTAGTCCCTTCGTCAGGTGAATGGAGAGTTCTGGCCTCAGACAGAGCATATAAAGCACAGACAGTTTAGAGATTACTGATTAGAATGTGAATCTTTACACCTAACCTGCTGTTCAAGACCTGAAGTGGCTGATAATGTGAGTGGAAGGAGCACTGATCACAGGTTAAAGAGATGTGTATTGTCTCCAGACAGCACAGTGAGTGAGGTTTTGCAAACCCAGGCAAGTGTTGGGGGTTACAGATAGTGCAACATGACTATCTGTGCAACAATAAAACAAGCTGAGGTCTTACAGCTATAGACTGACAGGTATAGAGTGTATAGTGTATAGGGTGGCATGGTAGTAGAGTGGTTAGCACTGCTGTTTCACAGCACCAGCGACCTGGGTTCAATTCCCAGCTTAAGTCACTGCCTGTGTGGAGTCTGCATGTTCTCCCCATGCCTGCGTGGGTTTCCTCCGGATGCTGTTTTCCTCCCACAGTCCAAAAGACGTGCTGGTTAGTGAATTGGCCATGCAGAATTTTTCCTCAGCGTACCCAGACAGGCGCCAGAGTGTGGTGACTGTGGGGATTTTCACAGTAACTTCATTGCGGTGTTAATGCAAGCCTAGTTGTGGCACAAATAAATAAACTTCCAAACTATGTACCTGTAGCGGTATCAAGCAACATAACTGGAAGAACATTTGCAAACAACACTGCACTGTCTTCACAATGTTCCAAAATGAGCTCAGTGTTACAATCTGATCTAATGTTGTACTACAGCCACATTGTTATTCCACACTCGCTGAATTAGAGTTGTCGGTACATCACATGAAGGTTACCAGGGAATTGTCAAAACCAAACACCTCCTTCACTTCCCTGAAATTGACCACACGACAGAACACAAAATCAAACTGTGCTTGTCATGTCAGGCAACCACAAAGTCAAATTGTCTCCATCTCCTCAAGTTGTCTGAACGGCTTCCAGAACTGCGGATTGAAGTGAGTATTGATTTTGCAGACCGTCACTGATGACTACAACAGATTCCTTCTCCTGGAGACTGTTACATTAACTCCTGTGAAGTGATTTGGAAGGAGGGAAAAGAAAGAATACATTTGCAAAGCAGTGCAGTTGTAGGGGGGGGGCTGAGGGTTTAGGTGCATCAGTTCATATTAAATAACAATATGTCTATTAATTAAGATAATGCAGTGATAAAACTCACTACAAAAAAAGACAAGGGTTGCCAAGTTAAAATATTTCATCACAAAATCCAAGGCAAACAAAATGAAGAAAACAAAAAAGCAGCACATATTCAGTCACATTGAACATAGAACATAGAACATTACAGCACAAACAGGCCCTTCGGCCCTCGAGTTGCGCCGATCGCATCAACCCCACCAATCTATAGACCTATCTATAACCCCCAATCCCATTAAACCCCATATACTCATCCAGAAGTCTTTTAAAAGACCCCAGCGAGTTCGCCTCCACCACCGACGACGGCAGCCGATTCCATTCACTCACCACCCTCTGAGTGAAAAACTTACCCCTAACATCACCTCTGTACTTCCCTCCCCGCACCTTAAATCTGTGTCCTCTCGTAGCGACCATTTCAACCCGGGGAAATAGCCTCTAAGAGTCCACCCTATCTATTCCTCTCAACATTTTATAAACTTCTATCAGGTCGCCTCTCAACCTTCGCCTCTCCAGGGAAGAATCCCAGCTCCCTCAACCTATCTTCATAAGGCATGCCTCCCAGTCCAGGCAACATCCTTGTAAATCTCCTCTGCACCCTTTCAATAGCTTCTACGTCTTTCCTATAGTGAGGCGACCAGAACTGCGCACAGTACTCCAAATGAGGCCTGACGAGGGTCCTGTAAAGTTGCAGCATTACCTCCCGACTCCTAAACTCAATCCCTCGATTAATGAAGGCCAGTACACCATACGCCTTCTTGACCACCTCCTCCACCTGCGAGGCCGATTTAAGAGTCCTGTGAACCCGGACCCCGAGATCCTTCTGCTCTTCAACGCTACTAAGACCCCTGCCCTTAATAGTGTACTCGTTCATCCCGTTGGTTCTGCCGAAATGGACTACTACACATTTATCCGCGTTGAAGTCCATCTGCCACTTCTCCGCCCATTCCTGCATCCTATCTATGTCCTGCTGCAACTTTTGACATCCTTCCAGACCATCCACAACACCGCCGACCTTCGTGTCATCAGCGAACTTGCTAACGCATCCCTCCACTTCCTCATCCAGGTCATTTATGAAAATGACAAACAACAAGGGTCCCAGAACAGATCCCTGGGGCACCCCACTGGTGACTGACCTCCATTCCGAAAAAGACCCATCCACAACCACTCTCTGCCTTCTGCAGGCAAGCCAGTTCTGGATCCACAAGGCCAAAGGCCCTTGGATCTCATGCCCTCTCACCTTCTCAAGAAGTCTTGCATGGGGGACCTTATCAAAAGCCTTGCTGAAGTCCATGTACACTACGTCCACGGCACTTCCTTCGTCAATGTGTTCAGTCACATTATCGAAGAACTCAACTAGGCTCGTAAGGCACGACCTGCCCTTGACAAATCCATGCTGACTATTCCTGATCATGTCAAACCTCTCCAAATGCTTGTAAATCTTGTCCCTCAGAAGCCTCTCCATCAGCTTACCAACCACTGAGGTCAGACTCACCGGGCGGTAATTTCCCGGGCTATCTCTGTTCCCTTTCTTGAAAATAGGGACTACATCCGCAATCCTCCAATCTTCCGGAACCTCTCCCGTCTCCATTGATGACGCAAAGATCATCGCCAAGGGCTCTGCAATCACTTCCCTGGCCTCCCACAGTATCCTGGGGTACATCCCATCTGGTCCCGGCAACTTATCTACCTTGATAGAATTCAAAAGTTCTAACACATCCTCCTCCTTAATGTCCACGTACTCAATCTTTTCCACCTGCTGCAAGACCATAGCAAGATCTCCCAAATCAGCTTCCTCTGTGAATACTGAGGCAAAGTACTCATTAAGCACCTCCGCCATTTCTTCTGGTTCTACACAGACCTTTCCCCCTTCATCTTTTATAGGTCCTATCCTTTCCCTTCTCACCCTCTATAAAAATGTATACTGACTGAGAGAACCCTTTATGAAGCACACAGTATTCTGGGCTTTAGTAAGGGCACAGAGTACAAGAGCAAAGAGGTGATGCTGAAATTATATAAGACACTAGTTCAACCTCAGCTGGAATATTGTGCCCAGTTCTGGTCACAGTGCTTTAGGAGGAATGGTGTGGAGGTGCCAGCGTTAGACTGTGGTGCGCACAATAAGAAGTCTCACATCACCAGGTTAAATTTGGTAGCGTTTATTTGGTAGCGTGAGCTTTCTGCCCATCAGGAAATCACACCTCCTTTGACAGCATATTCCAGCAATTTACTACCCTCTGTGTAAAAAACCTGCCTTTATACATAGAAACTAGAAGCAGGAGTAGGCCATTCAGGCCTTCCAGCCTTCTCCGCCATTCATTTTGATCATGGCTGATCATCGAATTCAATATCCTGATCCCCCCTCCCCCCACCCCATATCTCATGATCCCTTTAGCCCCAAGAGCTATACCTAATTTCTTCTTAAAATCACACAAAGTTTTGGCTTTAATTACATTCTGTGGCAGTGAATTCCACACATTCACCACCTTCTGGGTGAAGAAATTTCTCCTCACCCCAATTCTAAAAGCTTTACCCCTTATCCTCAAACTATGACCCCTAAACTTTCCCCATTTTACTTTGAACCTAGTAATTGATATTTCACCCCTGGGAAAAAGACTCCAGCTATCCATTCTATTTATGCCTCTCATAATTTTGTACACTTCTATCAGATCATCCTTCAGCATCTGATATTCAAATGAAAACAAACCAATTTGCCTAATCTCTCCTCATATCTCATCCCCTTCAAACCAGGAAACATCCTGGTAAACCTTAAATCGTTTATTCAACACTGGGGCATATTGGGAGCAAGTTACACACAGCACTTATCAGTTGACTGTTACTAGTGAAGCAGTTACCATTCAATTCAAAATGTGGTCATATGTGTAGGAATCACTTATGTGACAGCAATCATGACCAGATCTGTTGCTGTGAGAGAACTGATAAGCATGTCTCCTTCTTCAGATTTGGCATTAAATATAAGAACATAAGAACATAAGAAATAGGAGCAGGAGTAGGCCATCTAGCCTTTCGAGCCTGCCCCGCCATTCAATAAGATCATGGCTGATCTGTCGTGGCTCAGTTCCACCTTCCCGCCCTCTCCCCATAACCCTTAATCCCCTCTCTTATCAAAAACCCATCAACCCGCTTCTTAAAAATGTTTAGCGAGGCAGCCTCCACCACTTCAACGGGCAGAGAATTCCAGAGATTCACCACCCTTTGAGTGAAGAAGTTCCTCCTCAACTCTGTTCTAAACCGCCCCCCCTTTATCTTGAGGCTGTGCTCCCTCGTCCTACTGTCCTTTTTGAGCGGGAAGAGTCTCTCCACCTCTATCCTATCCATCCCATTCATCATCTTATATGTCTCAATGAGATCTCCCCTCATTCTTCTAAACTCTAACGAGTACAAGCCTAGTTTATTCAGCCTCTCCTCATAGCTCAATCCCCTCAACTCCGGTATCAGCCGAGTAAACCTCCTCTGCACTCCCTCCAGGGCCAAAATATCCTTGCGCAGGTGCGGCGCCCAAAACTGCACACAATACTCCAGCTGCGGCCTCACCAATGCCCTATACAGCTGCGGCAAGACCTCCCTACTTTTATATTCAATCCCCCTCGCTATGAAGGCCAGCATCCCATTCGCCTTCCTGACCACCTGCTGCACCTACAAGTTGGGTTTTTGCGACTCATGCACAAGGACCCCGAGGTCCCTCTGCACCGTCGCCTGCTGCAGTTTTTCGCCCCGTAAGTAATAGTCCTTCCTACCATTCCTCCTACCAAAGTGGACCACCTCACACTTGCCAACATTAAATTCCATTTGCCATTTCCTGGCCCATTCGCCCAGCCTATCTAGATCCTTCTGCAGAATCATAGTGGGTGAAAGGAGGACAATGCAAGGGTCCATTGACCTCAAGTGGGATTTTCTGGATTTGGGCTGAGTGCTGCCAGGAACTCCCACCCAACGTTTTGGCCTCAGCTACTTTCTGTGGTAGTGAATTCCTCACATTTACCACCCTCTGGGTGAAGAAATTTCTCTTCACCTCAGTTCTAAAAGATTGAAAGGTTCTAAAAGAAAGGGAAGTTGGGGGGGGGGGGGATTAAGAGAGTCAGTAATGTCTATGGGGGCTAGGAGGAGGAATAACCCGGCTGGGGGGCAATGTGGCAGGGAACCGCAGTCTATCATTTTTGTCTGCACATGCGCAGTTGGAAGCGCCAATCGGAGCTGCAGTGGTTGGGGCACGTTAAGCTCCACCCACTTGTGAAACACTATTTGGAATCACCGATATTTTCTCAGTCGGTGTGCGTATGGGGGTTGCCTGAGAACAGGTCTAAAAATCAGATCTGAAACACTCCCAGTTTCAGGTCTGCCCAGCAAAATGATAAAATAGAGCCTGCAGGGTGGATTTTTCACATCCTACCCGCCACAGGAATTGTAGTGGGCAGGACAGGACCATGCAAAGATCTGTTGACTTCAGGCAAGATTCTCCGATTTTGAGATGGGCACAGCCAGAAAATCCCGCCCTATAACTAGAAAAGCAATAGTGACCTTGGAGAGACAACCTTGGAGCTTTGTGTTTTTTTTATTTCCCTTTTTACTTACTCAGCTTCACCAAAGTCAGATTTGGCTGCTGGTTGCCTCAAGCAGATGCCACACTGTTCAATTGTCTTGTGGCTCCTTGCTTTTACCAAGCTAAAGAGACTTTTCCCCAAGTGCCAATTACAAGGCTGGTAACAGGTTCAAGGTGAGAGAGGGAAAGTTTAAAGGAGATGCGTGGGGGGGGAAGTTTTTCATGCAGGGAGTGGTGAGTGCCTGGAGTGCGCTGTCAGAGGAGGTGATGGAAGCAGGGACATTAAGAACATAAGAACATAAGAAATAGGAGCAGGAGTAGGCCATCTAGCCCTTCGAGCCTGCCCCGCCATTCAATAAGATCATGGCTGATCTGTCGCTGCTCAGTTCCACATTCCCGCCCTCTCCCCATAACCCTTAATCCCCTCTCTTATCAAAAACCCATCAACCCGTTTCTTAAAAATATTTAGCGAGGCAGCCTCCACCACTTCAACGGGCAGAGAATTCCAGAGATTCACCACCCTTTGAGTGAAGAAGTTCCTCCTCAACTCCGTTCTAAACCGCCTCCCCTTTATCTTGAGGCTGTGCCCCCTAGTCCTACTGTCTTTTTTGAGCGGGAAGAGTCTCTCCACCTCTATCCTATCCATCCCATTCATCATCTTATACGTCTCAATGAGATCTCCCCTCATTCTTCTAAACTCTAACGAGTACAAGCCTAGTTTATTCAGCCTCTCCTCATAGCTCAATCCCCTCAACTCCGGTATCAGCCGAGTAAACCTCCTCTGCACTCCCTCCAGGGCCAATATATCCTTGCGCAGGTGCGGCGCCCAAAACTGCACACAGTACTCCAGCTGCGGCCTCACCAATGCCCTATACAGCTGTAGCAAGACCTCCCTACTTTTATATTCAATCCCCCTCGCTATGAAGGCCAGCATCCCATTCGCCTTCCTGACCACCTGCTGCACCTGCAAGCTGGGTTTTTGCGACTCATGCACAAGGACCCCGAGGTCCCTCTGCACCGTCGCCTGCTGCAGTGTATAAGTGTATTAACAGCGTATAAGAGGCATCTGGATGGGTGCATGAATAGGGAGAGATTAGAGGGATATGGAGTGAATTAATGGCAATCTTTTTTTTATTAAGTTTGGGCATTCGAGGCTTGGAGGGCCAAAGGGCCAGTTCCTGTGCTGTACTTTTCTTTGTTCCTTGTTCATGAAGGTGGTTGTATTATATATTGTGTTTTACTCTGGTATTTGTAACTTTTGCCACAATTCTACCGACCCGCCCACCATGGAAGCGGATCTAGCGAGGGACGGACAGTGGAAATGTCCTCAGGTGGGATTTTCCGGTCTCGTTCAAGGCCATAAAATCCCACCCATAATCATTTAACTCAGGTGTAAGTATTTCAAAAACATCTTCTAAATCTCAACCGCCTCAGTGGAAAATTAAGGCCTTTTGTCTTTAAGTTTAAGTTTATTCATTAATATCACAAATAAGCTGACAATGAAGTTACTGTGAAAATCCTTTAATTGCCACACTCTGGTGCCTGTTCGGGCACACTAAAGGGGAATTTAGCACGGTCAAGTCACCTAACCAGCGCGTCTTCCGGACTGTGGGATGAAACCCACGCAGACATGGGGAGAATGTGCAGACTCTGCACAGTCAGTGACCCAAGCCAGAAATCGAACCCGAGTCTCTGGCACTGTGAGGCAGCAGTGCTAACCACTGTGCCTCCGTGTTATCCTTCAATAAGATTATGGCTGACCTTCTTCCTGACTTTCTTTAGATTCTCTCAAAATCCTATGATCAATCAAGTCACATAGTCACATACTGAATATCCACAGTTTTCTGGGGTAGAGAGCTCCAAAGATACATAACCCTCCAAGTGAAGATAACCAAGATGTATCATTCTCCTAACATATGAAACATTCAAAGAAAAGCCACGCTCTGAATGTTGAAAAAAGTTTGACCCAATAGATACAGAAACAGACATAATGTTCCAATAATAAATAAACACAGAAAACATTTAGAAATTTGTTGACAGATAAAATCTTCCTCAGGGACTTGTGTTGGAAAAATCTCTGTATGAATCGACGGAGTGACTGACTGTCCCAAAGGAGAAAACTCTCTCGCACGAGAGTAAATGTATAAATAGACACAATCCAGCAATCAATGATGTTTAATTGAATACAACTAAATGCAGATCTGACCAGACACCTCATAATTAATTAACCACTTACCAGCTTCAGGTAAAATATCATCTCATCATATTACCAGAAGGAAGTGGATGCTTTGGAGAGAGTACAGAAATGGTTTACCCAGGATATTGCCTGGTCTGGAGGGTATTAGTTATGAGGAGAGGTTGGATAAACTCAGTTTGTTCTGACTGGAATGACGGTGGTTGAGGGGTGACCTAAAAGAGGTCTAGAAAGATAATGAGTGGCATGGACAGAGTAGACAGTCAAATGCTCTTTCCTAGAGTAGAAAAGTCAAATACTAGGGGACAAGCTTAAGGTGCGATGGGAAAAGTTTAGAGGAGATAGAACATAGAACACTACAGCACAAACAGGCCCTTCGGCCCACGAGTTACGCCGATCACATCAACACCTACCAACCTACAGACCTATCTATAACCCTCAATCTCATTAAACCCCATATACTCATCCAGAAGTCTTTTAAAAGACCCCAGCGAGTTCGCCTCCACCACCACTGACGGCAGCCGATTCCATTCACTCACCACCCTCTGAGTGAAAAACTTACCCCTAACATCACTTCTGAACTTCCCTCCCTGTACCTTAAATCTGTGTCCTCTCGTAACAACCATTTCAACCCGGAGAAATAACCTCTGAGAGTCCACCCTATCTATTCCTCTCAACATTTTGTAAACTTCTATCAGGTCGCCTCTCAACCTTCGCCTCTCTAGGGAAAAGAGTCCCAGCTTTCTCAACCTAACTTCATAAGGCATGCCTCCCAGTCCAGGCAACATCCTTGTAAATCTCCTCTGTACCCTCTCAATAGCTTCTACGTCTTTCCTATAGTGAGGCGACCAGAACTGCGCACAGTACTCCAAATGAGGCCTGACAAGGGTCCTGTAAAGTTGCAGCATTACCTCCCGACTCCTAAACTCAATCCCTCGATTAATGAAGGCCAGTACACCATACGCCTTCTTGACCACCTCCTCCACCTGCGAGGCCGATTTAAGAGTCCTGTGGACCCGGACCCCGAGATCCTTCTGCTCTTCAACGCTACTAAGACCCCTGCCCTTAATATGGTTTTATTTTAGGCAGGCATCACGATCGACACAGGCTTGCAGGGCCGTACTGTCCTTTATTCTTTATTACAAACGGTGTGGTTCTTATAAGCAGCAGAGTGGTCAGCACAGCTGCCTCAGAGCGCCAGGGACCTGGTTTCAATTCCCGGCTTGAGTCACTGTCTGTCTGTGAGGCGTTTGCACATTCTCCCTGTGTCTGCGTGGGTTTCCTCTGGGTGCTCCAGTTTCCTCCCACAGAGCGAAAGAGGTGCATTGGCCATGTTAAATTCTCCCTCAGTGTACCCGAACAGGCGCTGGAATGTGGCGACTAGGGGATTTTCACTCTAACTTCATTGCAGTGTTAACGTATGCCTATTTGTGACACTAATAAATAAATAAAGTAAATTTGAGTTGCAGTTGTTTCATGAAGGGAAGGTCATGAAGAGTTCTTGAAGGCCATGTTCGACTAATTTGGTGGAATTCTTTAAGAACATTACATGTGCAGTGGACATTGGAGAACCTGTGGATGTGGTTGTATCTGGATTTCCAGAAGGCATTTGACGTGGTATCGCACCAGTGTTACATAAGATAAAGGTGCACGGTGTTACGGGTAATGTATTAGCTAGGATGGAGAAAGCTAGCACGAGGGGGCATGACTTTAAATTAAGGGGGGGTAGTTATAGGACTGATGTCAGGGGTAGGTTCTTTACCCAGAGGGTGGTGAGGGACTGGAATGCTCTGCCAGCTGCAGTTGTAAATGCACCTAGTTTGGGGGCGTTTAAGAGATCTGTGGATATGTTTATGGATGAAAAGGGATTGGTTTAGGCTAGTGGGTCATTGTTTTGTAACTGGTCGGAGCAACATCGTGGGCCGAAGGGCCTGTTCTGCACTGTAATGTTCTATGTTCTATGTTCTATGGATAGAGGATTGGTTACCTAACAGAAAACAAAGAGTGGGGCTAAATGGGTGTTTTTCTGATTGGCGAGCAGTGACTAATGGTGTGCCTCAGGGATCATTGTTGGGACCGCAACTGTTTATGATTTACATAGATGATTTGGAGTTGGGGACCAAGTGTAGTGTGCCAAAATGGGTGGCAGAGCAAAGTGTACAAAGGAAGCTGAAAGTGTGCAAAGGGATATATATAGTCTAAGTGAATGTGCGAGGGTCTGGCAGATGGAGTACAATGTTAGTAAATGTGAGGTCATTCATTTTGGTAGGAATAACATCAAATTGGACTATTATTTAAATGGTAAAAAATTGCAGAAATCTCAAAGAATTGGTTTGCAGGTGCAGCAGATAATTAAGAAGGCAAATATAATTTTGTCCTTCATTGCTAGAGGGATGGAGTTTAAAAACAGTGAGGTTATGTTGCAGCTGTATAAGGTGCTGGTGAGGCCACACCTGGAGTACCGTGTGCAGTTTTGGTCTCCTTACTTGAGAAAGGATATACTGGCACTGGAAGGGTTGCAGAGGAGATTCACTAGGTTGATTCTGGAGTTGAGAGGATTGGCTTATGAGGAAAGACTGAGTAGACTGGAGCTATACTCATTGGAATTCAGAAGAATGAGGGGAGATCTTATAGAAACATATAAGATTATGAAGGGAATAGATAAGATAAAAAGCAGGGAAGTTGTTTCCACTGGTGGTGAATCTAAAACTAGGGGGCATAGCCTCAAAATAAGGAGAAGCAGATTTTAGGACTGAGTTGAGGAGGAATTTCTTCACCCAAAGGGTTGTGAATCTGTGGAATTCCCTGCCCAGTGAAGCAGTTGAGGCTCCCTCATTGAATGTTTTTAAGGAAAGGATAGATAAATTTTTGAACAGTAAAGGAATTAAGGGTTATGGTAAGTGGGCACCCACCAGTGGAGCTGAGTCCACGAAAAGATCAGCCATGATCTTACTGAATGGTGGAGCAGGCTCGAGGGGCCAGATGGCCTGCTCCTAGTTCTTATGTTTTTATGTTTGCTGGCTGTACTGGGAGAACATCCCTACAGCCCAGTGACTGATCACCATTATAACTCAGGGCAATGTCACAGGGAATTATATCGAGTGTACAGCATCAAACAAACCATTCAGTCCAGCTGATCCATACTGGTGCTTATGGGTGGGATTTTATACCTCCCTCTTCCCGAAACTGTAACATCCAGCCCGAGGTCAACGGACCTTTTGATTGTCCGCTCCTGCTCCATCTCCCGAGCGGAGCGGGATGGTAAAATTCCGGCCTATGTTTCAAAGAAGCCTCCCCCTGACCTTTTTCATCAACTTCCATCTAAAGATGAGTTTCTCTACATGGATGAGTTGATGTTTAGCAGCAAAAGCAGTCTTTACAATGCATTCCTGGGATGTTAAATTATTAAAATTTCATTATTGTCACAAGTAGGTTTACTTTAACACTGCAATGAAGTTATTGTGAAAATCCCCTAGTCGCCACACTCCAGCGTCTGTCCGGGTTCACGGAGGGAGAATTTAGCACGGCTGTGGGAGGAAACCAGAGCACCCGGAGGAAACCCACGCAAACACAGGTGTGCAGACTCTGCACAGAAAGTGATCAAAGCCGGGAATCTAACTGGGGTCCCTGGTGCTGTGAGGGAGAAATGCTAACCCCTCTGCCACCATGGCACCCATAAGCTAGCACTGCCTGCTTAGGTAGCATTTAGTCAACACCAAATTCTTTCGCAGAATATGAGTGTTATTGGTTAGGCCAGGGCTTTTATTGTCCATGTCTATTTGCCCTTCAGAAAGTGGTGGTGAGCTGCCTTCAGGAACCGCTATAGTCTCTGAGGTGTAAGTGCAGCCATTTTGTTACTGGGGGAACGAGAGTTTCAGAATTTTGATTCAGAGACAGTGACAGAACGGTGAGGGAATTTCAAGTCAGGATGGGAACTCGGAGGGGAACATGCCATGTTTCTTGCTGCCCTTGTCCTTGGGCCATGGGTCTGGAAGATGGTGTCGAAGGAGCCTGCGTGAGTTACTGCAGTGCTGCTACTGTGCATCGGTGATGGATGCGGTGTATGTTTGTAGATGGGGTGCCAACCAAGCAGACAGCTTTTTTCCCGGATGGTGTTGAGCTTCTTGAGTTTTGTTGGAACTGTACTCATCCAGGTATTAAGGACTAGATCAGGGAAACAGTAATTATACATTACTCCATTCTCAGACACAATCATAGAAACCCTACAGTGCAGAAGGAGGCCATTTGGCCCATCGAGTCTGCACCGACCACAATCCCACCTAAGCCTTATCCCCGTAACCGCACATTTTTACCCCACTAATTCCTCTAATCTATGCATCCCGGGACACTAAGGGGTAACTTAGCATGGCCAAACCATCTAACCCTCACATCTTTCAACTGTGGGAGAAACCGAAGCATCCAGAGGAAACCCACGCAGACACGGGGAGAATGTGCAGGTTCCATACAATGACCCAAGGCCATGAACTGAACTCGGATCCCTGGCGCTGTGAGGCAGCAGTGCTAACCATTGTGTTACCGTGCCGCCCAATCAAGATCAAGGCACCCATGATTAAAGTGCTGTACGTTTTACATGCCCTCCTGGTTTATTCTCCACCCTACAATATAGCTACTGACAGGGAGCTTATAGACCCCTCCCACCAGCACCTTCTTCCCTTGTTATTTCTTACCTCCACCCATATGGATTCTACACCATCTGATCCAAGATTAATTTCTTGCTTATTCATCTTGTACTAGCAACACCCTTTCCTTCCTGCCCATCCTTATGAAAACTCACATATCTCTCAATATTTAGTTCCCAGTTTTGATCTATTTGCAATCACTTCTCTGTGATGGCTGTAAGACCAATTTTTGCCATTGATCCATTTATTTCGTGCTACGTGCATTTCAGAGCCATTAAATTTGCCTTTGTACCGTTTTGCCCCCTGGATCCTATTTGGAGAGGCATAGCGGTTAGCACTGCTACATCACAGCATCAGGGACCCAGGTTCGATTCCCAGCTTGGGCCACTGTCTGGGCCAAGGCTGCACGTTCTCCCCATGCCTGTGTGGGTTTCCTCTGGGCGCTCCGGTTTCCTCCCACAGTCTGAAAGATGTGCTGGTTAGATGCATTGGCCATGGTAAATTCTCCCTCAATGTACCCGAACAGGCGCTGGAGTGTGGCGACTGGAGGATTTTCACAGTAACTTCATTAATGTAAGCCTACCGATAAATAACTTTTTTAAACTTCTTTTTTTTCTGTTTGCACACTCTAGCTTTTCCAATCACACTCATTACCTCACCAGCTGCCTTTGAATGTTGCATCTCGGTGTATGTGTACATAGATCCCTGAAAGTTGGGAATCAAGTAGATAAGGTTGTTAAGAAGGCATACGGTGTCTTGGCGTTTATTGGTAGGGGGATTGAATTTAGGAGTCGCAGCGTCATGATGCAACTGTACACAACTCTGGTGCGGCCGCACTTGGAGTTTTGTGTGCAGTTCTGGTCCCCACATTACAGGAAGGATGTGGAGGCTTTGGAGAGGGTGCAGAGGAGGTTTACCAGGATGTTGCCTGGTATGGAGGGGAGATCCTATGAGGAGAGACTGAGAGATTTGGGGTTGTTTTCGCTGGCTAAGAGGGGACCTTATTGAAACATATAAGATGATTAAAGGTTTAGACAGGGTAGATAGTGATAGCCTTTTTCCTAGGATGGCGAAAGCTAGCACGAGGAGGCACGACTTTAAATTAAGGGGGGGTAGTTATAGGACTGATGTCAGGGGTAGGTTTTTTACCCAGAGGGTGGTGAGGGACTGGAATGCCCTGCCAGCTGCAGTTGTAAATGCGCCTAGTTTGGGGGCGTTTAAGAGATCTGTGGATAGGTTTATGGACGAAAAGGGATTGGTTTAGGCTAGTGGGTCATTGTTTTGTAACTGGTCGGCGCAACATCGTGGGCCGAAGGGCCTGTTCTGCGCTGTAATGTTCTATGTTCTATGTTTTGGCTCTGTGAGCCTGCATGCCCTCTCTCCAGAACACCCACACCCCCTGTATTTAGTTTGAAGTTTGCTTTAAGTCAGGACACAAGGTTAAAAAGAGAAACATAGCGCTGAAGAGCTGACAGATCATAACTTAAAAAAAACCCTTGCTAAAACTCCAGAAGTGCAGGAAGATCGAAGTCCAGGATAATTACATACACCAGACCTGCAAAGAAAATGTGTTACTTTCTTAAAAGTTCCACACAGAAGGTTCCTGATCACTGAGGAGTCTTGGTTAAGACTTGATTAAAACTTGATTACCTGTAAAGACTCGCATTCCAACCATTATTTTGTAAATTGGGTTTGTGTCTTTATATGCCCTGTTTGGGGACAGACCTCCCACTTATCTGATGAAGGAGCAGCGCTCTGAAAGCTAGTGGCTTTTGCTACCAAATAAACCTGTTGGACTATAATCTGGTGTTGTGAGACTTCTTACTGAGTCTACATAACTCAGGAAAAGCACAAAGACCCATGCAAGCTGCAGAGATACCTCTTAAAGGGATAACACTCTTAAAGTGGTAGGCTCCCTCCGATGCAGATGGGTGGGATTTTCCTGCCTCTCCCACCATGTCTTTTTGGTGGCGGAAGCAGCCCCGCCATTGGTGGGCAGCAGGATCTTCCAATATCAATGGCGATTTTGAACCTTTCTGCCTGCAGGTGCTCAGGGCAGGGACTGCCTTGAAAATCTCCTCAGGCTCCACTTGGATCGGGAGCCCAGTCATCTCAGCATCTTCACAAATCAAGTACTCTGAGCTACAATTTCTTGAGGCATTTGTTTTGACTCCAAACACTGCTCTGTGTTCTCTTTGCTTTTAATAGAACATAGAACACTGCAGCACAAACAGGCCCTTCGGCCCACAAGTTGCACCGATCATATCCATACCTACCAGCCTATCTATAATTCTCAATCTTATTAAATCCCATGTAATCATCCAGAAGTCTCTTAAAAGAGCCCAGCGTGTTCGCCTCTACCACCACCGACGGCAGCCGATTCCACTCACTCACCACCCTCTGAGTGAAAAACTTTCCCCTAACATCTCCTCTGTACTTCCCTCCCCGCACCTTAAATCTGTGTCCTCTCGTAGCGACCATTTCAACCCGGGGAAATAGCCTCTGAGAGTCCACCCTATCTATACCTCTCAACATTTTATAAACCTCTATCAGGTCGCCTCTCATCCTTCGCCTCTCCAGGGAAAAGAGTCCCAGCTCCCTCAACCTATCTTCATAAGGCATGCCTCCCAGTCCAGGCAACATCCTTGTAAATCTCCTCAGCACCCTCTCAATAGTCCACATCCTTTTTGTAGTGAGGTGACCAGAACTGCACACAATACTCCAAGTGGGGTCTGACAAGGGTCAGGTCAAGGTTTCCTTTAAGAAAACGTTTGCAGAACTCTGTGTCTTTATTTTAAAACTTTAGTTCCACTTTTCCTTAAGCACAAAATCACAGCTCCGGCTTCTGAGGGTGATTTTTCTCTTCTTTTCCCACATATTTCTAACCTTCTGACTGTACTGGCCAATTCCATTCTGCTCTGCTTCTGCCCCTTAACATCTGGCAATATCTTAAAATTTTGTTGCTCACATGTCTTGGGCCACAGGCAGTGTCTTCATAATCCGTCCCACCCTCATTGCCAATGTAATAATGCACACTAAAGACTTTGTCAGGAACACAAAAGGTATTGCTGGAAAATCTCAGCAGGTCCGACAGCATCTGTAAGGAGAGAAAAGAGCTGACATTTCACATCCAGATGACCCTTTTGATGCAGGGGCTGCCAGACCTGCTGAGATTTTCCAGCATTTTCTCCTTTTGATTTTAGATTCCAGCATCCGTGTTAATTTATTTTTATTTTTTACACAAAAGATATTATTCTTATTAACAAGAAAAAAACTGTACAGAGATCAGCTTCCCTCCCAGCTGCCCTGGAACAGTCCACTAGCTGTCCCGTCGCTACATTCCTTCTACATGTCTTCAGGCTGTCTTCTGCACAAGTGAGAACTCCTCCCCGAGGGGTGAGCGCCCACTCTCATCCTAATTGGACCCCCAAGCCAGCTAACCTTCTTCTGCTTTGTTGCCCTTAAATTTGGCATGTCAGCTACGACTCTCACCAACTTTTACAGATGCACCATAGAAAGCATTCTTTCTGGTTGTATCACAGCTTGCTACGGCTCCTGCTCTGCCCAAGACCGCAAGGAACTATAAAGGGTTGTGAACAGAGCCCAGTCCATCACACAAACCAGCCCCCCATCCATTGACTCTGTCTACACTTCCCGTCGCCTTGGAAAAGCAGCCAGCATAATTAAGGACTCCACGCACCCCAGACAATCTCTCTTTCACCTTCTTCCATCAGGAAAAAGATACAAAAGTCTGAGGACACGTACCAACCGACTTAAGAACAGCTTCTTCCCTGCTGTCATCAGAATTTTGAATGGACTAACTTTGCATTAAATTGATCTTTCTCTACATCCTAGCTCTGACTATAATACTACAATCTGCACTCTCTCCTTCCCTTCTCTATGAAAGGTATGGTTTGTCTGTCTAACGCACAAGAAACAATACTCTCACTGCACCAATATGTGTGACAATAATAAATCAAATCAAGATTGGACTTGGGGTACTTTGTTGAATTTCACTAACTGTACAAATTGTTTTAAATGCTGATTCTTGAGTTTTGAAACGGAAGGTTTGAGGGGAGATCTCATTCAGACGTATAAGATGATGAATGGGATGGATAGGATAGAGGTGGAAAGACTCTTCCCGCTCAAAAAAGACAGTAGGACTAGGGGGCACAGCCTCAAGATAAAAGGGGGGCAGTTTAGAACGGAGTTGAGGAGGAACTTCTTCACTCAAAGGGTGGTGAATCTCTGGAATTCTCTGCCCGTTGAAGTGGTGGAGGCTGCCTCGCTAAATATTTTTAAGACACGGGTTGATGGGTTTTTGATAAGCGAGGGGATTAAGGGTTATGGGGAGAGGGTGGGAAAGTGGAACAGAGCAGCAACAGATCAGCCATGATCTTATTGAATGGCGGGGCAGGCTTGAAGGGCTAGATGGCCTACTCCTGCTCCTATTTCTTATGTTCTTATGTTCTTATCCATAACAAAAAATCACCGGGATAATATTTTTATCCAAGTTTTTGTTAGATTTAAAAAGGAGTCATTTTTTACAAGGGCAGCATCACTGTGTCGGAGTTAAGATTCTGCGCACTGATATATGACTGTAGAGAGCACTCTCGGTGAATGGGTCTGTCTCATTCTATCTCACGTTCAGAGATGAATAATCTATGAGCTGGAAAAATTGAAAGGATTATGTAAAGGAGTGCAGAATACTGTCGGACTTGATATATCTGTGGAACAATAGCAGTAATTAATGTTCTTGGGGGAAGATACTTGCTGCTGAACAGGTGAGGGTTTAATATTCAAATGCAATTTGATAATATCCTTCCCTCTCCTCCCCTGCAGAAAATCATACAATCCCTACAGTGCAAAACAGGACATTCAGCCCATTGAGTTAGCAATTTCACCTAGGCCCTATCCACCTAACACCACGTATTTACCCTGCTAATCCCCCTGACATGAAGGAGCAATTTATCATGGCCAATCAACCTAACCCGCACACCACTGGGCTATGGGAGGAAACCGCAGCACCAAAGGAAACCCATGCAGATACAGGGAGGATGTGCAGACTCCACACAGACAGTGATCCAAGCCGGGAATCGAACCCAGGTCCCTGGTGTTGTGAGGCAGCGGTGTTAATCACTGTGCCAATGTATCACCATGTCTTGTGATTGCAAACAAAAAATGTCATTTATGCGCTTTTTAAATAAATCATTGGTATTTTAAAATATGTCACATATGACCTAGAACCCTACAGTGCAGAAACAGGCCCTTCGGCCCATCGAGTCTGCACCGAACACAATCCCACCCAGACCCTATCCCCATATCCCTACACATTTACCTGCTAATCCCTCTAACCTACACATCCCCGGACACTAAGGGGCAATTTTTTAGCATAGCCAATGAACCTAACCCGCACATCTTTGGACTGTGGGAGGAAACCGGAGCACCCGGAGAAAACCCACGCAGACACGAGGAGAATGTGCAAACTCCACACAGGCAGTGACCCGAGCCGGGAATCGAACCCAGGACCCTGGAGCTGTGAAGCAGCAATGCTAACCACTGTGCTACCGTGCCGCCCCAACCAACCTCTTCTAGTTCTCTGAATGGCCCATTCATCCCATGTTACAATCTTGTCACCTGATTGGTCCAGTCATCCCATATTATCATCTAATTACTTGATTGGCCCATTCATCTCATGTGACAATCTAGTTACCTGATTGGTCCATTCACCTCATGTGACAATCTAGTTACCTGATTGGTCCATTCAATCTATGGTAACATCCAGTTACCCGATTGGCCCATTGAACCCATGTTGCTCTTTGCTCTTGAGCCACCTGATTGGAAACCAACCTGGAATCCAACCCATCAGCATTGTTCTAACATCACGGTTGATCTGTCATTAAACTGGAAAGGGAAAGGGCAGAAAAGATTTACAGGGATGTTACCGGAACTGAAAGGTTGGAATTATAAGGAGAGGCTGGACAAGCTGGGACTTTTTTCCCTGGAGCATAGGAGGATAAGGAGTGACATTATGGAGGTTTATAAAATCATGAGGGGCAGAGATCAGGTGAATAACCAAGGACTTTATCGCCAGGGTAGGGGGAGTCCAAAACTAGAGGGCATAGGTTTAAGGTGAGAGGGGAGAGATTTAAAAGGGACCTGAGGGGCAACTTTTTCACACAGAGGATGGTGTGTATCTGGAATGAGCTGCCAGAGGAGGTGGTAGAGGCAGGTACAATTATAACATTTCAAATACATTTGGACAGGTGCATGGATGGGAAAGGTTTAGAGGGAAGTGGGCCAAACACAGGCAAATGGGATTAGTTCAGGTTAGGTTAACCTGGTTGGCATGAACGAGTTTGCCAAAGGGCCTGTTTCCATGCTATATATCTCTATGACTCTATGACCTGTGGGAAGGTGTTAAGGGTACCAGAGACCAAACCCTTTCCCTGCCCAGCTCCCCATTCCTCCCTCACAGGAATACATATCTTGGATACATATCTTAATTAGTCCCCTTCGCTCCTTCGAGTGGAAGCGTTAGGTTCCTGCCACTCTGCTTGCTAATTGCTGCCTTGTCTTTCAGCATTACCTTCACCCTATTCCCTAGCACTGCTGGGGCCTGATAAATGGATCTGACATCCTGCATAAACCAGCCCCCCAAATAATATCAGAAAATAGCAGCGCTGAATGAAATATCACCAAACATTCTCCAGCAAACAAAATTCTTTAGAACATAGAACACTACAGCACAAACAGGCCCTTCGGCCCACGAGTTGCGCCGATCACATCAACACCTACCAATCCATAGACCTATCTATAACCCCCAATCCCATTAAACCCCATATACTCATCCAGAAGTCTTTTAAAAGACCCCAGCGAGTTCGCCTCCACCACCACTGACGGCAGCCGATTCCACTCACTCACCACCCTTTGAGTGAAAAACTTACCCCTAACATCACTTCTGTACTTGCCTCCCCGCACCTTAAATCTGTGTCCTCTCATAGCGACCATTTCAACCCGGGGAAATAGCCTCAAAGAATCCACCCTATCGATTCCTCTCAACATTTTATAAACCTCTGTCAGGTCACCTCTCAACCTTCATCTCTCCAGGGAAAAGAGACCCAGTTCCCTCAACCTATCTTCATAAGGCATGCCTCCCAATCCAGGCAACATCCTTGTAAATCTCCTCTGTACCCTTTCAATAGCTTCTACGTCCTTCCTATAGTGAGGCGACCAGAACTGCGCACAGTACTCCAAGTGAGGCCTGACAAGGGTCTTATAAAGTTGCAACATTACCTCCCGACTCCCAAACTCAATCCCTCGATTAATGAAGGCCAGTACACCATACGCCTTCTTGACCAGGTCCTCCACCTGCGAGGCCGATTTAAGAGTCCTGTGGACCCGGACCCCAAGATCCTTCTGCTCTTCAACACTACAAAGACTCCTGCCCTCGATAGTGTACTCGTTCATCCCGTTGGTCCTGCGAAAATGGACGACTACGCATTTATCCGCGTTGAAGTCCATCTGCCACTTCTCCGCCCAGTCCTGCATCCTATTTATGTCCTGCTGCAACTTCTGACATCCTTCCAGACCATCCACAACACCACCGACCTTCGTGTCATCGGCAAACTTACTTACCCATCCCTCCACTTCCTCATCCAGGTCATTTATGAAAATGACAAACAGCAAGGGTCCCAGAACAGATCCCTGGGGCACTCCACTGGTGACTGACCTCTTTCTTCCAGTTCTGTGAGTGCTACCGTTACAACACATGTCCCCCGTAACTATACCCCTTCCACCTCTCATCCAACCTCCCCTGTTCCTCTCCCCACTGTTCCCTGTTATAAACTTTCTTTTTGAAGGAAGGTAGTCTCGCCTACTCACAATTGGTTACAGTAAGAAGTCTCACAACACCAGGTTAAAGTCCAACAGGTTTATTTACAATCACAAACTTTTGGAGCGCTGCCCCTTCATCAGGTGAGTTGAGAGTGAAGGAGCAGCGCTCCGAAAGCTCGTGATTCCAAATAAACCTATTGGATTTTAACCTGGTGTTGTGATTCTTCTTACTGTGCCCACCCCAGTCCAATACCGGCATTTCCCCATCATGATTGGTTTAACAGTGGTATGAGCGATCAGGTCCAGGAGTCTGATATCTTAGGAATAGGATGTGGATGGAGAGTGGTGATGGTTTACACCATAGAGAGATCTATAAATGAGACTGAGTATAAAATATACCATTAACTTCTAAAAATAAATAAATCCAAGCTTCAGGGGGCAGTCATTTCATATCCTCAAGTCTTCATACTCGATTAGCTTTTAATCTGTTATCATTCTGCAATTAAAGCCTTAAAGGCTGAATTTAGAATATGAGCTAGCTGAGTGCAGGTTAACTACATTTTTACAAAGCTGACGACAGTGTGACGTTTGTGAAATGCTGCGGATGGTGGAACCTGAAACAAGAACAGAGGATGGTGGAAAAACCCAGCAGGTCTGGCAGCATCTGTCAGGAGGGAAATGGAGCTAACGTTTCGGGTCCTTTGACACTTTGTTAGAACGGAAAGCGGGGAGAATGTGTTCGAGATCTGAGAGATTGCAACAAAAAGGACCAATTCTGAGAACAAATGGGCCAAGGGCTGGCAGGAGGGATTAGTTTACTTTGATGTAATGTTCAGCACCACACTGTGGGCCGAAGGGCCTATTCCTATGCTGTATTCTTCTATATGCTACGTTTTGTAGATAGTCTGATGTGGGATCACACCCTCTCTTCCAAACGTGCAATACACACACATACACACATACATCACACACATACAACACACACACATACACACATACAACACACACACATACACACATACAACACACACATACAACACACACACATACACACATACAACACACACATACAACACACACACATACACACATACAACACACACACATACACACATACAACACACACACATACACACATACAACACACACATACAACACACACACATACACACATACAACACACACACATACACACATACAACACACACATACAACACACACACATACACACATACAACACACACATACAACACACACACATACACACATACAACACACACACATACACACATACAACACACACACATGCAACACGCACACACACAGACAAACAACACACACACACACACACACATACAACACACACACATGCAACACGCACACACACAGACAAACAACACACACATACAACACACACACACACTCACACACACACAAACAATGCACACATACATCACACACACACACATGCGCATATATGGGGTGGCACAGTAGCACAGTAGTTAGCACTGCTGCTTCACAGCTCTAGGGCCCTGGGTTCGATTCCCGGCTCAGGTCACTGTCTGTGTGGAGTTTGCACATTCTCCTCGTGTCTGTGTGGGTTTCCTCCCGGTGTTCCAGTTTCCTCCCATAGTCCAAAAATGTGTGGATTAGGTTGATTGACCATCCTTAAAAAAAAAGTGCCCCTCAGTGTCCTAAGATGCTTAGGTTAGAGGGATTAGCGGGTAATGATATGGGGATAGGGCCTGGGTGGGATTGTGGTCGGTCCAGATTCAAAGGGCCCCTTCCTGCACTGTAGGGTTCTATGATTCTATATACCCACATACCCACACACACACACACAGATATATAACACCAACACACACACAAACAGATGTACAACAGACACACATGCTTACAGACACACAACATACACACATCATCATACATACTGACACACACGCATGCATGCACGTGGGCCTATACTCGTTAGAGCTTAGAAGGATGAGGGGGGATCTTATAGAGACGTACAAGATGATGAATGGGATGGATAGGATAGAGGTAGAGAGATTCTTCCCGCTCAGAAAGGACAGTAGGACTAGGGGGCACAGCCTCAAGATGAGAGGGGGCAATTTAGAATGGAGTTGAGGAGGAACTTCTTCACTCAAAGGGTGGTGAATCTCTGGAATTCTCTGCCCATTGAAGTGGTGGAGGCTACCTCGCTGAATATATTTAAGTCACGGGTAGATAGGTTTCTGATAGACAAGGGAATTAAGGGTTATGGGGAGAAAGCGGGAAAGTGGAACTGATCCACTTCAGATCAGCCATGATCTTATTGAATGGCGGGGCAGGCTCGAAGGGCTAGATGGCCTACTCCTGTTCCTATTTCTTATGTTCTTATACACACACCCATACAGGCACATACAAACACACATCACTTGTTCATAACGTTGTTACTTTTTGTTGCAGAGTTAGATTTGTGTCTGGTTTAAAAAGGGTTAGTTGATATGATCTAGTTAGCATTGCCTCATACTGCCAGGTTATCTTCTTGCTCCATCTTAAAACAATCACTGTGACTGATTAAGCGTATCTGTTCTTGTGGGTGTCTATAGGTGCAGACACATAAAGTGCCGAGACAGCAGCGGCTGTCACAGTTTTTGGACAAAACTTCAGCCAGAGGCTCATCAAACCAATTGAACAGCCACATTAAGCGAAGTGCACTGATAGAAACACCGCATTGTGACTATTCAACCAGAGCGATGAGTTCAAACCCCATCTCAGCAGCTAGGGAACTTAACTCCAGTTCATCAAATAGATAAGTAATGAGGGCAGTGCAGTTGATTTTGTCTACATGGACTTCAGCAAGGTTTTTGACAAGGTACAACATGGTAGGCTCAAACATCAGATTAAATTTCATTGGATCCAGGGTAAAGTAAACAATTGGATACAAAATTGGCTTGATAACAGAAGCGAGAGGTTGCTGTAGAAGGTTGTTTTTCAAACTGGAGGCCTGTGACCAGCAGTGTGCCTCAGGGATCAGTGCTGGCCCCACTATTATTTGTCATTTATATTAATGCTTTGGATGAGAATTTGGGAGGTTGGGTAAGTAAGTTTGAAGATGACACCAAGATTGATGGCATAGTAGACAGTGAAGAAGGTTATCTAGGATTGTAATGGGATCTTGATCAATTGGCCAATGCACCAAAGAATGACAGATGGAGTTTAATTTAGAAAAATGCGAGGTGATACAATTTGGTAGAATGAACCAAGGCGTTGGGAGAATGATAGAACAAAGAGATCAAGGGGCATTGGTTCCCCGTTCCTCTGAAAGTGCAGTCTCGGGTGGGCAGGGTGGTGAAGAAGGCCTTCAGCATGCTTAGTTTCATTGATCAGAACTTTGAATACAGGAATTGGAATGCCTTATTGAAGTTGGTAAGGCCACACTTGGAATACTGTATAGTTCTGGTCACCATCTTATAAAAAGGATATTATTAAACTAGAAAGAGTGCAGAAAAGATTTACCAGGGTGCGACTGAGACTTGATGGTTTGAGTTATAAGGAGAGGCTGGATAGACTGGGACTTTTTTCCCTGGAGCGTAGAGGGTGGTGAGTGTCTAGAACGGGTGGCCAGAGGTAGTATTGGAGGCGGATACAATTTTGTCTTTTAAAAGCATTTAGACAGTTACATGGATAAGATTGGTACAGAGGGATAAGTGGCAAATACAGGCAATTGGCAGTAGCTTAGTGGTAAAAATTGGATATCAGGGGGACAAATCAGGAAGAAAGGCCTATTTCCATGCTGTAAACCTCTCTGACTCTATGACCTGGTTTGACATCATTGACCATGAAATGACCAGATTGCCATAAAAACCCACCTGGTAGTTAAGGGCACGAAATCTGCCATCCTTACCCGTTATGGTCAACACGTGACTCCAGACCCACAGCAGTGCGGTTAATTCTTAACAGCCCTGTAAAATGCCCTAACAAGCAACTCAGTTGTACACAAAAAGATAGGTCCTTGCCATCTGCTCAAGGGCAATGAAGAATGGGCAATAAATGCCGGCCTTATCAGCAACATCCCATAATCATTTTTTGTCAATTGTCAGCCACGTGTGGGTAAGCGAGCTGACTGAATATACTGAGGTGGTTTCTGAGGAATGTCCCTTTAAGGACAACACGGCAGAAGAGCTTCTCCTGGCTTGGGGGACCAATTGAGATGCAGCATGTGCAATCACCCCAGGAAGTGGAGCCCCCCTCTCCCCCACCCCCACCCCCACTTAGGCAGAAGGCATGTAGGGAGTTTTGTGCAGTCTTTTTGGCTGTTGACATCTGTACAGGTATCTTATCAATAAATATCTTTTGTGTTTTTACTGAAGTCTGAGAAAGTGCATCCTTACACCTGGCGACGAGGATAAAATTATCCCGACACTGTCCCGATACCTGTCAGTATCCTGTTTTAATCGAAATCCGAAAAATAAAATGCTTCTCATTGGGTGAACAGATACATTTGAGATGTTGAGTAATGTAGAATCAGGAAAGATAGATAAATCCAAGTTATGTGGGTAATGGAGAGAACACGGCAAGACCTCTGGATCAGGATCCACAAGCGCAGAAACGTACCTCCACATACAATATAGAATAGGGGGTAAGGTAATCTGCGAGGCTCAATGGAAAAACTGAGGGTCAGAAGCAGAACAAACCTAAACTGGCCAGAATGGTCAAAAGTTCAGGAACATATAGAGAAAAATAATCTACAGCAAATTAACCTACAAAGCGAGAGCTGTGCCCTAAAATTAGAAAGAAAGAACTTAAGTTAAAATGGTAATGTTGCAGCAATTGTACAGGGTCTTGGTGACGCCACACCTGGAATATTGTGTGCAGTTTTGGTCTCCTTTTCTGAGGAAGGATGTTCTTGCTCTCGTGCAGTGAATGTTTACCAGGCTGATTCCGGGGATGGTGGGACTGATGTATGAGGAGGGATTGACTAGGTTAGGATTGTTTTCGCTGGAGTTCAGACGAATGAGGGGGGGGGGAATCTCATAGAGACTTATAAAATTCTAACAGGATGAGACAGGGCAGATGCAGGGAGGATGTTTTTGATGATGGGGGAACCCAGAACCAAGGGTCACAGTCTGAGGATTCAGGGTAGACCATTTAGGTTGGAGGTGAGGAGACATTTCTTCTGGGGTTGATGCGATCGGCGCAACTCGAGGGCCGAAGGGCCTGTTTGTGCTGTAATGTTCTATGTTCTATGTTCACCCAAAGAGTGGTGAGCCTGTGGAATTCATTACCACAGGAAGTAGTTGATGGCAAAACATTGAATGTATTCAAGAGGCAGCAAGATATCGAACTTGGGGTGAATGGGATCAAAGGTTATGGGGAGAAAGCAGGATTAGGATTAGGAGTTGGACGATCAGCAATGATTGTGGTGAATGGCAGAGCAGGCTCGAAGGGCCAAATGGCCTCCTCCTGCTCCTATCCTCTATGTTGCTATGTAAAAAAAAGAATTGTTGCAAAGTTTTTTCTTTAAAAAGCACACACAGAAAGCAGTGCATTAAATGAAAAAGAAAAAAAATGCCTGAAGGAGCTGCAGCCTGGTCTCCAGACGCACAGGAAAATTAAAATGCTCAGACTGACAAGCTCCGGATCGGATCTGAGCCGGCAGAGATTCCATGGCAGCAATTGCTGCACTGATGGACATCAAACAAAGAAATCCCAAAGTTTATAAACGGTGTCTGTCCTCAACCTGTTTAAAAAGAAAGTTTAAAACTTTTGAAAAGATATAATGATCCTGAAAGGATTTTCCAGTGAAATTGACAAAAACAAAACCGGTGCCTTAAAAAAAACAATGTTCAAACGGATTATCCAAACAGTCAGAAGAAGAAAATACTTCAGAAAGGGTTGTAACGACCTTCCCTTAGAAAACACGTAAGTTCCAAAGTTCAGAAAAGAGCAGCCAAGTTTACCCCGAAACTTCAAAAGCATGGGAAAGCACAGAGTGAAAACCAACAAAAGCTGACAGCTGAGTAAAAAAAAACTGACAGTCTTAAAGCAACAATGTATTTAAAGAGGTGTTGCATTTAAACTGGCAATGAATTTAAAGTGGCAACAACGAGAAGCAGCAAATGACTATGGACAGGAAATTATCCAGACAGAGGGCATCTCTCAAAAAATGTCCGTAAGCAACAAAGACCTCATGGAATAGACAACAAACTCCTCAAGGAGAAGGTAAAAGAAGACCTCAGAGAAACCCCAGAAAGGGGGAAAATGGAAGACCTGACAGAAAGAGAAATGAAAGACCCCAGAGGAACAGAAACAAGAGAATTCCGGAATGGAAACAAGTTGATACTTCATCAGAGGTAGATTTGATGAACAGTGAAGCCAAACAGATTTGATTGAAGTTCAGACCAGTGGGAATGAAGGTTCCACTGATGAAATGTGTGAACGGGTTCTCTGACCATTCACACCAATGGGATTCTCCAGTCCCACTTCTGTGAATAGAGATTTGGCTGAGCGCCAAATTCTCCGTCCTCACCGGCAGCAGGGTGTGAACAGCTGGAGAATTCTGGCCAATATGTCCATAAAGAACGGAATGGATTTCCCTTGAAAGAAACGCAATAATTAAAGACTTCAGAAGAAATAGGAAGTATTGAACATAAAGGAGAGTCAGCAAGAAGTGTTAAAGCTCTAGAATCATGGGATCACACAGTGCAGAAGAGGCCCTTCAGCCCATCGAGTCTACACCGACACATTAGAAACACCAGCTAATCCCATCTGCCAGCGCTTGGCCCAAAGCCCTGAATGTTATAGAATGGGATGATCATAGAATGATCATAGACATGCCAAATGCTCACCTGAGTACCCTTTAAAGGATATAGAGGCAACCTACCTCCACCACCTTCCCAGGCAGTGCATTCCACACTGTCACCACCCTCTGGGCAAAAATGATTTTCCTCACCTCCTGCTCCCTATCTTGAACATATGTCCCCTCATGACTGACCCTTGTGACATTAGGGTACCTTTAATAGATTTTTACCTTTAAATCTCATGTTCTCTGCAGCTCTCAGCATTGCCCAGTTGTCTGCAGAAGTCCTTTTATTGTTATCTAAATGAGTTTTTTTTTAATTCTGGGATGTTTTGTGACCCTGCGTTTTTAGGAAGAAGGCAATGTGTTTTGGACAGTCTTTTCTTTCCTTCCTAATGAATTTAAACTTTAATTCTCTATTTTAACTGGCAGCAGTTTGAGTTTAGAAGGGACATCAAGCTGGAAAGAAGTGTTTCTCTCTTCCCTGGTGTTAGACGTTCTGCTGATTAGCTGAAAGCAAGGCTTCTTGCCTTCTGGGAGTAGAGAATCTGCTGTTGATGGCTCATCCGTCTCCATGATGTCCTGGGAAGCTGCTCTGACTTTAAGCTATTCCTGGTGTATCCAGAAGCTGATTACAAGGCTGAGAGGTCAGGATTTCAATTCTCCAACCAAAGGACTCAGTTCCAGTATCACATGAGCATTAGTCTTTGCTGTGTTAAACTTGTAGAAAGGGCTTCTGTCTATGGGAAGCTTGTATTTGATTGGAATATTTTAGATATATTTGTTAAGGATTATACATTATCTTGGTTGTTTTGTTTGTGTTTGTAATTGATAATTTAATCTTCCATACATGTTAACTAAATTCTTAAATAAATTTTGTTTGATAAAAACTCCCTAGTGGGTCATTCGAATCATAGAACATAGAACATAGAACATTACAGCACAAACAGGCCCTTCGGCCCTCGAGTTGCGCCGATCACATCAACCCCACCAATCTATAGACCTATCTATAACCCCCAATCCCATTAAACCCCATATACTCATCCAGAAGTCTTTTAAAAGACCCCAGCGAGTTTGCCTCCACCACCGATGACGGCAGCCGATTCCATTCACTCACCACCCTCTGAGTGAAAAACTTACCCCTAACATCACCTCTGTACTTCCCTCCCCGCACCTTAAATCTGTGTCCTCTCGTAGCGACCATTTCAACCCGGGGAAATAGCCTCTGAGAGTCCACCCTATCTATTCCTCTCAACATTTTATAAACTTCTATCAGGTCGCCTCTCAACCTTCGCCTCTCCAGGGAAAAGAGTCCCAGCTCCCTCAACCTATCTTCATAAGGCATGCCTCCCAGTCCAGGCAACATCCTTGTAAATCTCCTCTGCACCCTTTCAATAGCTTCTACGTCTTTCCTATAGTGAGGCGAATCATACCTGAAGTGAAAAGTTAACGTTTTATTTATTGATCGCAAGTAAAGCTTACATTAACACTGCAATGAAGTAAATGTAAAATTCCCCTCGTCACCACTGTCGGGTGGTTCGGGTCAATGCACCTAACCAGCACATCTTTCAGAAGCGGAAGGAAGCCGGAGCACCTGGAGGAAACCCACGCAGACACGGGAAGAACGTGCAAACTCCACACAAACAGTGATCCAAGCCGGGAATTGAACGTGGGTTCTTGGCGCTGTGAAGCAGCAGTGCTAACCACCACGTCACGTGCCGCCCAGACCATACCATACCATACATCCTTACTACATACCATAGTTATCCTAGCCAAATTCAAAGTACCAAACTTATGATCCAGGCAGGCTTTATAAAACACTTTGGAGTTTCTGACTTGAGCTTTAACAACTGGGGACCCTTTTGCAGAATTAAAATCTATATTTCTTGATTGATTTGGGAGCATTGAACTCAAAAACAGTAAACGGTGAGCATATTTTTGGATGCTGTTTTCCGGTTTAAATAGGGAGTGCCTTATGGAATAATTGCTCTTTCAGAAGCTAAAGGGGGTGGAAGGAGTTGCGCAAAGTGATTTACAAAATGGGACAAAAGCCTGGAATTGACAAAAATGTTGCAGTTGACATTGCCTTACAGCACAAGGAAAGAGGAGATAATTGTGGGGGTGTTTGCTCAGTCTTTAAAAATGCCAGGAACACAGCCAGAATCATTGGGAATGGCTAGAATTCAATTACAAATTAAACAACGTGAACATGGAAAAAAATTAAAGCAACATGAGTACAAACTAAAGGAAAGGGAGGAACAGCGAGCAAAAGAACTGAAACAGTTTAAACTGCAACAAGAAAAGGAGTAGACTAAAATCATGAATAGGTCACTGAGACAATGGGACGGCGGCGCGGGCTCGTTGGGCCGAAGGGCCTGTTTCCCATGCTGTGTTGTTCTTTGTTCTTTGAAATGAAGCTGCTTGATTTACAGGTAAAGGAAGAAGAAAGGGAAAGGCCAGCCCCAGTAGAACAAAAAGAAAAAGAGAGAAAAGAGAAAAAGAGGGAAAATTTGAACTTCAGAAGCTAGGAATATAAAGTGAACGTCAGCTAAAATTGGAGGAGTTAAAAGAGAAAGGTAGAGTGCGAGGATAGTGATGAGGGCAATGAGAAACAGTAACAGTATCAGAGACAAAGGCTTGTTTAAATATGTCCAAACATTGCCAAGTTTTGCTGAGAAGGATGTAGAAGTCTTTTTCATCTCATTTGAGAAAGTGGCTAAGAAAATGAAATGGCCAGAGACCATACAGATGTTACTAAAGCAAACAAAGTAGGCAGGTAGAGTTAGTGAAGTGTTTGCATCACCATCAGAGGAGATATCTGGGAATTTTCCCTCAATCCCCTCCCGAGCTGGTCAGATCCTGGAATCGCAGTTCCTGGTCCATTTGATTCAGTTGCATGTGGTGGACTACTTCTACCTAATGAGAAACAGGAGCATTCAAAGTGCATTGGCTTAGTCAGAGTGCTTGTGTCAATACCTGAGCTGCTGCAATGGAAGAATATTTAATAAGAATCTGTGCTTCTTAAATACAGTTTTCCATTTACAGAACATCAGATGTGAAGATAACTGGAAAACTATATTCCATGCAGCATTTAATCAACCGTGTCTGTACTTCTCCTGATAACCTTCAATTGCATTCTTAACTGGGTGTATTTATCTTTGTAAAAGAGACAATTGACATGGTATTAATTGCTTTTGCTGGGAGCTGGTTCCATATATTCACCACTCAATGAATAATATTCTCCCAGTCTCACTTGGAGTGAAAGAAAGGAGTTCCTTTTATGGAATGCCCTTCACGATAGTGCATGATTGGAAGCTCTTTACAGTCATTCAAGTGTGTCAATGTGCTCATGTAGGGAGTACAGCAGCCAAAGATCTTCCATTTTGCCTCCGTTGAAAGCAAACTACTCTTATCTGCACTTTATCTGTGCCTTTCTGCATATCTTTCAAAAGCCGCATTCAGCCATAAGTTTCAATGATGGTATGGGCCTACCTTCTAAATGTGGGCAGCAATCTTAGGTTTAGTATTCACTAAATTTTTATGTTGGTGCTATTGTCAGCCCCCAACACTGAATAAATCCTATCTCCCCAGCCATGTTGCTTTATGTATTTTTATTGGTACCTTTTTAATTCTAATCAAAAAAACAAATTCAAATTAAGTCCAGTCATGGTCCCCACATGAGGGACAAACAAGATCCAAGTTGACGAGACAAGATATTACATTCCAATCTTGGGCTTCATCAAACAGGATCCAAGCTGACAGGATGAGATACCCGCCCTCTCCCGGACTTGATCCAATGCCCCACATTCGCCAAAAAGGTTGAGATGGTTTTGAAAAATTGCACGAGGTAAAGCCTCGGTTTAACCTCATTGGCTACCCTGATCCCTCATTCTACCCTAGCTTGGGCAAACCACCATCGCAGGCATCAGCACACCCCCAGCGCAATGGGCTAGCCTTGTTCCCTGCCTGAACATTTTCTCTCCCCTGCCAGGTAAGGCATGGTGATCATGCAGACTTGGAGATTTTGGTTTCAATTGCCAATCAGTGCTAACTGAGCTGATCTCAACCAGAGATGTTTCAGTTATAAGTTTATTTGTTAGTCACAAGTAGCCTTACACTGCAATTAAGTTATTGTGAAAATCTCCTACTCGCCACACTCCGGACACACTGAGGGAGAATTTAGCATGGCCAATGCACCTAACCAGCACATCTTTTGGACTGTGGGAGGAAACTGGAGCATCCGGAGGAAACGCACACAGACACAGGGAGAATGCGCAAACTCCACAGAGGCAATGAGCTAAGCCAGAATCGAGCCCAGTTCCCTGGCACTGTGAGGCAGCAGTACTAACCACTTTGCCACCATGCTGTTATTTCTGCAAGGGAAGAAATCAACCAACAATCTCCCTTCTGATCACTGCTCTGCTCGACAGCTAGAATAGGCACGTGTGTTATTTTGAACCAGAGGCATGCAGGATCTGAGATTCTTCAGGACATAGATAGGATGCAGGAATGGGCGGAGAAGTGGCAGATGGACTTCAACGCGGATAAATGTGTAGTCGTCCATTTCGGCAGAACCAACGGGATGAACGAGTACACTATTAAGGGCAGGAGTCTTAGTAGCGTTGAAGAGCAGAAGGATCTCGGGGTCCGGGTTCACAGGACTCTTAAATCGGCCTCGCAGGTGGAGGAGGTGGTCAAGAAGGCGTATGGTGTACTGGCCTTCATTAATCGAGGGATTGAGTTTAGGAGTCGGGAGGTAATGCTGCAACTTTACAGAAGCCTCATCAGGCCTCATTTGGAGTACTGTGCGCAGTTCTGGTCGCCTCACTATAGGAAAGACGTAGAAGCTATTGAAAGGGTGCAGAGGAGATTTACAAGGATGTTGCCTGGACTGGGAGGCATGCCTTATGAAGATAGGTTGAGGGAGCTGGGACTCTTTTCCCTGGAGAGGCGAAGGTTGAGAGGCGACCTGATAGAAGTTTATAAAATGTTGAGAGGAATAGATAGGGTGGACTCTCAGAGGCTATTTCCCCGGGTTGAAATGGTCGCTACGAGAGGACACAGATTTAAGGTGAGGGGAGGGAAGTACAGAGGTGATGTTAGGGGTAAGTTTTTCACTCAGAGGGTGGTGAGTGAATGGAATCGGCTGCCGTCATCGGTGGTGGAGGCGAACTCGCTGGGGTCTTTTAAAAGACTTCTGGATGAGTATATGGGGTTTAATGGGATTGGGGGTTATAGATAGGTCTATAGATTGGTAGGGTTGATGTGATCGGCGCAACTCGAGGGCCGAAGGGCCTGTTTGTGCTGTAATGTTCTATGTTCATAACTCCAGTCGCCACTAGGAAACAGGCATTGTGAGGGTCCGTGTCTTCCAGGATCTTATTCCATTGAAGATTGTTGATGGCGTTGGAATTCATGGGATTTCTGGTGTCTGATATCAGCAGAAGGCATGGGGGGTCAGGGCTGGGGTGGTGTTGGTGATTTAGATACACTTCTCCCCCAACCCCATTTCTGTCAGGTAAATTGGTTTGCAGACATTGGCCTTGATATGAACTTTAACCATTGTACCCTCATCCTCCCTTGCCTCTTGTCCCAGCTCATCTCACTGAGCTGCCAACCTCTCATAGCTCCAAGAATCTTCATTTCATTTCACATGCGCAGTTCAGTCAGTTCAGTGGTCTGCTACAACAACAACCGCAAATAGCGCCTTTAACATAGTACTTCACACGAGCACGATAAAACAAAATGTGACACTGCATCCCATCAGGAGACGTGGGGCAGGATTTTCCAGCCTCGCTTGTCCCAACATCAGAAAATCCCACCCAAGGTCCACGGACCTTTCCATGGTCTGCCCGTCACCCACTCCGATTCCTGCGGAGTGGTAAAATTCCAGCCGTTAGGTCAAATGACAAGAGGTTGGGTCAAAGAAGATTTTAAGAAATGCCTGAAAGGAGGAAGGTGAAGTAGGAAGGAAGAGAGGTGTAGGAGGAAATTTCTAGAGCTTAGAGCCTCAACAGCTGAAGGCATGGCCACCAATGATGGAGCCAATAAAATAAGGGATGCAAAAGAGGCCAGAATTGGAGGATTGCAGACACCTTGAAGGTTTGTGGTGCTGGAGAGAATTACCTTATAGAATGACATTGAAGATGCAGAAGCATATCCTCCCAAATGTTGTCACTTAATCCAATAAAAAATAAACCCTTCGTATCCCCCTCTCTTATGTGTTTATCGATCTTCCACATAAATTGTTTGATGTTATTTAACTCAACATGTGGTGATGAGTTCCATATTCGAACAATTCTCTGTATAAATAAGCTCCCCCGAACTCCCTTTGGCAGAATTGGAGGCAGGCTTTGAAAGCCCACCCCGCACAAAACCCTTTATCACCGTAAAGACAAATAGTTGGTTATGATAGTGTTCAATCGCTGTGTTTGATTATCTGAAGCTTAGTTAGCCTCATTTAGAATATTGTGAACAATTCTCATTGCCACACTACCAGAAGGATGTGGATGTTTTGGAGAGGGTATCAGCTATGAGGAGGGGTTAGATGAACTCGGTTTGTTCTCACTAGAATGATGGAGGTTGAGGGGCAACCAGATAGATTATAAGTAGCATGGACAGAGTGGATAGTCAGATGCTCTTTCCTAGGGTGGAAAAGTCAAATAATAGGGGACGTAGATTTAAGGTGCGTGGGGAAAAGTTCAGAGGAGGTGAACGAGGTCAGTTTTTTTACAGAGGATGGTAAATATCTGGAATGTGTTGCCCAGAGAGGTGGTGGGAGCAGGTGTGATAGCAGCATTTAAGGGACAACTATACAAATACATGGATAAGATGGGAATGGAAGGATACAGACTCCGTAAGTGCATACAGTTTTAGTTTTGATTTTTGATTTGATTTGATTTAGGTCTGCTGAGGAGCAGTGGGGGATCTTTAAGGAGATCTTTCTTGGTGCTCAGCAGAAATTTATTCCGATGGTCAAAAAGGACCATAGGAGGAGAGGTAATCAGCCATGGATAACGAAGGAGATAAAGGAAAGTGTTAAATTAAAAGCGGAGGCATTTAGAGTAGCGAAGAGTAGTGGGCGAGAAGAGGATTGGGAGAGGTTTAAATGTCAACAAAGATTGACAAAGAAATTGATAAAAAAGGGTAGGAGAAACTATGAAGCTGGGCGAGCGCTAAATATAAAAAAGGATAGCAAGAGTTTTTATAAATATATAAAAAGAAAGAGGCTGGCTAGGGTGAACGTTGGTCCCTTAGAGGATGAGAAGGGGGACTTAGTGGTAGGGGATGGGGAAATGGCTGAGGTCCTGAATAACTTTTTTGTTTCTGTCTTCATGGAGGAGGACGTGAATAATTTGCTGGGTGTTAGAGATGGAAAGGTGGTAGGACTGGAGCGTCTTAATGACATTACTGTTACAAGAACATAGAACATAGAACATTACAGCGCAGAACAGGCCCTTCAGCCCACGATGTTGCGCTGACCAGTTACAAAAACAATGACCCACTAGCCTATACCAATCCCCTTTCGTCCATAAACCTATCTACAGATCTCTTAAACGCCCCCAAACTAGGCGCATTAACAACTGCAGCAGGCAGGGCATTCCAGTCCCTCACCACCCGCTGGGTAAAGAACCTACCCCTGACATCCGTCCTGTAGCTACCCCCCCTTAATTTAAAGCCATGCCCCCTCGTGCTAGCTTTCTCCATCCGAGGAAAAAGGCTATCACTGTCCACCCTATCTAAACCTCTAATCATCTTATATGTTTCAATAAGATCCCCTCTTAGCCGCCTTCTTTCCAACGAAAACAACCCCAAATCCGTCAGTCTCTCCTCATGGGACCTCCCCACCATACCAGGCAACATCCTAGTAAACCTCCTCTGCACCCTCTCCAAAGCCTCCACATCCTTCCTGTAATGTGGGGACCAGAACTGCACACAGTACTCCAAGTGCGGCCGTACCAGAGTAGTGTACAGTTGCAACATGACGCTGCATCGTGAGGGGGATTGAATATAAAAGTAGGGAGGTCTTGCTGCAGCTGTATAGGGCATTGGTGAGGCCGCAGCTGGAGTACTGTGTGCAGTTTTGGGCGCCATACTTACGCAAGGATACTTTGGCCTTGGAGGGAGTGCAGAAGAGGTTTACTAGGCTGATGCCTGAGTTGAGGAGGTCGAGCTATGAGGAGAGACTGAATAAATTAGGCTTGTACTCGTTAGAGTTTAGAAGAATGAGGGGAGATCTCATTGAGACGTATAAGATGATGAATGGGATGAATAGGATAGAGGTGGAGAGACTCTTCCCGCTCAGAAAGGACAGTAGGACTAGGGGGCACAGCCCCAAGATAGAGGGGGAGCGGATTAGAACGGAGTTGAGGAGGAACTTCTTCACTCAAAGGGTGGTGAATCTCTGGAATTCTCTGCCCGTTGAAGTGGTGGAGGCTGCCTCGCTAAATATTTTTAAGATGCAGGTTGATGGGTTTTTGATAAAGAGGGGATTAAGGGTTATGGGGAGAGGGTGGGAATGTGGAACTGAGCCACGACAGATCAGCCATGATCTTATTGAATGGCGGGGAAGGCTCGAAGGGCTAGATGGCCTACTCCTGCTCCTATTTCTTATGTTCTTATGTATTAGTATACAGTATTGTTTTTAGCGTGCTAAACAGACAAAGCGTACCGTTCACAGAGAAGAAAAGAAGAGAGTGCAGAATGTAGTGTTATAGTCATAGTTGGGGTGTTGAAAAAGATCAATTTAGTGTGACGTAGGTCCATTCAAAAAGTTGACAGCAACAGGGAAGAAGCTGTTCTTGAGTCGGCAAGCAGCATGGTCAGTACAGGCTAGGAGGGCCAAAGGGCCTGTTCCTGCGCTGTAATTTTCTTTGTTCTTTGAGTCTGTTTACTATAAATGTTCACTGTGCTTGATTAGTTCAGCATCTACTACATGCCATCAGATGTCGAAGGGACATTCAACCTACTTTGTCACATTATTGTCCAGGGAAGGGAGAAACGGAATACAATCAGTGGTTATCAGAGGTTATCACTCAACTCACACAATTTGACACTCAACAAGCACAGTTTGCAGCACCCGCCATTGATTTCCTCAGGCATAGAGTGACAATGAAACCAACGTCAAAGCCATTCATGCCCCTCTGACCCTGTCTGACATGAAAAACTTGGCATTGTTCCTCGGTAATACCAACTCCTGTCACAAATTCCTTCCTAAATACACACAGATCACAAAGCACAGAAGCTCCTGTGTGAAGATGCGCATCAGGAATGGATGATACTACAACAATCAGCATTTGATACATTGAAGGCGAGGATTAGTATCGCTGCCAGTCCTGGCGTATTTCAACCCCCGCATGTGGAAATGTACGTCACAGCTGATGCGCCAGGAAATGTGATCGGAGATGGACTCACACACAGTACAGTGAAGAAACATAAGAACATAAGAAATAGGAGCAGGAGTAGTCCTTCTAGCCCTTCGAGCCTGCCCCGCCATTCAATAAGATCATGGCTGATCTGTCGCTGCTCAGTTCCACTTTCCCACTTTCTCCCCATAACCCTTAATTCCCTTGCCTATCAGAAACCTATCTACCCGTGACTTAAATATATTCAGTGAGGCAGCCTCCACCACTTCAACGGGCAGAGAATTCCAGAGATTCACCTTTGAGTGAAGAAGTTCCTCCTCAACTCTGATCTAAACTGCCCCCCCCCCCCCTTATCTTGAGGCTGTGTCCTCTAGTCCTGTTATCCTTTCTAAGCGGGAAGAATCTCTCTACCTCTACCCTATCCATCCCTTTCATTATCTTATACATCTCTATAAGATCCTCCCTCATCATTCTAAACCCCAATGAGTACAGACCTAATCTACTTAGTCTCTCTTCATAGTCCAACCCCCTCATCTCCAGTATCAGCCTAGTGAACCTCCTCTGCACTCCCTCCAAGGCCAATATATCCTTCCACAAGTGTGGCGACCAAAACTGCAAACAGCCAATGGCTGAGGTATCATTCCCGTTATCGGAAACTGAATGTAAGCACTCTGCTGGAGTGGGGAAGCACTAACTTCCATCGACACTTGTGAACATTGGCACAAGTATCTCAGTGATGAATGGGTCACTCCCTGCACCGATCAGCCAGCACTACCACATTGTCAGCCCCCCTCAGGATCTGCTCAGTCACAGCCATGCATCTACAAACACTCAGATCATCCTCATCAGTTGGACGTTAAGGTGAAGAATCTCACGGGTTCCAACCAAGCTGATCACACAGAAGCACAAGTGAAAATTCATCGATCGCAGTACGGTTACGAGAGACCTTCGCGTACCACAGATTATTTCCATGCTCGGAGAAAACTGACATGCTGAACTTTAAGCAATGTCTCTGATTGTTGTTTAGCATACGCAAATTTTGTACAAGGCCTTTAGTTTCACGGGGCAGAAAGATATGGGGTGGGATTTTACAGCCTCGCTCGGGCGAGACCAGAAGTTCCTACCCGAGGTCAGCAGAGATTTCCGTTGTTGGGCCCTCACCCACATCGATTCCATGGCAGGCGGGGTGGTAGATATCCGACCGTGGTGTTCAATTGTTCTGTGCTTGATTCCATGGGTCTGTTTGCTCACTCTGCTTGGTTGGTTAAGCCTGGCTTAGAGAAAAGTAAACAAGCTATAGAGGTTGCTGGAAGCAAAGAACTGCAAAAGTACGGAGCAGAATCTTTCATTAAAACTCTTTGTAAATAAAGTTCGGACAGGCATTGAAACTGGTGTGTCATTTCCCGCAGCCCTGAGTTATAAAATATACAGTGTTTACCCCTTAGCGTTCTCTTTTCCAGAGAAATGATAGGCGAATCAAGATAAAAGCAAATTACTGTGGATGCCGGACTCTGAAACAAAAATCAGAAAGTGCTGGAGAAACTCGGCAGCTCTGACAGCATCTGTGGAGAGGGAACAGAGCCAACGTTTGGAGTCAGGATTGTCCCCTCCTCATCCATTTCTGGTGACAGACCGTCCACCAGTATCCATTACAAGCCCACCAACTCCCACACCTCTTAACTGACTTAACTGCAGGCACATGAACAGGTGGGCAATGGTGGGATACATGCACTGGGTCCAGGTAGGATAACATGATTGGCTTGGTGGGCCGAAGGGCCTGATCCTGTGCTGTAATGTTCTTTGTTTGTTCTTGTTCTCTTCACATCCCACGTCCTGTGAGGACTCCATCCCATTCTCTCAGTCCTTTCTGTGATGTTAGAGTGCTTTGGGGAGTTTTTTTTTAAATCATTCTCTGCAGCTCTCACAGCCTCAGCTTCTTTCATCAATGCCAAGTTGTCAACTTGAAGTCCTTTTATTTCTCCTTCAGAAGTTTAAGTGGGGTTTGTTTGTTTTAACTTTTATAACTTTTACTTTTATAGGGGCAGCACGGTAGCACAGTGGTTAGCACTGCTGCTTCACAGCTCCAGGGTCCTGGGTTCGATTCCCGGCTCGGGTCACTGTCTGTGTGGAGTTTGCACGTTCTCCTCGTGCCAGTGTGGGTTTCCTCCAGGTGCTCCAGTTTCCTCCCACAGTCCAAAGATGTGCGGGTTAGGTTGATTGGTCATGCTAAGAAATTGCCCCTTAGTGTCCAGGGATGTGTAGGTTAGAGGGATTAGTGGGTATAATATATGGGGATAGGGCCTGGGTGGGATTGTGTTTGGTGCAGACTCAATGGGCTGAAGGGCCTCTTTCTGCACTGTAGGGTTCTATGGTTACCTTAAAGAACCATTTATTGTTAGAAGGAAGATTGGTGGCAGGTCATGTGTTTTGGACAATTTTTTTCTTCCTTATGAATTCAATGTTTCCTTTTATGTTTTGGCTGGTAGCAGTTCAGTTTTAGAAGGGACATCAAACTGAAAAGATTTGTTTTTCTCTCTCCCTGCTTTTGGAAGTCCTGTTGGATAGCTGAAAGCAAGGCTTCTTGCTTTCCTGGAGTAACTAATCTACTGTTTGTGGTTTGAACAGAGAGTCTCCCTGGTGTTCTAGGAAGCTGTTCTGAGTGTGTCTAGAAGGCTACTGGAAGTTCAAGGCTGAGAGATCAGCGTTTCAATTCAACAACCAAAGGACTCAGTTCCAGCATCATGTGAGCATTAGTCTTTGCTGTGTTAAATCTGTGGAAAGTGTTTTTTTTTGTTGAAAGGAAGCTTTGTTTGATTGGAACACCTTAGATATATTTGTTAAAGGTCAAACATTATCGTGGGTTTGTTTTTGCTTGTAATTGAAAGAAGATATTGCTAATTTTCTTTCCATACATGTAAAGTATATTCTTAAATAAACTTTGTTCAGTAAAAGCTCCCTAGTGGGTTATTTGAACCATACCTGAGGTGAACCATATCATGCTTATCCAAGCCAAATTCAAAGTGCAAAACTTGTGATCCAGCAGAGCTTCTTAAAACACTGTGGAGTTTCTGACCTTGAGTTACAATGCTTTGCATTATCTATTCCTATGATGCCAATTTCTAAAATGGCACTACCAATATATCTTCCTTCTTCCTCAATCGTGATTTACAGGACTGTCACCACTATGATTGATTTATTTGATAATATTCTCACAAGCTTTCGAGGTTACCCTCTTTGTCAACTCTCCATTCACTTGACAAAGAGGGTAACCTCGAAAGCTTGTGAGAATATTATCAAATAAATCGGTTGGACTAAAACCTGGTGTTGTCAGACTTTTTACTGTGTTTACCACTGTGATTGACAGGGCTCTCAACTGTTTCTGACCCATTCTCACCTCCTCCCCTCCCTCAAAGAAACAGGACAGGGATCCCTTTCCTCTCTTTTCACCGGCAGTCTCTGCACTCATCTTCTGCCAATTCCAGCACATCGTCACCACTCAACACATCTTCCCCTCACTTCCCCTGTCAGCATTCCGCAGAAACTGTTCCCTCTGGGACACCCTCCTCCATCACACCCAACACCTCACCCCCTGCTCATGGCACCTTCCCATGCAATCGCAGAAGGTGCAACACATGTCCTTCACCTCCAGGGAGCAAGGGGCTCATCATCTCAGGGCCCAAGTATTCTTTTCGAGTGAAGAATCATCTCATGTACATCTTGGGCAGCGCGGTAGCACAGTGGTTAGCACTAGTGCTTCACAGCTCCAGGGTCCTGGGTTCGATTTACGGTTCGGTTCACTGTCTGTGTGGAGTTTGCACATTCTCCTCGTGTCTGCGTGGGTTTCCTCTGGGTACTCCGATTTCGTCCTACAGTCCAAAGTATGCGGGTTAGGTTGATTGGCCATGCTAAGAAATTGTCCGTTAGTGTCCAGGGATGTGTAGGTTAGAGGGATTAGTGGGTATAATATATGGGGGTAGGCCCTCGGTGGGATTGTGTTTGGTGCAGACTCGATGGGCCGAAGGGCCTCTTTCTGCACTGTAGGGTTCTATGATTCTATGATCTATCCCCTTTAATCTAATCCACTGCATTTAAACAGTTCTGACAGAGGGTCATCCTGGTTCTATTCTCTCTCCACAGATGCTGTCAGACCTGCTGAGATTTTCTAGCATTTTCTGTTTTAAAGTTTATTGATTAGTGTCACAAGCAGGCTAACATTAATGCTGCGATGAAGTTACTGTAAAAATCCCCGAGTCGCCACAGTCTGGCACCTGTTCGGGTACACTGAGGGAGGATTTAGCATGGCCAATGCACCTAACCATCTTTCGGACTGTGGGAGGAAACCAGAGTGTCTGGAGGAAACCCACTCAGATACGGAGAGAATGTGCAAACTCCATACAGACAGTGACCGAGGCCAGAATTGATCCTGGGTCCCTGGTGCTGTGAGGCAACAATGTTAACCACTCCCTGACAATAGGTTACAAATAGATCAAAACTGGGAACTACGTATTCAGGGGTACGTGACTTTTCGTAAGGACAGGAGGGAAGGAAAGGGTGATGGGGTAGCGCAGACAGTGACCCGAGCCTAGGAATCGAACCCAGGTCCCTGGCGCTGTGAGACAGCAGTGCTTGTGATAGGAGAAAGTCTGACAACACCAGGTTTTAGTCCAACCGATTTATTTGATAATATTCTCACAAGCAAGCAAGCTTTCGGGGTTAGCCCCTTCGTCAGGTGAATGGAGAGTTCTGGCCTCAGACAGAGCATATAAAGCACAGACAGTTTAGAGATTGCTGATTAGAATGCGAATCCTTACACCTAACCTGCTGTTCAAGTCTTAAAGTGGCTGATAATGTGAGTGGAAGGAGCACTGATCACAGTTTAAAGTGAGAACACCATCCACCAGGTACATGGTAAATACTCTTGCAACTCGGCCAACATTGTCTACCTGATATGTTGCAAGAAAGGATGTCCCGAAGCATGGTACATTGGGGAGACCATGCAGACGCTACGACAACGGATGAATGAACATCGCTCGACAGTCACCAGGCAAGACTGTTCCCTTCCTGTTGGCGAACATTTCAGTGGTCATGGGCATTCAGCCTCTGACCTTCGGGTAAGCATTCTCTAAGGCGGCCTTCATGACAGCGCAGAGTCGCTGAACAGAGACTGATAGCCAAGTTCTGCACACATGAGGACGGTCTCAACAGGGATCTTGGGTTCATGTCGCACTATCTGTAACCCCCGTGACTTGCCTGGGTTTGCAAAACCTCACTTACTGTACTGTCTGGAGACAATACACATCTCTTTAAACTGTGATCAGTGCTCCTTCCACTCACATTATCAGCCACTTTAAGACTTGAACAGCAGGTTCGGTGTAAGGATTCGCATTCTAATCAGCAATCTCTAAACTGTCTGTGCTTTATATGCTCTGTCTGAGGCCAGAACTCTCCATTCACCTGACGAAGGGGCTAACCCCGAAAGCTTGCTTGCTTGTGAGAATATTATCAAATAAATCGGTTGGACTAAAACCTGGTGTTGTCAGACTTTTTACTGTGTTTACGCCAGTCCAACGCCGGCATACCCACATTGTGATAGGAGAGTCAGCGTTGGACCTACACTCTGCCATACCTCTTCAGAGTGCGAGAGGGTTGGGAGGAGCAGGATGGGTGGCACAGATGGTGTGGGACATGGGAAACAAGAGGAGAAGCGAGGACAGTCGTCACCCGAAACAACCCAGGCAAGACATGGTGACGTTCCCGCTGAGAAATCTCTGCACCTTTGGCTGTCATACATTCTCATTAAATTTTCTGTCAGAAGGATAAAGCCTGTTTCACTTAAGATTCTGGCCTGATCTCCTTGAGATTGGGCTGCAACACTGAAAAATAACAGACACTCTCCGCACAAAGGGATAAAAACCTGTTTCAAACCAGTCATCTGTGCAGATTGATTTGAAGCAGACTGCCGCAGAGGCTGGCAGGAGGTGAAATACTGTCAGCTTTGGCAGTTAAATAACAAAGCCACCGATAATATATCTTTGCAAGTTCTCATCTGGCTGGTTGGCTGGCTCAGTGCCTGCTTAACTGCCACATTCCTTGTCACATCAGGGCCTTATTTCCCCGGGGATCTTTATAAAGTAAAAGTCAGCGCCTCTGGCACGTGGAACCGTTAACCACAACTGTTAATAAGAATGTAAGCCTGGGCTCGCGTTGAGATTTTCCCCACGGTGTCTCGCCGTTGGGATATTCCTGTCCCACCCGCGTCTACAACGGCGTGCATGGCTCCCCCATCCCGCCTCTAGGGGACTCATCACAGGGGGGGAATTTGGGAGGAAGTGGGGGGGGCGGTCACCTTTGACGGGACAGAAAGAATCCATCAGCTGCAAGAACTGGAAAATCCCACCCACAGGAGGGGACTCTTACCAAAAATAAAATGGCAGTGTTGTTGCCGGCAAGAAAACCAGCTTGTTTCTCTCCAGAAGAACACACAAATTTTCTCTCCAAATCTTCCAGCACTCTGCATTAAAAGTTCAAAGTGGGAGGGGATTCATTCTGTAAAGCAGGGGAAGGTGAGGCCACAATGGGACAGCAAAACCCAGCTGGACTGAGACCAGAGTGCCATCCCTGTAATCTCATGCTTTAACCCTGCTAATCCCCCTAACCTGCACACTGGACACTAAAGGGCAATTAACCATGGCCAACCCATCTGACCTGGACATCTTTGGACACTAAGTGACAATTTAGCATGGCCAATCCCCCTAACCTCCACATCTTTGGACACCAAGTGACAATTTAGCATGGCCAATCCCCCTATCCTGCACATCTTTGGACACCAAGTGACAATTTAGCATGGCCAATCCCCCTAACCTGCACATCTTTGGACACTAAGTGACAATTTAGCATGGCCAATCCCCCTAACCTGCACATCTTTGGACACTAAGTGACAATTTAGCATGGCCAATCCCCCTAACCTACACATCTTTGGACATCAAGTGACAATTTAGCATGGCCAATCCCCCTATCCTGCACATCTTTGGATACCAAGTGACAATTTAGCATGGCCAATCCCCCTAACCTCCACATCTTTGGACACCAAGTGACAATTTAGCATGGCCAATCCCCCTAACCTGCACATCTTTGGACACAAAGAGGCAATGTAGCAAGGACAATTCACATAACTTGTTCATCTTTGGCATGTAGGAGGAAACTGGAGCACCCGGAGGAAAGCCATGCAGACACGGGGAGAACGTGCAAACTCCACACTGTCACCCAAGGTTGGAATTGAACCTGGCTAGCACTGCTGTGAGGCAGCAGTGCTAACCACTGTGCCACTGTGCCGCTGTCAAGTGGCGATCTGGTGGAATTTTAACTGTTGTACTTTTGTTTCAGTGTTTCCAAGTTAGTTATTCTTTCCCTAATACAAGCTCATTTCCCCACTTTATATTTTATAGCACTGTCACACTTGGTTCTGTTATCCTGCATGTAACTAATGCCTCTGTTATCTGATAATGCAATAAGAACAGCAGGAATTCTCACTGTAGAAAAGACTATTAAGCCCAAATGAGTCTGCCTCTCTTTCACAGATGGACCTGACCTATCTGTTTTCTGACTAAATCCCTCAATGTTTTGCTATCTCCAAAAATCTATCCTCTCGCCTTTTGAAATTGCCAGCTTCGCTGGCGCTCCCGGGTAACTCATTCACAACTTAATTAACCTCTGGACAAAAGTGTTCCACCTGGCTTCCCTTCTTACTCCGAGCTTCTCAATTTTTAATTTGAGTTCTCTGAGATTTGAGCACTTCGCTGCAGGGTGTCACCTGCCTAGATTAACTTGACCAACATTGACGTCACCCCCTGCCTGCCAACCATCCTCCTGCCTCCCATTTCTTCTCTGCCGTTGCTACCCTCAAAGAGAATTAACGACACTGGGAGTAACTTGTCATCATGGCATTTATTTTATAGTGAGCAATACTGTGTCTAATTCTGGTCACCGCACCACCAGAAGGACTTGGAGGCTTTGGAGAGAGTACAGAAAATGTTTACCAGCGTGTTGCCTGGTATGGAGGGTGTTAGCTGTGAGGAGAAATTGAATAAACTGGGATTGTTCTCCCTGGAAAGACAGAGGTTGGGGGGGGGGTGGGAGCACGACCTGATTGAAGTTTATAAAATTGTGAGAGGTATAGACAGGGTGAACAGTTGGTAGCTTTTTCCCGTGGCAGAAATGATCATTAAAAGGGGGCACAAGTTCACGGTAGAGGGGATAAGTTCAGTGGAGATGTGCAGGGGGAAGTTTTTACACAGAGGGCGGTGGGGGCCTGGAATGCACTGCCAAGTGAGGTGGTCGAGGCAGTTACCTGAGCGACATTTAAGACTTATCTTGATAGACGTGAACAAATGGGGAATAGAGGGATGTAGAGCGCAGGCTTGGAGGGCCGAAGGGCCTTTTCCTGTGCTGTACTGTTCTTTGTTCTTGAGGGGAGCTCTCAGTACTAGGAATTTAACACTGAGGGAGTGCAATATAGTTTTGACATTTCTGTTCGAATTCACCAAACTCACCAAGAAGCCTTGTAAATTCAACATAAAGTGGTGCACTTTGACCTTCAGAATTTGCTGCAGTTTTGTCTTCAGAGTTTTCACACTCCCACAAGGAAATTCATCCCTTTGATATGCAAAGCTTGCTTGCACTAACTGCTTTATACAGTGAATTTTGAGCACTGAACCTGTGCACAGATAATACTATGTCCCATATGGTAAGGGCATTAGTCTACAAGCAACATAGATGTCAGGCAGATGGCTGCGCAGTGTAGATAAATATTTTAAACAGTCCTGTCTACCCATCTAAATATTAATGGTGCAAAGACTGTATCTGGGTCAAATAAAATTTTTAACACTCTGATCAATATAGAAAAGATATCAAAGGAACTGGACATATTGTAAAGGCAGGAGTTCAGGGGCTTTCGCTTCTGCTAGTTTCTGTCTCATGACAACTTTAACAGAAGCACCACAGAAAGCATTCTTTCTGGTTGTAACACAGCTTGGTATGGCTACTGCTCTATCCAACACTGCGAGAAACTACAAAAGATCATGAACGAAGCCCAGCATCTGTCCAAGATCTCTGTGTTGCTACAAATCTTCAATCAAGTCACGTCTCATTCTTCTAAACTCCAACTCTCCTGTGCATCCCTGACTTGTTTCACTTCTGTCAGGCCCGTGAATTCCCCTTCTAGCCCTTTCCCCCTCACTGTCCTCCTTTAAGATATTCCTTCACACAGGAACATAGGAATTAGGAGCAGAAGTAAGAAATCAGCCCTTCGAACCTGCTCAGCGAATCAATCAGATCGTAACTAATCTCTCCCTGGTCTCAAATCCATCTCCCTACTGTTCCCCATTTCCCTTTAACCATTTCTTTTTTATCACAAATATATCTATCTCCTTTTTGTAACCATTTAATGATAAATGCTAAACTTCTGGTCACCTGTTCTCAGTTTATTAAGGGAACAGCTGCGGTAAATGCAGAGTTGTTCAAATACTAGAAGACAAACTTGAAACAACTGCCCTCTGCTGTGTTTGCAATTCGTACAGTAAGAGGAGAGGTTTGAAATCTGGAAATAATGTTCCTGACTCTTTATGCTGATTTTATTAAAGTAAATGGGCATTAAGAAGTAGAAGAAAATGTGAAGTAAAATAGAGGTACACTTCAATAAGACAGTGGCTTTATACAGTATCGCTATTTTAAACAATTCCAAACAATTTTAACCCAACTACCTTCAGAGATAATTCTCCCTGGTCTGTACCACAATACCTCTGATTGGTCAGAACATTGAATACAGGAGTTGGGATGTCTTGTTGAAGTTGTATGAGACATTGATAAGGCCATACTTGGAAAACTGTGTACAGCTCTGGTCACCCTATTATAGAAAGGATATAGTTAAACTAGAAAGAGTGCAGAAAAGATTTAGAATGCTACCAGGACTTGATGGTTTGAGTTATAAGAAGAGGCTGGTTTGACTGGGACATTTTATCCCCAGAATGTAGGAAGCTTAGGGGTGATCTTATAGAAATCCATAAAGTAATGAGGGACATATATCAGCTAGATAGTGGGGCGGCACGGTAGCACAGTGGTTAGCACTGCTGCTTCACAGATCCAGGGAGCTGGGTTTGATTCCCGGCTCAGATCATTGTCTGTGTAGAGTTTGTACTTTCTCGTCGTGTCTGCATGGATTTCCTCCAGGTGCTCCGGTTTCTTCCCACCAGTCCAAAGATGTGCGGGTTAGGTTGATTGGCTATGCTAAAATTGCCCCTTAGTATCCTGAGATGCATAGGTTAGAGGGATTAGCAGGTAAAATATGTAGGGATATGAGGATTGGGCCTGGGTGGGATTGTGGTCGGTGCAGACTCGATGGGCCAAATTGTCTCTTTCTTCACTGTAGGGTTTTTAAAGAAAATCTTTTCCCAAAGGTAGGGGAGTTTAAAACTAGAGGGCATAGGCTTAAGGTGAGAGGGGAGAGATACAAAAGGGTCCAGAGGGGCAATTTTTTTCATTCAGAAGCTGGTGTATGTCTGGAACAAACTGCCAGAGATAGTAATAGAGATGGGTACAACTTTATCTTTTGAAAAACATTTAGACAGTTACATGGGTAAGATTGTTATAGAGGGATATGGGTCAAACACAGACAATTGGGACTAGCTTAATGGTAAAAGCTGGGCAGCATTGACAAGTTGAGTGGAAGGACCTGTTTCTGTGCTATGAACCTCTGTGACTCTATGACCTTATAGGTTCTGGGATCCATAGAAATCCAGCAACTGTTACCACACAGTGCCTTCACACTGTTACAGTTGATTCCAAAGTTAAACCAGCAGTTTGTTTTTCAAGTCTGGCTTCTTTCACACACTGCTTGCTCAGAGTTACTCCTCTTGGCTGAGATCTAAAAATATCCCCTTATCCAATATCTCTTCAAATTTTTTTTTGCTTTGATCTCTTATCTGACTTAATATCTTTGGAATTGCACTCTGCCAGTCTTAATTACCTTCATCTCTTGATTTTAGCTTATAAAGTTCAAAAGCACAATTAACTCACTTTCTCCGCCTTCCCAACGACACCTTTCCTTCACACCTTCAAGTCCTAACAACCTACTAACATATATTCATCTCCTGCACCACTCTTACTAAAATGTCTTCAGTAAGTGTCTGTTTGCACTGTTGCTAGGGCTGATAAATATATCAAATGTCCTGGTTAGATTCTCACAGTCACTCTGTCCCTGCCTTAATTATCTTAGTAAAAAGTCTGACAACACCAGGTTTTAGTCCAACCGATTTATTTGATAATATTATTATCAATAATATTATCAAATAAATCGGTTGGACTAAAACCTGGTGTTGTCAGACTTTTTACTGTGTTTACGCCAGTCCAACGCCGGCATACCCACATTTTAATTATCTTACTCACACATGCCCACAGTTTAAAAAAATGACCAGACCATTGGCAGCAGGAAATGTTTCGATTTCTTGGATTTCCCTGATAAGTTTTCATGACAAGTTTTGTAAGTTTATCATAAAGATAAATCCACTCAAAACAGAGGAGTCCACACTCAAGAACACAATTCTTACATGACATGGTTTGTCATCAACTGACATAGAATTAAACACGGAGTCAGTTGATCTCCCAGGGGGTGGATATTTGTCTTGGAGCTTACCTTCAGAAATCCAGCAGCCTCAAGCATTCACTAACTAACCCAAATGCTAGCTTAACGACACTTTATAATGCAGTGTCATCCTCCAACATATTAAATTGGGATTATAATGTCCCTGATCTTCCTTGGGACCAAGATGGCCCCCAAAGTGCTAACCTGGTGGCACTGCAACCTCACAGCGCCAGGGACCCGGGTTTAATTCCCAACTTGGGTTGTTGCCTGTGCGGAGTCTGCACGTTTTCCCGATGTCTACGTAGATTTCCTCCGGGTGCTCCAGTTTCTTCCCACAGTCCAAATGACGTGCTGGTTAGGTGCATTGGCCATGCTAAATTCTCCCACAATGTACCCAAACAGGCGTCTGAGTGTGGCGACTAGGGGGTTTTTACAGTAACTTCTTTGCAGTGTTAATGTAAACCTACTTGTGACACTGATAAATAAACTAAACTAATAAAAACCCATTTCAGGAAAAGCTAATAAGTAGAGTCAATGACTGCTTATTAACACAGGTGGTCAATGTTGCCACTAGGAGGCACACCAGTGGGACAGGAAATATAGGAGGCAGTGACATTGTGGTATTATCACTGGACTAGTAATCCAGAGACCTAGAGTAACACTTCAGGGGACGTGGGTTCAAATCCCACCAGGGCAGATGGTGAAATTTGAATTCAATAAAAATCTGGCATTAAAAGTCTCATAATGACCACAAAACCATTGCTAACTGTGGGGAAAAACCCACCTGGTTCACAAATGCCCTTCAGGGAAGGAAATCTGATGTCTTTACCTGCTATAATTAAGGACCTCATGCACCCGGGACATTCTCTCCTCCACCTTTTTCCATTGGGAAAATGATACAAAAGTCTGAGGTCACGTACCAACCGACTCAAGAACAGTTTCTTCTCTGCTGCCATCAGACTTTTGAATGAACCTACATTGCATTAAGTTCATCTTTCTCTGCACCCTAGCTATGACTGCAACACTACATTCTGCACTCTCTTGTTTCCCTCTCTATGAACAGTATGCTTTGTCTGTCTAACACACAAGAAACAATACTTTTCACTGAATGTTAATACATATGACAATAATCAATCAATTCAAATTTTAAAAAAATCAAGCTTGCTTACATGTGGCTCCAGGCCCAAAGCAATGTAGTTGATTCCAAAATACCCTCAGGGTTGGGCTATAAATAAAGTTAAAGTTTATTTATTAGTCACAAGTAAGGCTTACATTAACACTGCAATGAAGTTACTGTGAAATTCCCCTAGTCGCCACACTCCGGCGCCTGTTTGAGTCAATGCTCCTAACCAGCATGTCTTTCAGACTATGAGAGGAAACCGGAGCACCTGGAGGAAACCCGTGCAGACATGGGGAGAATGTGCAAACTCCACACAGACAGTGACCCAAGCCGGGAATCGAACCCAGGTCCCTGGCACTGTGAAGCTGCTGGCCTGTCCAGCAACATCCATGTCCCATGAATGAATAGAAAACAAAATTGAGTTTTCTTTTCACTATACACCTTGCTTTGATAATATCTGTCAAGCCTTGTTCTGGGATAAGTGCCCACTCAGCAGTCTTGGGTGAGTTAAGTCTACACTGCACCGAAAACCATCAAGGGAAGTGTCGCAGGGGATCAGTAGTGATGCCTATAAGAGCTAAACTGCACAGATAACAAAGGTTTCTCAACAACTCTCCTGAGACCAGACCAATGGAAAAGCATTGGAAAATGTGTAAATCACCATGTGATCCCACATTCTCCTGACAAAATCTAATCTAGAAAGAGGAGTATTCCACGGTTTACAGACTTTCTCAAAAAGAAAGTTCATAAGTAAAGGGTAAGCCATATACCGTGTTAATTATAGAATCCCTACAGTGCAAAAGGAGGCCATTTGGCCCATCGAATCTGCACCAACTGACAGATCATCTTACCCTTAGTCCCTATCCCCTTCACCCCACATATTTAGTTTTGTTATTAGTCACAAGTAAAGCTTACATTAATACTACAATGAAATTTCTGCAACATTCCCTTAGTTTCCACAGTCCAGCACCTAACCAGCACATATTTCAGAATGTGAGAGGAAACCAGAGCACCCGGAGGAAGCCCACACAGGCACGGGACGAACATGCAAACTGTGTACAGTGACCCAAACCAGGAATCGAACCTGGGTCCCTGACGCTGTGAAATGCTAACCACTCTGCTCCTGTGCCACCCCCTAATTTAAGAACATAAGAAAATAAGAAATAGGAGCAGGAGTAGGCCATCTAGTCCTTTGAGCCTGCCCCGCCATTCAATAAGATCATGGCTGATCTGTCGTGGCTCAGTTCCACCTTCCCGCCCTCTCCCCATAACCCTTAATCCCTTCTCTTATCAAAAACCCATCAACCCGCGTCTTAAAAATATTTAGTGAGGCAGCCTCCACCACTTCAACGGGCAGACAATTCCAGAGATTCACCACCCTTTGAGTGAAGAAATTGTTCCTCAACTCCGTTCTAAACCGCCTCCCCTTTATCTTGAGGCTGTGCCCCCTAGTCCTACTATTCTTTCTGAGTGGGAAAAGTCTCTCTACCTCTATCCTATCCATCCCATTCGTCATCTTATACGTCTCAATGAGATCTCCCCTCATTCTTCTAAACTCTAACGAGTACAAGCCTAGTTTATTCAGCCTCTCCTCATAGCTCAACCCCCTCAACTCCGGCATCAGCCTAGTAAACCTCCTCTGCACTCCCTCCAAGGCCAAAATATCCTTGCGTAAGTACAGCACCCAAAACTGCACACAATTTAAGAACATAAGAAATAGGAGCAGGAGTAGGCCATCTGGCCCTTCGAGCCTGCCCCGCCATTCAATAAGATCATGGCTGATCTGTCGTGACTCAGCTCCACCTTCCCGCCCTCTCCCCATAACCCTTAATCCCTCCTCTTATCAAAAACCCATCAACCCGTTTCTTAAGAATATTTAGCGAGGCAGCCTCCACCACTTCAATGGGCAGAGAATTCCAGAGATTCACCACCCTTTGAGTGAAGAAGTTCCTCCTCAACTCTGTTCTAAACCGCCCCCCCTTTATCTTGAGGCTGTGCCCCCTAGTCCTACTGTCTTTTTTGAGCGGGAAGAGTCTCTCCACCTCTATCCTATCCATCCCATTCATCATCTTATAAGAACATAAGAACATAAGAAATAGGAGCAGGAGCAGGCCATCTGGCCCTTCGAGCCTGCCCCGCCATTCAATAAGATCATGGCTGATCTGTCGTGACTCAGCTCCACCTTCCCGCCCTCTCCCCATAACCCTTAATCCCTTCTCTTATCAAAAACCCATCAACCCGTTTCTTAAAAATATTTAGCGAGGCAGCCTCCACCACTTCAACGGGCAGAGAATTCCAGAGATTCACCACCCTTTGAGTGAAGAAGTTCCTCCTCAACTCTGTTCTAAACCGCCCCCCCCTTTATCTTGAGGCTGTGCCCCCTAGTCCTACTGTCTTTTTTGAGCGGGAACAGTCTCTCCACCTCTATCCTATCCATCCCATTCATCATCTTATACGTCTCAATGAGATCTCCCCTCATTCTTCTAAACTCTAACGAGTACAAGCCTAGTTTATTCAGCCTCTCCTCATAGCTCAATCCCTTCAACTCCGGTATCAGCCGAGTAAACCTCCTCTGCACTCCCTCCAGGGCCAAAACATCCTTGCGCAGGTGCGGCGCCCAAAACTGCACACAGTACTCCAGCTGCGGCCTCACCAATGCCCTATACAGCTGCAGCAAGACCTCCCTACTTTTATATTCAATCCCCCTCGCTATGAAGGCCAGCATCCCATTCGCCTTCCTGACCACCTGCTGCACCTGCAAGCTGGGTTTTTGCGACTCATGCACAAGGACCCCGAGGTCCCTCTGCACCGTCGCCTGCTGCAGTTTTTCGCCCCGTAAGTAATAGTCCTTCCTACCATTCCTCCTACCAAAGTGGACCACCTCACACTTGCCAACATTAAATTCCATTTGCCATTTCCTGGCCCATTCGCCCAGCCTATCTAGATCCTTCTGCAGACTCTCCACACCCTCCGCACAATTTGCCTTTCCCCCAATCTTGGTGTCATCAGCAAATTTCAACACCCTGCACTCGGTTCCCTCCTCCAGATCATTTATATAAATGGTAAATAGCTGAGGCCCCAGCACTGATCCCTGGGGCACCCCACTAGTCACCAACCGCCAATCCGAATAGCATCCATTGACCCCCACTCTCTGCCTCCTATTTGACAACCAATCCTCTATCCACGCTAACACCCTACCCCCAACTCCATGTCCCCTGACCTTCTGCAATAACCTCTTGTGAGGTACCTTGTCAAACACCTTCTGAAAATCCAGAAAGACCACATCCACCGGCTCTCCTCCATCCACTGCCCTAGACACATCCTCATAGAACTCCAGTAAATTTGTCAGACACGACTTCCCTTTAATGAAACCGTGTTGCGTCCGCCCTATCAAGCAATTCCCCTCAAGATGCCTCGCTATTTCCTCCTTAATGACGGTTTCTAACATTTTACCTACCACAGACGTTAAACTAACCGGCCTAGCCCACTATATCCCCTAGCCTGCACATCTTTGGACACTAGTGGCCAATTTAGCAGGGCCACTCAGCTTAATCTGCACATCTTTGGAGCGTGGGAGGAAACTGGAGCACCCGGAGGAAACGCAGGGAGAATGTGCGAATTCCACACAGACAGTGAACCAAGGCGAGAATTGAAATTGGGTCCCTGTCGCTGTGAGGCAGGCGTGCTAACCACTGTGCTACCGTGCCACCACCATTCTTGATGGAATGGCAACCCTTCGCGGGAAGAACAAGCCTAGATTGGGTTGGAACCGTAACAAGCTGTGATCAACAGGGAGACTCAATATGCCAAGCGTCAATAGGCGACTGGGCTGACCGGGACAGAAAACTGCAAGAAGCCTTGCAGTGCATATTATGTTGAAGAGAAAGGACAATATTGGAATCTCAATCCTGCATGGGGGGGTGGGGGGATAAGCTGCCACTGGATGCACAAAAATCTGAAACTCAAAGCCTCCAGATTCAGAGCATTTTCAAGTAAGGAATTAAAGCCCATCTGGCTACAAAGTCTGAGAACAGTCTTCCAAAAAATATGCCCAATGTCATTACAGCGAATGTTGTTGAGAAATTCCTCCATAGCACTGATCCATCTAAAGCTTGTGATTCTTAAAACTGTAGCAAGTGGCTTTGCACCATAGTGACAATATATGTTTCAAAAGAAGCTATTCCCTATGGACAAGCCCTCCGTATACACAGGATTTGCTCAGATGAGGAGGATCGTGACAGACACCTCCAGACCCTGAAAGATGCCCTCATAAGAACAGGATATGGTGCTCGACTCATAGATCGGCAGTTCCGATGTGCCACAGCGAAAAACCGCATCGATCTCCTCAGAAGGCAAACACGGGACACAATGGACAGAGTACCCTTCGTCGTCCAGTACTTCCCCAGAGCGGAGAAGCTACGACATCTTCTCCGGAGTCTTCAACATATCATTGATGAAGACAAACATCTCGCCAGGGCTATCCCCACTCCCCACTTCTTGCTTTCAGACAACCACACAACCTTAAACAGACCATTGTTCGCAGCAAACTACCCAGCCTTCAGGAGAACAGTGACCACAATACCACACAACCCTGCCACAGCAACCTCTGCAAGACATGCCGGATCATCGACATGGATACCATCATCACACATGAGAATACCATCCACCAGGTACATGGTAAATACTCTTGCAACTCGGCCAACATTGTCTACCTGATACGTTGCAAGAAAGGATGTCCCGAAGCATGGTACATTGGGGAGACCATGCAGACGCTACGACAACGGATGAATGAACATCGCTCGACAGTCACCAGGCAAGACTGTTCCCTTCCTGTTGGCGAACACTTCAGCGGTCACGGGCATTCAGCCTCTGACCTTCGGGTAAGCATTCTCCAAGGCGGCCTTCATGACACACGACAGCGCAGAGTCGCTGAACAGAGACTGATAGCCAAGTTCCGCACACATGAGGACGGTCTCAACAGGGATCTTGGGTTCATGTCGCACTATCTGTAACCCCCGTGACTTGCCTGGGTTTGCAAAACCTCACTTACTGTACTGTCTGGAGACAATACACATCTCTTTAAACTGTGATCAGTGCTCCTTCCACTCACATTATCAGCCACTTTAAGACTTGAACAGCAGGTTAGGTGTAAGGATTCGCATTCTAATCAGCAACTGTCTGTGCTTTATATGCTCTGTCTGAGGCCAGAACTCTCCATTCACCTGACGAAGAGGCAGCCCCCTCAAAAGCTTGCTTGCTTGTGAGAATATTATCAAATAAATCGGTTGGACTAAAACCTGGTGTTGTCAGACTTTTTACTGTGTTTACGCCAGTCCAACGCCAGCATACCCACATCAAAATCCATCAACATAGGTGAACGACTTATCAACTAGGTAAGGATAACATCTCACCAATTTACAAGAAATCCCCTCCCACCAAACTACTGACATCTTTTGCTTACTGGTGTTAGTTGAAATTTCTGGAAAATACAAAATCATAGAATGCCTGCAGAAAGAGGCCATTCGGCCCATTGAACCTGCACCGTCAACAATCCCTCCCTCTCTCCTTAACCCCACATATTTACCCTGCCATTCCCCCCAAAACTAGGGTCAAGTTAGCATGGTCAATCATAGCATCCCTACAGTGCAGAAGGAGGTCATTTGGCCCATCCAGTCTGCATCGACAACAATCCCACCCAGGCCCTATCCCCATAACCCCATGCATTTACCCTGCTGATCACCCACTCCCCCCACCCCCCCACCCCCTGACACTAAGGGGCAATTTATGATCGCCAATCAATCTTTCGGACTGTGGGAGGAAACCGGAGCACCCGGACGAAACCCACGGACAACATCCGGATCCTGCGCTGGCAGGGGTATTTGCAGGGATCTTTAACCTCTCTTTACATTAATCTAAGGTTCCTGGATGGGAGTTTAAGGCCTCACCGTAAATTCCCATCTGAGGTCAATGGGCATTTCCGTTGTCCGTTCCCCACCCGCTCCGATTCCGCGGCTGGCGAGGCAGTAGACTTCTGGCGCCTATCTGCTTCAAGAAAACAACCTATCATCTCTATACCAAAGAAAAGCCAAGCAGCGTGCTTTAATGACTATCGTCCAATGGCTCTGACATCCGTTATCATGGAGTGCTTTGAAAGGTTAGTCATGGCACAAGTTCCTGCCTCCCGGGTTACATAGAACATAGAACATTACAGCACAAACAGGCCCTTCGGCCCTTGAGTTGCGCCGATCACATCAACCCCACCAATCTATAGACCTATCTATAACCCCCAATCCCATTAAACCCCATATACTCATCCAGAAGTCTTTTAAAAGACCCCAGCGAGTTCGCCTCCACCACCGATGACGGCAGCCGATTCCATTCACTCACCACCCTCTGAGTGAAAAACTTACCCCTAACATCACCTCTGTACTTCCCTCCCCGCACCTTAAATCTGTGTCCTCTCGTAGCGACCATTTCAACCCGGGGAAATAGCCTCTGAGAGTCCACCCTATCTATTCCTCTCAACATTTTATAAACTTCTATCAGGTCGCCTCTCAACCTTCGCCTCTCTAGGGAAAAGAGTCCCAGCTCCCTCAACCTATCTTCATAAGGCATGCCTCCCAGTCCAGGCAACATCCTTGTAAATCTCCTCTGCACCCTTTCAATAGCTTCTACGTCTTTCCTACAGTGAGGCGACCAGAACTGCGCACAGTACTCCAAATGAGGCCTGACAAGGGTCCTGTAAAGTTGCAGCATTACCTCCCGACTCCTAAACTCAATCCCTCGATTAATGAAGGCCAGTACACCATACGCCTTCTTGACCACCTCCTCCAACCAGGGTTGCCTGGATTCACTACAGTTTGCCTACTGCCACAACAGGTCCACAGCAGATGCCACCTCCCTGGCCCTGCACTCAACTCTGGAACACCTATATAACAAGGACACCTATGTCAGACTCCTATTTATTGACTGCAGCTCAGTCTTCAACACCATTATTGTTACGAAACCCATCTCCAAACTCCATGGGGCTCGGCTCCTCCCTCTGCAACTGGATCCTGAACTTCTTAACCCACAGGCCACCATCAGTAAGGATAGGCAACAACACCTCCTCCACGATCATCCTCAACACCGGTTTCCACAAGGCTGCGTTCTCAGCCCCCTACTATGCTCCTTATACACCTATGACTGTGTGGCCAAATTCCCCTCCAACAGTTTGCTAATGACACCACTGTAGTGGGTCAGATCTCAAACAATGACGAGACAGAGGACAGGAAAGAGATAGAGAATCTAGTGAATTGGTGTAATGACAGCAATAATCTCTCCTTCAAGGTCACCAAGACAAAGAAAATTGTCATTGATTTCAGATCTCACAGTGCCAGTGACCTGGTTTCAATTCTGGTCTTGGGTCACTGTCTGTGTGGAGTTTGCACATTCTCCCCATGTCTGCATGAGTTACCTCTGGATGTTCTGATTTTCCTCCCACACTCCAAAGATGTGCATGTTTTGGTAGATTGGACATGCTAAATTTCCTCTTACTGTCCCAAAGTGTGCAGATTAGATGGGATCAGCATGTTAAATGTCTGGGATTCCAGGGATAGGGTGGGGGTGAGGGCTTGGGAAAGATACTCCCTCAGAGAGTCGGCGCAGACCTGATGGGCCAAATGGCCTCATCTGCACTGTAGGGAATTCTATGATTCTATGAAAAATGGCTAAGCTCGAAGAGCTGAGGAGCAACACTTCAAACTGCAAACATCCCAACTTGCTTCCTCTGCGAATTCCTTTTTCAAAAGAACAAGGAAGAGCTGGAACAATCTTCCATAAGCTTTTACCTCCTGAGGATTCATTTAAGGAGAATCTGTTTTGTAAAATTAGTGGGATCATTGAGTGCACTCTGCGTGAAGATGCATTGGTGGAAGGTCATGGAGGGGAACCTTATTAAGCGCCAACTGTAAATTGCATTCCAATGGAGCAGGCCTTGTGTCAATGAGTTTCCTTTGATCTTCTGATACTCTGGAGTGATCATAGAGAGCATCTTCATGGTTACTGTCACCCATTTACTCGTAGCAAGCACACAACTGTTTAAAATGCATGGGAAAGTAGCTATGCTGAGGCTGTTGTCTCTATATAGAATCAATATCTAATTCTAAACAAAACTTTGCATGGTATCTTGGTTTGAGCACCATGGAAAAGGTTTGGTCTCAGACCTCGGCTCATATTGCCACCCTGACCTGCTGGGAACCGAGGCATCTTGAGGGGAATTGCTTGATAGAGCGCAACACGGTTTCATTAAAGGGAAGTCGTGTCTGACAAATTTACTGGAGTTCTATGAGGATGTGTCTAGGGCAGTGGATAGAGGAGAGCCGGTGGATGTGGTCTTTCTGGATTTTCAGAAGGCGTTTGACAAGGTACCTCACAAGAGGTTATTGCAGAAGGTCAGGGGACAGGGAGTTGGGGGTAGGGTGTTAGCGTGGATAGAGGATTGGTTGTCAAATAGGAGGCAGAGAGTGGGGGTCAATGGGTGCTATTCGGATTGGCGGTTGGTGACTAGTGGGGTGCCCCAGGGGTCGGTGCTGGGACCTCAGCTATTTACCATTTATATAGATGATCTGGAGGAGGGAACCGAGTGTAGGGTGTCGAAATTTGCTGATGACACCAAGATTGGGGGAAAGGCAAATTGTGAGGAGGGTGTGGAGAGTCTGCAGAAGGATCTAGATAGGCTGGGCGAATGGGCCAGGAAATGGCAAATGGAATTTAATGTTGGCAAGTGTGAGGTGGTCCACTTTGGTAGGAGGAATGGTAGGAAGGACTATTACTTACGTGGCGAAAAACTGCAGCAGGCGACGGTGCAGAGGGACCTCGGGGTCCTTGTGCATGAGTCGCAAAAACCCAGCTTGCAGGTGCAGCAGGTGGTCAGGAAGGCGAATGGGATGCTGGCCTTCATAGCAAGGGGGATTGAATATAAAAGTAGGGAGGTCTTGCTGCAGCTGTATAGGGCATTGGTGAGGCCGCAGCTGGAGTACTGTGTGCAGTTTTGGGCGCTGCACCTGCACAAGGATATTTTGGCCCTGGAGGGAGTGCAGAGGAGGTTTACTAGGCTGATACCGGAGTTGAGGGGATTGAGCTATGAGGAGAGGCTGAATAAACTGGGCTTGTACTCGTTAGAGTTTAGAAGAATGAGGGGAGATCTCATTGAGACGTATAAGATGATGAATGGGATGGATAGGATAGAGGTGGAGAGACTCTTCCCGCTCAAAAAAGACAGTAGGACTAGGGGGCACAGCCTCAAGATAAAAGGGGGGCGGTTTAGAACGGAGTTGAGGAGGAACTTCTTCACTCAAAGGGTAGTGAATCTCTGGAATTCTCTGCCCGTTGAAGTGGTAGAGGCTGCCTCGCTAAATATTTTTAAAACGCGGGTTGATGGGTTTTTGATAAGAGAGGGGATTAAGGGTTATGGGGAGAGGGCGGGAAGGTGGAACTCAGCCACGACAGATCAGCCATGATCTTATTGAATGGCGGGGCAGGCTCGAAGGGCTAGATGGCCTACTCCTGCTCCTATTTCTTATGTTCTTATGATTGTCATCAACTTCAGAAAGTGTAGAGGAAAACATGCCCCTGTCTACATCAATGGCGACAAAATAGAAATGATCAAGAGCTTCAAATTTTTAGGTGTCCAGATTGCCAACAGCCTGTCCTAGTCCCCCCATCCCAACACTATAGTTAAGAAAGCCCACCAGCACCTTTATTTTCCAAGAAGACTAAGGAAATTTGGCATGCCAGCTACGACTCTCACCAACTTTTACACCATAGAAAGCACCATAGAAAGCATTCTTTCTGATTGTATCACAGCTTGGTACGGCTCCTGCTCTGCCCAAGACTGCAAGAAACTACAAAGGGTTGTGAATGTAGCCCAATCCATCACGCAAACCTGCTGCTGTCACACGTTTGAATGGATCTACCTTGCATTAAATTGATCTTTCTCTAAACCCTAGCTATGATTGTAACTCTACATCCTGCATTCTCTGCTGTCCTTCTCTGTGAACATTATGCTTTGTCTGTGTAACATGCAAGAAACAATACCTTTCACTGCTTACTAATACATGCGACAATAATAAATCAAACCAAATCAAGTCAGCTAGGGGGTGTAGAGAAAGATAAACTTAATATAAGGTATAGCCATTCAAAGGGAAGAAGCTGGTCTAGAATCAGTTGGTACGTGTCCTCAGACTTTTGTATCTTTTTCCCAAGGGAAGAAGGTGAAAGAGAGAATGTCCAGGGTGCATGGGGTCTTTGATTATGCTGGTTGCTTTTCCATGGCAGTGGGAAGTATCAATCATAGAACCCTACAGTGCAGAAAGAGGCCCTTCAGTCCATTGAGTCTGCACCAGGCCCTATCCCCATATCCCGACATATTATACCCACTAATCTCTCTAACCTATGCATCCCTGGACACTAAGGGACAACTTCTTAGCATGGCCAATCAACCTAACCCGCACATCTTTGGACTGAGAGTGTAAGTCAGAGTCAATGGATCTTCTAGACTCCACACCAGGGGAATCAGCTCCTCAGCACCTTCCCCGTTAAATCCTCTAAGAATCTTATCCATTATCATCACATCACCTCCCATTCAGCTAAACTCCAGAAAATTATCGGCCCATTCTCACCATCTCACCTCTGCATTCTCTGCCCCTGGAAATGTTTTCAATATCTCCAGTCTCTCCTCACAAACACAGTTTCATCACTGCAGTAATGTTTGAAATAATTTTTTTAATTTATTCCTTCATGGGACATGGGTGTCACTGGCTGGGTCAGCATTCATTGTCCACCCCTAATTACCCTTGAAGAGTCAATCATATTGTTGTGGATCTGAAGTCAAATGTAGGCCAGGCTGGGTAAGGACAGCAGATTTCCTTCCATATCTTGCAAGGAAGCATTAAGTTTCCACTCAATTACTTGTTGGCTTGAAAATGGAGAGCGGCATGTGTATTTGGAGTTTCAGGATACTGGAGTTTAACACAGATCATGATTTTCATAATCAAAATACTGTTTAATGAATACTGTTTCAGGCCTCTTGCTAAATCCACCGACCCAGCAGGATTTCCACCTATGACTAACAGGATAGGAGAATTGCCGCTCATAAATGTTCATAGGTTAACAGAGGCTGCACGGTAGCACAGTGGTTAGCATTGCTGCCTCACAGCACCAGGGACCCAGGTTCGATCCCCAATTTGGGTTACTGCCTGTGTGGAGTCTGTATGTCCTCCCTGTGTCTGCAAGGGTTCCCTCCGGGTGCTCCAGTTTCTTCCCACAGTCCAAAAATGTTCGGGTTAGATTGAAAACACCAGGTTAAAGTCCAACAGGTTTATTTGGTAGCACAAGCTTTCGGAGCGCTGTTCAGAGCTCTGAAAATTCATAAGAACATAAGAAATAGGAGCAGAAGTAGGCCATCTAGCCCTTCGAGCCTGCCCCGCCATTCAATAAGATCATGGCTGATCTGTCGCTGCTCAGTTCCACTTTCCCGCCCTCTCCCCATAATCCTTAATCCCCTCTCTTATCAAAAACCCATCAACCCGCGTCTTAAAAATATTTAGCGAGGCAGCCTCCACCACTTCAATGGGCAGAGAATTCCAGAGATTCACCACCCTTTGAGTGAAGAAGTTCCTCCCCAACTCCGTTCTAAACTGCCTCCCTTTTATCTTGAGGCTGTGCCCCCTAGTCCTACTGTCTTTTTTGAGTGGGAAGAGTCTCTCCACCTGTATCCTATCCATCCCATTCATCATCTTATACGTCTCAATGAGATCTCCCCTCATTCTTCTAAACTCTAACGAGTACAAGCCCAGTTTATTCAGCCTCTCCTCATAGCTCAACCCCCTCAACTCCGGTATCAGCCTAGTAAACCTCCTCTGCACTCCCTCCAAGGCCAAAATATCTTTGCGCAGGTGCGGCGCCCAAAACTGCACACAGTACTCCAGCTGCGGCCTCATCAATGCTCTATACAGCTGCAGCAAGACCTCCCTACTTTTATATTCAATCCCCCTCGCTATGAAGGCCAGCATCCCATTCGCCTTCCTGACCACCTGCTGTACCTGCAAGCTGGGTTTTTGCGACTCATGCACAAGGACCCCGAGGTCCCTCTGCACCGTCGCCTGCTGCAGTTTTTCGCCCGTAAGTAATAGTCCTTCCTACCATTCTTCTTAATAAACCCATTGGACATTAACCTGATGTTGTGAGACTATTTACTATGCCTACCCCAGTCCAACACCAGCAACTCCACATCCAGGTTAGATTAGTTGGCCGTGATAAATTGCCCCTTAGTTTCAGGGAGTTAGCAGGATAAATGAGTAGGATTATGGGTGGGATTGTGGTCGGTGAATTCTTGATGGGCTGAATGGCCTCTGTCTGCGCTGTCGGGATTATATGAAAGTAGAATTGAGGGCACAATCAAATCAGCAATGATCTTATCGAATGGCACAGCAGTGTCAAGGGGCTGAAAAGCCTACTCTGCTCTGAAATATTCTGTCTGTATAATCAGATTCAGTACCAACTTTCCAAAGGGAAATATGTATTGGAAAAGGAGAAACTTGGGGGGGGGGGGTCAGGGAACTTGAAAACCTAGCACAGGCATGATGGGCCCAATGGCCTCCTTCTGTGCCGTTTGATTCTAAGACTCCTTCCGAGAGAACTGATAAATTCTCTTCGACAGAACATCACCAATATCACAGGCATGACAATCACCCCACAACTGGCCTTAATGATATCAATCACTTCTCTTATAGTTACACCTTCATTACAAATCTGTCAAGTCTTATTCTAACAAAATGGTTCTGATTAGCTATTTTATTTTGTCAGAAGCACAGCCAATTCAAACTAATCTGATCTATTATAAAGCTTTGGCTGCTGTTTTGTGCTCCTTCATCCATACCTGGCTTGTTAGATCTTTGAACTGTAGCTCAAAATCACCAGCTGGGCTGATGTTCCAGCTGTGTATCAGTGGTTTTGCGCAAATGGCTATTTAAAGGTGCATTATTGATGGGGAAAAATGATCGGTGAACTTGTATTCATTGTTTGGTAAGGACAAAGAGACCTGAGTTCCTGGCATGGCAGGTTCGAGTTGCCTGTTTACACAGGGCTACAATTTTAGCTGAAATGGAGCTAGATAGAAGGAAGAAAGGGCTGAAATACCATCAAGGCTCACATTGCTCTAGGTGTGGTTATGCATTAAAGGAAATAAAAAGGAAAGAAAGACAGTCAACTTAAACCAAAAGAGAAAATGCTGGAAAATCTCAGCGGGTCTGGCAGCATCTATAAGGAGAGAAAAGAGCTAACATTTCGAGTCCATATGACCCTTTGTCAAAGCTGAGTCAACTTAAAGCATCGTTAACGTCATCAAGGATGAATTCTATAGAGCGAATTTGGCAAGCGAAACCAGTTCAAAGGATTTGATTTGATTTGATTTGACTTGATTTGAATTATTATTGTCAGATGTATTGGAATGTAATGAAAAGTATTGTTTCTTATGTGCTATACAAATAGAACATACTGTACATAGTGTACATAAGGGAGAAGGAAAGGAGACGGTGCAGAATGTAGTGTTACAGTCATAACTGGATGTAGAGAAGGATCAATTTAATGTGAAAGGACGATTCAAAAGTCTGACAGCAGCAGGGAAGAAGTTGTTCTTGAGTCAGTTAGTACATGTCCTCAGATTTCTGTATCTTTTTCCCGATAGAAGAAGGTGGAAGAGAGAATGTCTGGGGTGCATGGGATCCTTAATTATGCTGGCTGCTTTTCTGAGGCAGCAGGAAGTGTAGATAGAATCAATTGGTTTGCGTGATGGATTAGGCTACATTCACAGCCTTTTGTAGTTTCTTGCAGTCTTTGTTGGAGCTGGATCCATACCAAGCAGTAATACAACCAGAAAGAATGCTTTCTATGGCGCATCTGTAAACGTTGGTGTGAGTCATAACTGACATACCTGAGACAGTAGAGGCTTTGATGTGCTTTCCTAACTATGCCATCAGTGTGGAGGGATTTGGACAGGTTGTTGGCAATTTGGACTCCTAAAACCTTGAAGCTGTCGACCGTTTCATCATCATTGATTTAGACAAGGGCATGTCTTCCATTACGTTTCCTGAGGCTATTAGGAGAGAATTAGGAAGCATTGGTTGGAATGGGAGATTACAGGGACTGGGAACATCCGAGATGTGGAGATTTTTCAAGGAGCAGCTATTGCGGGTCTGTGATAAGTATATCCCTGTCAGGCAAGGAGGATTTGGTAGGCCCAGGGAACCGTGGTGCACCAAAAAAGTTGATTCGTTGGTTAGGAAGAAAAAGGAGGTTTATGTTCGGATGAGGCTTGAGGGCTCAGGTAGTGCATTAGAAAGTTTTAGATTGGCTAGGAGGGAGTTGAAGAGGGAGTTAAGAAGGGCTAAAAGAGGGCATGAGATGATTTTGGCTGATAGGATTAAGGAGAACCCTAAGGCGTTTTACAGGTATGTCAAGAACAGAAGGTTGGTTAGGACAAGATTAGGGCCAGTTACAGACAGTAGAGGGAAGTTGTATGTGGAACCGGAGGAGATTGGAGAGGCGTTGAACCAATATTTCTCTTCGGTGTTCACGCAAGGGGACAGGAATGTAGCTGAGGAGGACACTGGGGTGCAGGGGTGTGTAATAGATAGTATTGCAGTTGATACGGGGGATGTGCTGGATATTTTAGAGGGATTGAAAATAGATAAGTCCCCTGGTCCAGATGGGATTTACCCTAGGATTCTTTGGGAGGCAAGAGGGGTGATTGCGGAGCCTCTGGCTCTGATCTTCAGGTCGTCGTTAATCTCTGGTATAGTACCGGAAGATTGGAGGACAGCAAATGTTGTCCCATTGTTTAAGAAGGGGAGAAGGGACTTCCCTGGGAATTATAGACCGGTGAGTCTTACTTCTGTGGTGGGTAAGGTTTTGGAAAGGATTATTAGAGACAGGATTTATAGTTATTTGGAAAGTAATGAGTTGATTAGAGACAATCAGCATGGTTTTGTAGCGGGTAGGTCGTGCCTTACTAACCTTATCGAGTTCTTTGAGAAAGTGACCAAAGAGGTGGATAGGGGTAAGGCAGTTGATGTGGTGTATATGGATTTTAGCAAGGCGTTTGATAAGGTTCACCATGGTAGGCTTCTGCAGAAAATGCAGATGTATGGGATTGGGGGTGATCTAGGTAATTGGATCAGGAATTGGCTAGCAGATAGGAGACAGAGAGTGGTGGTTGATGGTAAATATTCGTCATGGAGTTCGGTTACAAGTGGTGTGCCTCAGGGATCTGTTTTGGGGCCACTACTGTTTGTAATTTTTATTAATGATCTGGATGAGGGTATAGTTGGGTGGATTAGTAAGTTTGCTGATGACACCAAAGTCGGAGGTGTGGTAGATTGTGAGGAAGGGTGTCATAGTTTGCAGGATGACTTAGAAAGGTTGCAGAGCTGGGCTGAGAGGTGGCGGATGGAGTTTAATGCGGAGAAGTGTGAGGTAATTCATTTCGGTAGGAATAACAGATGTGTTGAGTATAGGGCTAACGGGAGGACTTTGAATAGTGTGGAGGAGCAGAGGGATCTAGGTGTATGTGTACATAGATCCCTGAAAGTTGGGAATCTAGTTATAGGACAGATGTCAGGGGTAGGTTCTTTACCCAGAGGGTGGTGAGGGACTGGAATGCCCTGCCAGCTGCAGTTGTAAATGCACCTAGTTTGGGGGCGTTTAAAAGATCTGTGGATAGGTTTATGGATGAAAAGGGATTGGTTTAGGCTAGTGGGTCATTGTTTTGTAACTGGTCGGCGCAACATCGTGGGCCGAAGGGCCTGTTCTGCGCTGTAATGTTCTATGTTCTATGTTCTATGTAAGTAGATAAGGTTGTTAAGAAGGCATACGGTGTCTTGGCGTTTATTGGTAGGGGGATTGAATTTAGGAGTCGCAGCGTCATGATGCAACTGTACACAACTCTGGTGCGGCCACACTTGGAGTTTTGTGTGCAGTTCTGGTCCCCACATTACAGGAAGGATGTAAAGGCTTTGGAGAGGGTGCAGAGGAGGTTTACCAGGATGTTGCCTGGTATGGAGGGGAGATCCTATGAGGAGAGACTGAGAGATTTGGGGTTGTTTTCACTGGAAAGAAGGCGGCTAAGAGGGGATCTCATTGAAACATATAAGATGATTAGAGGTTTAGACAGGGTAGATAGTGATAGCCTTTTTCCTAGGATGGAGAAAGCTAGCACGAGGGGGCACGACTTTAAATTAAGGGGGGGTAGTTATAGGACAGATGTCAGGGGTAGGTTCTTTACCCAGAGGGTGGTGAGGGACTGGAATGCCCTGCCAGCTGCAGTTGTAAATGCGCCTAGTTTGGGGGCGTTTAAGAGATCTGTGGATAGGTTTATGGACGAAAAGGGATTGGTTTAGGCTAGTGGGTCATTGTTTTGTAACTGGTCGGCGCAACATCGTGGGCCGAAGGGCCTGTTCTGCGCTGTAATGTTCTATGTTCTATGTTCTATGAAGTCGATGACTATTTCAAAGCCCACTAATGCCTCTACTTTCTCAGAACACGAAAGAAATTTGGCATGTCAGCTATGACTCATAGAGTCATTGAGTCATACAGGTTTACAGCATGGAAACAGGCCCTTTGGTACTACTTGTCCATGCTGCCCATTTTTATTAAACCCTTAAACTAATCCAAATATGGCCTGAATCTAAATCTGAAATAAAAACAGAAAATTCTGGAAATATCTAACAGGTCTGGCAGCATCAGAGGAGAGAGAGTTAGAGTTAACATTTCAGACCTGTGACCTTTCTGCATCCAGTTCTAGTCGCCAAACTACCGGAAGGACGTGGAGGCTTTGGAGAGAGTGCAGAAAAGGTTTATCAGGATGTTGCCTAATGTAGAGGGTCTTAGGAAAGAGGTGAGATTGAGTAAACTAGGGTTGTTCTCCCTGGAAAGACGGAGGTTGAGGCGTGACTTATAGAAGTTTATAAAATTATGAAGGGCATTGATAGAATGAACAGTTGAAAGCTTTATCCCAGGTCGGAAATGACAAACACAAGGGGTTGCAAGTTTAAGGTAAGAGGATCGAGGTTCAATATAATATGCAGGGGACATATTTTACATAGAGGGTGGTGGGGACCTGGAATGCACTACCAAGCAAGGTGGTTGAGACAGACACACTAGGATCATTTAAGACTCAGCTAGATAGCCACATGAACAGACTGGGAATGGAGGGATACAAACGGATGGTCTAGTTAGGAACACATGATCGGTGCAGGCTTGAGTAGCTGAAGGACCTGTTCCTGAACTGTATTATTCTTTGTTCTTTCATCAGAGATGGAAAAAGATCGAAAATTGATAGATCTTGAACCAGTGAACAGGGTCCTGCTCTTGTAGCCATGGTATTTAGCTGGCTGATCCAATTGAGTTTCTGGTTAAGGGTGTTGATAGAGGAGGAGTCAGATTTTGTAATAGCATTGAATCATAGAATTCCTACAATGCAGAAGGAGACCATTGATCCATGAACCTGCACTGACAACAATTCCATTGATCCATGACCATTGATCCATGAACCTGCACTGACAACAATTCCACCTAAGCTCTATCCCCGTAACCCCACATATTTATTCTGCTATTTCCCCTGACAGTAAGGGTCAATTTAGCATTGGCAATCAACATAAGCCACCCATCTTTGGACAGTGGGAGGAAACAAGAGCACCCAGAGGAAACCCACACAGAAATGGGGAGAATGTGCAGAACCCACACAGACAGTGATCTGAGGCCAGAATTGAACCCGGGTTCCTGGTGCTGTGAACAGCCCCCAAACAAATAAAGGAAAAGAAAGGTGTGTGAGTTAGATGGATTAGTTGAGTAAATGTGTGGATTTACTTAGGTAGATGGAGGATGGAAGTGGGTAAGATGCTTTCTGTAGGAGGATCGGTGTAGGTTTGATGGGCCAAATGGTCTCCTTCTGCACTCTCTATGAGTTTACAGGCACCTGGCAAGTGCTGCTCCATATGTTTTCATGGAAGAATGGCTACAAAACACTAGGGCATCCTGTGCCACTGTGAATCAATCTCAGATTAATCCACAATTTGCTATGGTAAATTGACAACTTTCTTTAAAGAGTGACCCTCTGATAAAGGGTCACCTAGGCTCGAAACATTGGCTCTATTCTCTCTCCATAAATGCTGTCAGACCTGCCGAGATTTTCCAGCATTTTCCTGTTTTAGATTGCTGCAGAAATCTCTTTCATTTCTTTCCCATTCCCCCTCACCCCACACTTAATATCAATTGACCTTAGAATCCCTACAGTGCAGAAGGAGGCCATTTGGCCCATTGAGTCTGCACCAACCACAGGCCATATCCCCATAGCCCCATGCATTTACCTTAGCTAGTCCCCCTAACACTAAGGAGCAATTTAACATGGCCAATCCACCTAACCCACACATCTTTAGGCTGTGGGAGGAAACCGGAGCACCTAGAGGAAACCCACACAGACACGGGGAGAATGTGCAAACTCCACTCCGAAGCCAGGAATTGAACCCAGGTCCCTGAAGCTGTGAGGCAGCAGTGTTAACCACTGTGCCACCTGGATTAACAGCCTGCTCTGCAACCACAACCCAACCCCCAGTGATGCTCAACTGTCAAAAATGGGTTGAACTATCCACTTGTGAGATGTGGCCGACATCTGGGGTGGGATTCTCTGGCCACACTTAACCCAAAACTGGAAAATCCCACCAGAGATCAATGGGCTTTTGTGTGGTCTGCCCCCCTCCCCCCTCCCCACCCACTACAATTCCCATGGCAGGATGGGACAGGGGCATTCCTCCCATGGTTGCCGTGTTCACCAAGAACCCAGCTAAGTTAAAATCTGCCCCTAATATGTCTTTCTCGAGGAGATATACTATATCAAACACAAGTAGGAGCAGAGCAAGATTAGGTACTTGGCTTGAGATCCGAAATCCGTTTCTCTGCTGCTGAACATTCAATATAGATCTTAATGGTCTCGGCACATAATGCCTTCACATCCATCAAGAGGTAACAAAGAAAAGTGTATTTTAATTGTAAAATAAACAAGAGTGATGGGCATTCAGCTCCAAATTGCCGCAGACTGATTTACTCTCAGATTAATCTGGGCAGCCCGCTGAAAGAACCATCTAGTTTGATCCCAAATCAGGCAGATGGCTATAGCCAGGCAGAAGATTAATAATATTCAAAACGTACAGCCTTAATAAATAACTTACTGCATGATTTATATATAATTCAAAACATTTTAGCTCTGACCGCCTGAATAATGCATAAACTACATGGACAATGCATCATAATACAGTCTACTCCTGATAATGTTCAAGTCATTTTTTACAACAAATAATTAGAATTATCCTGTGATTCCAATTTGGCAAGTTCAATAACAAACCGGAATGGGAATTTAGTACTGAAAAAGGATTGATTTATCAAATAATTTGAATTAAGTAACTGTAAGAGGAGTCAACTGTAATTACATTTCAGGACTCAAAGGAACAAATCAAAATAGGCCTTTTAAAAATGTCCATCATTAAATTGAATGTAACTTATCGCCGTATTAAGCACTGTAATAAGAGACAGCTAATATTGATTTCTCATTGGCATGCTAATCGGATTGCACCTACGATCTGAGTTTCTAAACCAGGTTGCTCAATTTAGTCTTCATTAGCTTCACAAATAACCTGAACTTTAACCAGGATGTAACAAAAGCTCTCTCCACCCTCCCCATGACCCCAGGAAAGTGCATCCTCAGCCAGGTCTCTTCAAAGTGTCTTTGTTGGGCTTCCATCCTCCAATGAGGATAGGAGGACGGAGAGGAAGTAGCATAATGGTATTGACATTGGACTAGCAACCCAGAGATCCAGGGTAATGCTCTGGGAACCTGGGTTTGAATCCCAGATGGTGAAATTTGAATTTGATTAAAAAAAACTTCTGGAATTAATAGATAAGTGTCATGGGTGGAGGGAGGGCTCATAACGTTAAAATGGCGGCACGGGCTCATTGGGCTGAAGGGCCTGTTTCCCGGGCTGTTTTGTTCTTTGTTAATTAAAAACCTTAAACCTACCTGATTCTCATGAATGTCTGTTAAGGAAGAAAATCTGCCCTCCTTACCTGGCCTGGCCTACACGTGACTCCATCAGGGAATGATGGCCGAGTGGTTTTATCACTGGATAATTAATTCAAAAACTCAGCTAATGTTTTGGGGACCCATGTTCAAATCCCACCACAGCAGATGATGGAATTAGAATGCAATTAAAAATATGTGGAACTAAGAATGTATAGATGACCGTGAAATCATTGTCGACTGTTGGAATAAACCATCTAATATTCTTTGAGAAAGGAAGTCTGCTATCCTTACCTGGTCTGGCCTACATGTGACTCCAGAGCCACAGCAACTCACAGAGCCACTTCCCTCTGCCTCAGAAAAGCAGCCCCCATAATCAAGGACCCCATGCACCTCAGTCATACTGTCCTCTATCTTCTTCCATTGGGAAAAAGATACAAAAGTCTGAGGTCACTTACCAACCGATTCAAGAACAGCTTCTTCCCTACTGCCATCAGACTTTTGAATGGGCTTAACTCGCATTGAGTTGATCTTTCTCTGCACCTTTATTATGACTGTAATACTACATTCTGCACTCTATGCTTTTCTTCTCTATTTACGGTGTGCTTTGTCTGTATAGCATACAAGAAACAATACTTTCCATTGTATACTGATACATGTGATAATAATAAACAAAATAAAATGAAACCAAGGTGGTTAACACTCAACTGCCCTCTGAATTGGTTTAGCAAGTTCAAGGGCAATTAGGATTGGGGAATAAGTGCTGGCCCAGCTAGCGATGTCCACATCTCCTGAATGAATTTTTAAAAATCCATTATAAAATCAGCAGTGGGGTTGTTTGCTAACAGTTCGGTTTCATTCAGAAACCCTCTGATAGTGAAGAAGAAGCTGGATCTAGATTAAGGACTGGAACACGATCTATGACGTGTGACAGGTACCAAGCAAGCTGTTTTAAGTGCCAGGAAATGACCACCCAGAGCACGAAAGATATGAAATATCTCCGCTTAACTGTAAAGGACACTGGCATAAAATTCCTACAGTGCAGAAGGAGGCCATTCAGCCCATCAAATCCACACCAATTCTCTGACAGAGTATCTTACCCACACCTTAACCTCACAGCCTCCCCACCATGAATACAGGAGTTGGGACATCTTGCTGAAGTGTGCAAGACATTGGTAAGGCCACACTTGGAATACTGTGTGCAATTCTGTCACCCTGTTATGGAAAGGATATTATTAAACTAGAAAGAGCGCAAAAGAGATTCACTAGGACGCTACCGAGACTTGATGGTTTGAGTTATAAGGAGAGACTGGATAGACTGGGACTTTCTTTCCTGGAGCGTTGGAGGCTGAGGGGTGATCTTAGAGAGGTCTATAAAATAATGAGGTGCATAGATCAGCTTGATGGTCAACATCTTTTCCCAAAGGTAGGGGAGTCTAAAACTACAGGGCACAGGTTTAAGATGAGAGTGGAGATAAAAGTGTCCAGAGGGGCAATTTTTTCACACAGAGCGTGATGAGTGTCTGGAACAAGCTGTCAGAGGTAATAGTAGAGGCAGGTACAATTTTGTCTTTTAAAAAGCATTTAAACAGTTACATGGGTAAGATGGGTGTAGAGAGATATGCGCAAAAAGCGCACAATTGGGACTAGCTTAGGGATTTAAAAAAAAGGTTGGCATGGACAAGTTGAGCTGAAGGCTCTGTTTCCACATTGTAAACCTCTATGATTCTACCTGTCATATACATCTCAGGAAACTAAGGCATGGCCAATCCACTGGACAGCACATCTTTTCATCTGTGGGAAGAAACCAGAGCACCTGAGGAAACCCACACAGACACGGGGAGAACGTGCAGACTCTATACTTTCACCCCAGGCCAGAATTGAACCCAGGTCCCTGGAGCTGTGAGGTAGCAGTGCTAACCACTGTGCCACATTGTCACCCCACTCCATGCTGATCCTCTCCTATCAGCATCTTACGCAGCTTTTACTTCAGTGAAACAGCCTCTTTAATCTTTCCTGCAAAATATGGGTGACTAAGACTTTACCCTATATATTGCCCTGTAGCTTTACATCCTGAATATCTTTAAATAAAATAAGGAGAGAAATGCTCATTGCTATCTCTTAATATTTAAAACTGGGCGCAGACCTAAAATGGCACAATCTCTGTCAAATAAAACAAGTTACCTGGCGGTACCAGGGAAACTCACACATCATAATTTCTGAAAAGTCACAAACAAGCCTCCTGTGAGCTACAAAGACAAAATCCAAAGAGAACTATACAAAGGCCATCTGCGTTTCAAAATCCATGATGGCTAGCAGAAGTCTGCTCATCTGCTGAGACAAAGAGCCTAAAATCTTCCTTTCAATTGTTAATGGATGAGGCATTCACCAATCCCAGGACCCAGGTAAAAGAAACACACTCTTTGTTGAAGACGGTGTAAATAGGTAGGAGTCATGTATGTAATATGGACCTCTGGTTTGTGGAACCAGTAATATTGCCTTGATGTACTGTGAAGTCTCAGTCTGTTATTTTGCCATCTAACCAGCAGCATCACAAACAAGGAGCTCTGGCCCAGGTGGGACACCTGGCCCCATCCACTTGACAGGGAATTCTGTACTATTTCCGACAGCGCTCAATAATTCTACGTGCTTATCTCATTACGTGAAGTCAACACCACTAGAAAAGCGAATTATCCAGCATTGCTTTTCAGCCCTCTGACCACACGGTAGCACAGTGGTTAGCACTGCTGCTTCACAGCTCCAGGGTCCTGGGTTCGATTCCCGGCTTGGGTCACTGCCTGTGTGGAGTTTGCACATTCTCCTCATGTCTGCGTGGGTTTTCTCCGGGTGCTCCGGTTTCCTCCCACAGTCCAAAGATGTGCGGGTTAGGTTCATTGGCTATGCTAAAATTGCCCCTTAGTGTCCTGGGATGCGTAGGTTAGAGGGATTAGCAAGTAAATGTGTAGGGATATGGGGATAGGTTCTGGGTGGGATTGTGTTCGGTGCAGACTCGATGGGCCGAAGGGCCTGTTTCTGCACTGTAGGGTTCTATGTTCTATGTTCACATATTGGTACCAGTGACATAGGTAGGAAAAGGAATGCAGTCCTGAAGTGTGAATATAGAGAGGTAGACAGAAGACTAAAGTGCAGGACCTCGAAGATAGTAATTTCTGGACTATCAATGCTGGACTACGTGTAGCGAAAATAGAACTAGGAGGATTAGATAGATGAATGCATGGCTTGAGAGCTGGTGCAGGGGGCAGGGATTTAGGTTTTTGGATCATTGGGATCTTTTCTGGGGAAGGAGTGATCTGTTCAAGAGGGACGGGTTACACCTGAACCTGGGACTAATATCCTGGCGGGAATATTTGCTAGATCCACTTGGGAGGCTTTAAACTAGTTTGGCATGGGGGTAGGACCCAAAGCAGTAGGGAGACAGAAGAGAAGGTTGAGGACAGCACAGATGTTAAAGAGAGCACATTAAGTAGTAAAGGCAGTGTCTGTAATCCTGATACCAGACAGATCAGGCAAAAGCAGAGCAGAGTGCAAGGGAAGGCATTCAGCATGCTTGGTTTCATTGGTCAGAACATTAAATACAGGAGTTGGGATGTCTACTTGAGGCTGTACAAGGCGTTGATAAGGCCACACTTGGTATACTGTGTGTGATTCTTGCCACCCTATTATAGAAAGGATATTATTAACCAGAAAGAGTGCAGAACAGATTTACTAGGATGCTACTGGGACTTGATGGTTTGGGTTATAAGGAGAGGCTGGATAGACTGGGACTTTGCTGGAGCATAGAAGGCTGGGGGGTGATCTTATAGAGGTCTGTAAAATAAAGAGGGGCATAGATCAACTAGAAAATCAATATCTTTTCCCAAGATAGGAGAATCTAAAACTTGAGGGCACGGTTTAAGAAGAGACAAAAGTGTCCAGAGGGGCAATTTTTTTCACACAGAGGGTAGTGAGTGTGTGAAACAAGCTGTAAGAGGTAGTAGTAGAGGCGGATACAATTTTGTCTTTTAAAAAGCATTTAGACAGTTATTTGGGTAAGATGGGTACAGAGGGATATGGGCCAAATGCAAGCAATTGGGACTAGTTTTGGGGTTTAATAAAAAGGGTGGCATGGACAAGTTGGGCCAAAGGGCCTGTTTCCATATTGTAAACCTCTGACTCTGTGACTCCCCCAATATCCGGAGCTTAAGTATTACCACTTAGTTCTTGTAACATCTTAGTAAATCTTTATTTGCACCATAACGCTCCTATATAAAAGCCAGAACATCTAACCTATCTGCTACACAAGTTTAACATAACCTCTCTGCTTTTCATTTCTATCTTTTTAAAAATGAACCCCAGTGTTGTGTTTGCTTTTTCAAAAAATAAAAAAAAGGTACTAGCTTGTGTTAGCATATCCACACCCTCAGATTCCTTTGTCCATTTAGGCATTTATTTCCAAGCATTTGTTGCCCCCTATTCTTCTTAACAAAATGTACCAGCTCACCTATTGAATTTTGTCAATTATATAGCCATTTGGTAAATTTATTAATGTCTTTCTGTATTTTATTGTAGTGCTTTTGATGTGAATCACAGATTTTGAAATTGTTTATGCAAATTATTAACAGTAGCCTCAGCAACTTTCCTTAAGTACCATCACAGCCTACCTTTAGCTGGCCTAAGTAATTTAGCTCAGCCTTCAACACCATTAATCCTACGAATCTCATCTCCAATCTCCATGGCCTGGGCCTCGGCTGCTCCCTCTGCGATGGGATCCTGAACTTTCTAACCTACACATCACAATCAGTAAGGATAGGCAACAACACCTCCTCCACGATCATCAACACCGGTATGGCTAAATTCCCCTCCAACTTGATTTTCAAGTTTGCTGACGACACCACCATAGTTGGTCGGATATCAAATAATGACAAGACAGAGTACAGGAATGGGTTAGAAAACCTGATGAACTGATATGATGACAATGGATGAGGAAGTGGAGAGAGTGCCAGGGTCCCGGGATGGGGACCATAGGGAAGGCCTGGTGGGAGAGGTCGGGAGGGGGAGGGAGGTCTGAATGTCACCAAGCGTTAGTGGGGTGACAGACATTGAAGTGGAAACACAATTTACGTTTCTGCGAGGCTTTCACTAGGTACTTCAGTATCTCCTTCTGGCTACTCTTAAAAGATTCCTCTGGCATTGTGCTCCCCACCCCTTGTCAACTGTACCCATACTTATTGCCATTTATGTATTGCTGATGCCCTGAGGTCCAATCTACAGCATCCTTGTGTGACATGACTGCTCAGGTGAGATATTGTGCTGGATATTCTTGAGGGGTTGAAAATAGATAAGTCCCCTGGTCCGGATGGGATCTACCCTAGGATTCTCTGGGAGGCTAGAGAGGTGATTGCAGAGCCTCTGGCTCTGATCTTCAGGTCGTCATTGGTCTCTGGTGTCATCCCGGAGGATTGGAGGATAGTGAATGTTGTCCCATTGTTTAAGAAGGGGAACAGAGACTTTGCCGGGAATTATAGACCGGTGAGTCTTACTTCTGTTGTGGGCAAGGTTTTAGAAAAAATTATTAGGGATAGGATTTATAGTTATTTGGAGTGTAATGAATTGATTAGAAATAGTCAGCATGGTTTTGTAACGGGTAGGTCGTGCCTTACTAACCTTATTGAGTTTTTTGATAAGGTGACCAAAGAGGTGGATGGGTGCAAGGCAGTTGATGTGGTGTATATGGATTTTAGTAAGGCGTTCGATAAGGTTCACCATGGTAGGCTTCTGCAGAAAATGCAGGTGTATGGGATTGTGGGTATTCTAGGAAATTGGATCAGGAATTGGCTATCAGATAGGAGACAGAGGGTGGTGGTTGATAGTAAATATTCGTCATGGAGTTCGGTTACGAGTGGTGTGCCTCAGGGATCTGTTTTGGGGCCACTGCTGTTTGTAATCTTTATTAATGATCTGGATGAGGGTATAGTTGGATGGATTAGTAAATTTGCTGATGACACCAAAGTCGGAGGTGTGGTAGATTGTGAGGAAGGGTGTCATAGTCTGCAGGGAGACTTAGATAGGTTGCAGAGCTGGGCCGAGAGGTGGCGGATGGAATTTAATGCGGAGAAGTGTGAGGTAATTCACTTCGGTAGGAGCAACAGATGTGTCGAGTATAGGGCTAACGGGAGGACTTTGAATAGTGTGGATGAACAGAGGGATCTAGGTGTATGTGTACATAGATCCCTGAAAGTTGGGAATCAAGTAGATAAGGTTGTTAAGAAGGCGTACGGTGTCTTGGCGTTTATTGGTAGGGGGATTGAATTTAAAAGTCACAGCGTCATGTTGCAACTGGACACTACTCTGGTACGGCCGCACTTGGAGTACTGTGTGCAGTTCTGGTCCCCTCATTACAGAAAGGATGTGGAGGCTTTGGAGAGGGTGCAGAGGAGGTTTACGAGGATGTTGCCTGGTATGGTGGGGAGGTCCTATGAGGAGAGACTGAGGGATTTGGGGTTGTTTTCGTTGGAAAGAAGGCGGCTAAGAGGGGATCTTATTGAAACATATAAGATGATTAGAGGTTTAGATAGGGAGAACAGTGATAGCCTTTTTCCTCGGATGGAGAAAGCTAGCACGATGGGGCATGGCTTTAAATTAAGGGGGGGTAGCTACAGGACGGATGTCAGGGGTAGGTTCTTTATCCAGCGGGTGGTGAGGGATTGGAATGCCCTGCCTGCTGCAGTTGTATTTGCGCCTAGTTTGGGGGCGTTTAAGAGATCTGTGGATAGGTTTATGGACAAAAAGGGATTGGTATAGGATAGTGGGTCATTGTTTTTGTAACTGGTCGGCGCAACATCGTGGGCCGAAGGGCCTGTTCTGCGCTGTAATGTTCTATGTTCTATGTTCTAGATCACTTAGTTCAAGCCTATGCACTCATGGGGCACCTTGTCCTATTTGTGTAACTGGGAATGTATTAACGGTCTCAGTAACAATAGATATGGAAAGGATACTCTATAGGTACAAGTATCTATCCATGGTTACTGTACAAATACTGAGTGTGCTTACGACAAATTATTTTCTTTGTTATTTTAGCAGAAACACATACATGCTCCCATTAAAATAATGGAAAGTGAAATTTGATGCAAATGTACTAAACATTTATATAACATTGCTGACAGTAATTTTTATCCTTTGTGTAACTTCCTCACTTCTATTTCTTCTATTCTATGGTTGTTGCTTCCAGTTCAGAAGATAGCTTCTGATGGGGGGGAACCCTCCTACCCACCCCTTCCAGCCTCAGATCTAACTTGGATTATTTTTTGGGTTTCCTCAAAGAATTTCAATTCACCTGCTAGCCTAGAAGTTGGCAATGGACCTGAAGTAGTCATCAATTGCCACATGTGGGTCTCAGGTGAGGCATGAGCAGACTTACCATTGGAGACTTTGCCCACCCAGCATAAAATCACTGTGTGGTTGGAGCAGGCAGGAACCCAGACAGGATGCCATACCGGAAAGCCAGCATTGGGTGGGGGGAGCAATAAACCCAGCTTGTGACATCTGGAAAAGACTTTGAGTTGAAATATTGACCAGAATTCTCAGGCCGCTCACACTGCCACAGTGAATGGAGATTTGATTTGATTTGATTTATTATTGTCACATGTATTAACATACAGTGAAAAATATTGCTTCTTGTGTGCTATACAGACAAAGCACACCGTTCATGGAGAAGGAAACAAGAGGGTGCAGAACGTAATTTTACAGACACAGCTAGGGTGTAGAGAAAGATCAACTTAATGTAAGGTAAGTCCATTCAAAAGTTTGATGGCAGCAGGGAAAAAACTGATCTTGAGTCGGTTGGTATGCGACCTCGGACTTTTGTATCTTTTTCCCGATGGAGGAAGGTGGAAGAGAGAATGTCTGGGGTGCGTGGGGTCCTTAATTATGTTGGCTGATTTGCTGAGGCAGCGGGAAGTGTAGACAGAGTCAATGGATGGGAGGCTGGTTTGCACGATGGATTGGGTTACATTCATGACCTTTTGTAGTTTCTTGCGGTCTTGGGCAGAGCAGAAGCCAGACCGAGCTGTGATACAAGTAGAAAAAATGCTTTTTATTGTGCATCTGTAAAAGTTGGTGAACATCGTAGCTGACATGCCAAATTTTCTTAGTCTTCTGAGAAAGTTGGTGAGCTTTTTAATTAGTGTTGGCATGGGGGGATCAGGATAGGTTGTCAGCGATCGGGACACCTAAAAACCTAAAGCTCTCGTCCCTTTCTATTTCGTCCCTGTTGATGTAGACAGGGGCATGTTCTCCTTTACCCTTCCTGAAGTCGATGGCAATCTCCTTTATTTTGTTGTCATGGAGAGAGAGATTATTGAACATAGAACATAGAACATAGAACATTACAGCACAAACAGGCCCTTCGGCCCTCGAGTTGCGCGATCACATCAACCCCACCAATCTATAGACCTATCTATAACCCCCAATCCCATTAAACCCCATATACTCATCCAGAAGTCTTTTAAAAGACCCCAGAGAGTTCGCCTCCACCACCGACGACGGCAGCCGATTCCATTCACTCACCACCCTCTGAGTGAAAAACTTACCCCTAACATCACCTCTGTACTTCCCTCCCCGCACCTTAAATCTGTGTCCTCTCGTAGCGACCATTTCAACCCGGGGAAATAGCCTCTGAGAGTCCACCCTATCTATTCCTCTCAACATTTTATAAACTTCTATCAGGTCGCCTCTCAACCTTCGCCTCTCCAGGGAAAAGAGTCCCAGCTCCCTCAACCTATCTTCATAAGGCATGCCTCCCAGTCCAGGCAACATCCTTGTAAATCTCCTCTGCACCCTTTCAATAGCTTCTACGTCTTTCCTATAGTGAGGCGACCAGAACTGCGCACAGTACTCCAAATGAGGCCTGACGAGGGTCCTGTAAAGTTGTAGCATTACCTCCCGACTCCTAAACTCAATCCCTCGATTAATGAAGGTGAGTACACCATACGCCTTCTTGACCACCTCCTCCACCTGCGAGGCCGATTTAAGAGTCCTGTGAACCCGGACCCCGAGATCCTTCTGCTCTTCAACGCTACTAAGACCCCTGCCCTTAATATTGTACTCGTTCATCCCGTTGGTTCTGCCGAAATGGACGACTACACATTTATCCGCGTTGAAGTCCATCTGCCACTTCTCCGCCCATTCCTGCATCTTATCTATGTCCTGCTGCAACTTTTGACATCATTCCAGACCATCCACAACACCGCCGACCTTCGTGTCATCAGCGAACTTGCTAACCCATCCCTCCACTTCCTCATCCAGGTCATTTATGAAAATGACAAACAGCAAGGGTCCCAGAACAGATCCCTGGGGCACCCCACTGGTGACTGACCTCCATTCCGAAAAAGACCCATCCACAACCACTCTCTGCCTTCTGCAGGCAAGCCAGTTCTGGATCCACAAGGCCAAAGGCCCTTGGATCCCATGCCCTCTCACCTTCTCAAGAAGTCTTGCATGGGGGACCTTATCAAAAGCCTTGCTGAAGTCCATGTACACTACGTCCACGGCACTTCCTTCGTCAATGTGTTCAGTCACATTATCGAAGAACTCAACTAGGCTCGTAAGGCACGACCTGCCCTTGACAAATCCATGCTGACCATTCCTGATCATGTCAAACCTCTCCAAATGCTCGTAAATCTTGTCCCTCAGAAGCCTCTCCATCAGCTTACCAACCACTGAGGTCAGACTCACCGGGCAGTAATTTCCCGGGCTATCTCTGTTCCCTTTCTTGAAAATAGGGACTACATCCGCAATCCTCCAATCTTCCGGAACCTCTCCCGTCTCCATTGACGACGCAAAGATCATCGCCAAGGGCTCTGCAATCACTTCCCTGGCCTCCCACAGTATCCTGGGGTACATCCCATCTGGTCCCGGCGACTTATCTACCTTGATAGAATTCAAAAGTTCTAACACATCCTCCTCCTTAATGTCCACGTACTCAATCTTTTCCACCTGCTGCAAGTCCATAGCAAGATCTCCCAAATCAGCTTCCTCTGAGAATACTGAGGCAAAGTACTCATTAAGCACCTCCGCCATTTCTTCTGGTTCTACACAGACCTTTCCCCCTTCACCTTTTACAGGTCCTATCCTTTCCCTTCTCACCCTTTTACCTTTCACATACTTATAGAAGGCCTTGGGATTTTCCTTAATCTTACCCGCCAAGGTCTTCTCATGACCCCTTCTGGCTCTCCTAATTTCCCTTTTAACCTCCTTTCTACAGTCCTTATATTCTTCAAGATCCTTAACCTCTCCTAGTTCCCTGAACCTTTTGTACACCTTCCTTTTCCTCCTGACTAGGTTCAACACAGCCTTCGTGCACCACGGTTCCCGTGTCAACCACATTGCTGTGGCTCTGGAGTCACATTCAGGCCAGACCAGTTAAGGAGGCAGAATTCCTTCCCTAAAGGACATTAGTGAACCAGATGGGTTTTTACGACAAACATGGTATTATTAAACTTTTAGTTTGTGATTTCATTGGATTCAAATATCACCATCTGCCGTGACGGGATTCGAACATCATCCCTGGACTCTGGATTACTAGTCCAGTGACAACACCACTATGCACCACCTCCTACTGCAGGATTTTTCCAAAGACTGCCAAAGATCACAGATGCCCCCTTGATTTTATAAATATCTAGCATTGGCCTTTTTGAAACATTTGCTAACAGCTTAAAAAAAATTGATCTCCAGTTTACAGCTTTGAAGATTTGCTGCATTTTATTATTTAATAAAGCAGGCTATCGTAGCAAAAAAATAAGTTACTTGAATTTGATCATTACGAATTTCCAACAAGGTTACCAGCTTAAAAGAAATCTGCGCGCTAGCATCCTGTATTCTGTGATAGTTCACACTCGCTTCGCAATTTCATCTTGCTTTTTATAAGGCTGGGTAAATTGGATCTATATTCCCTGGAGTTTAGAATGAGAGGTAATCTCATTGAACATTCAAGAGTCTGAGGAGGCTTGACAGGTAGATACTGAAAGGTTGTTATCCCCTAGCTGGGGAATTTAAAACAAGATGGCAGAGTCCCAGGATAAGGGTCCGATCATTTCAGACTGAGGAGTAGAGAAACCTTTTCACTCTAAGGCTTGTGAATCTTCGGAATTCTCTACCCCAGAGAATTGTGGATGCTCCATCATTGAATATAATTAAGACATATAGTTTGAACTGGCCACCAACCAGTCACAGTTTCAGGATATGATGGACAATTTTGACATAATCTTGCATCCAGGTACTGAATAAATAAATGATTCCAGTATGCTAAAGTAATATAAATTCCAAAATCTGCTGTAATTACTTATTAGAATATCAGTTAACTTTTTATACTGATTTCATGTTATAAGCAAATATATTACAAAATACGCAAATTATTTTGCATTATTGCTATGAATTCTGATTACAAATTAGCAGAGACAGTGGCATAATGGCGTTGTCACTAGACTAGCAATCCGGCGACCTGGTTTCAAATTCCACTGTAGCAGATGGTGAAATTTGTATTGAATAACAATTTCTGGAATTAAAAGTCTGATGATGCCCATGGAAACCCCATTATTGGAAAAACCTATCTGGTGCACTAATGTCCTTTGGGGAAGGAAATCTGTTATCCTATTCTTTTCGGGCCTACATGTGGAACAGGCTAGCACTGCTGCTTCACAGCTCCAGGCACCCGGCCTTAGTTGATGTCTGCGTGGAGTGTTACACGTTCTCCCCTTGTCTGTGTGGGGTTTCCTCTGTGTGCTCCAGACCCACAACAATGTGGTTGACCGTTAAATGCTCCGAAATGGAGGGCAGTTAAGGATGGGCAATAAATGCATTTCCAACCAGCGATGCCACATCCCATAAATGAATAATAAAGTAAAAATCCAGTATTTTCTGATATTTAAATAGTCTGTAAATTAGACTGAGGACAAGAGAAATGATCAATTCTGGATATACATGGCAGATCAAAGGTAGTATCCGTAAAAAGACAATGTTGAAGGTGTAGCCATTTGTCAGAAATGAATCAAACTTTACGGTGATAGCGGGAAGAAAGTTTGTAATGCAATGAATGAAGAAAAATGCTAAAATTCACAAGGAAAGAGTGAAACAGACCCATGCAGTAATATTTCCTGTTTGAAATAAATGTAACATTGTTCTCTATCAACAGGCTGCCTATGTGAGAAGCCTGACCACTGAATTCAATAGACCTATCAATCAGTTAAATGGTTGTAAGGCACCGGGTTATATATCCCATGTGTACCTATGCCTGCAGCAAGGCTGGCCATTCACTCTGCAGCCAGATGGAAACCTCACCACAGAAAATGTCTTGCTGTAAAGAAAATCTTCTTAACATTTCTTGACTCAAAATCGGAAGCATCGCTAAAAGCAAAATCCTGTGGCTGATCTCCAGCAGATACTGTAGATAGTTGCAAGCAAAGGGTAAGGTGGCACAGTGGCAAGCACTGCTGCCTTACAGTTCCAGGGACCCGGGTTCAATTCCAGCCTTGGTTGACTGTGTAGAGCTTACATGTTCTCCCTGCGTTTCTTCCAGGTGCTCTTGTTTCATCCCATAGTCCAAAGATGTGTGGGTTAGATGGATTGGCCATGTTGAATTGTCTCTTAGTGTCGGGGGATTAGTAGGGTAAATATATGAGGATAGGGCCTGGGTGGGATTGTTGTCAGTGTAAGCTCGAAGAGCTTCCCTTTGCACTGTAGGGAGTCTATGATTTGAAAAATGTACTTTCTTCCAGAACTGTATCTTTACCTTATTGTCCAGAAACGAAGATCGCACAAAGCACTTTTCAACAAAAAAAGCAGTCAGTTCTGACTATTCACCTGCAATTTCCCCACAAGGTGTGTTTCTATAACCAGCGCAATGGGTTGTGAGGGGGAATTTAACCAAATCCATTTATGTGAATAAGAAACATTTCTTTTTGTTTATATACCAAATTCAATCCAATCAAAATCCAATTCAAAGTCTCAGCAAGTGAAACGTTCCAGATCCAAGCTTATAAGACGGGCTATCCACTTCCTGACTTGGGCTTTATCTACATGATCCAAGCATATTGGAGCAGGCATTGCAACTTCTGCAAGGCTCAATCTCATTTGCATCTTAGCCAAAAGGCTAAGATGCCGCTTTAAAAAAATTGCTTCAAATGAAGGCTCAGTGTAATCCCATGACTTCAAAGAAGTGTAGCACATCGATACTGTACTTGATCTTAGCCAAAAGGCTGAGAACATTTCTGCATTTCTTAAATGTTGCCCTTCCATTCAACGCAGATGAACACTGTAGTTGGTTGATCTAATGCAATTGAGATGCAGCTTTCAACTCAGTGCTGCTGAAAGAAGTCGAGTGTCACCTTGACACAGATCCCTCTCCTCTGTGACCCAGCTTTTGATCACACCTCCTAATTTATCCTTCCTTGCTTTGGCATCTGCTCCACTTATATGCCTGTGAAGTGCCTTATGCTGAAGATGTATATAAAAAAAACAAGTGCTTGATTTGGACTGCAACATTTTTAAACTGAAAAGAAAGCCTTCTTCTCAATTATTGATCAGAATTATCTGTAACTTTAACTCACTCATGTCAGGAATATTACTTACTTCTATCTAGCTAGCACAGAGCCTGTACCTTTCACCTACCCACTCCATCATAAGATGACCCAAATTTGCGATGTATATGAGGATGAAATGACAATGCATGTATGTTCTGATCCTTCAACTCTTTGTTGTAAAATGAACGCATTAACAGTTGTATAATTTAGGTCACTTTGATTAGTTATGAGTTTTTGAGCCTGATACAATTCCTAAACATTCATAAAAAAGGCAACATTCATTACTTGATGAAATAAACCTGTTGTGCTTGCTCAGCCTATTTGATTTGATTTGATTTATCGCATTTATTTACAGTGAAAAGCATTGTTTCTTGCACACTACACAGACAACGCATGCTGTTCATAGAGAAGGAAAACAGAGACTGCAGAATTAGTATTACAGTCATAGCTAGGGTGTAGAGAAAGATCAACATAATGCAAAGCAAATCCATTCAAAAGTCTGACAGCAGCAGGGAAGAAACTGTTCTTGAGTCGGTTAGTACGTGATCTCAGACTTTTGCATTTTTTTTCCTGAAGGAAGAAGGTGGAAGAGAGAATATCCAGGGTCCTTAATTATGCAGACTGCTTTGCCGAGGCATCAGGAAGTATAGAAAGAGTCAATGGATGGGAGGCTGGTTTGCGTGATGGTTGGGCTATGTTCATGACCTTCTGTAGTTTCTTGAGGTTTTGGGCAGAACAGGAATCATACCAAGCTGTGATACAAGCAGAAAGAATGCTTTCTATGGACATACACAAGCGACATATGGACATGTACAAGCGACTGCTACACAAAATGTTTGCTTGCAGTGCTCAAAAGGAGTACAAGCAGGATTTTCTGGCCGTGCTTGCCTCAAGACCAGAAAATCCCACCCAAAGTCAACGTACCTCTGCATGGTCCGACCCCCCACCACCCGCTGCCATTCCCATGGTGGGCAGGGCAGGAAAATCCCACCCTGCATTTCAAACTTTGTTCACCAAAAGAATAAAAGGCAGCACTAACCTACCTTTATTTAATTTTGCTACATCCAGTGGAAATTGAAAGGGGGCTTTTGTTAGCTTGACCTGCTTAGATATTACCACTGCATTTTATCAGTGATTGATAGTCATAAATGATAGACTGAGGTTCAAATACTAGGGGCAAACTTTTATTTAAATAAAAAAACTGAGAATGTCAAAAATGTTCAACACATCGGTCAGTAGGTTGACATTTCAGGGACAGACCCTTTTCTGTAACTTCACCATCTGAAAAGTGAAGGCAAGTCAATGAATTTGCTGTGCATTTCCAGTATTTCTTTTCATGGCTCAAACCCAGATGTCTCTCCAGATTATCACAGGCTAGACTTGTGACATCCACTAGCTTATCATCAAAGCCAACTGTGCAGGAAATTCTGAAAATGGGGTTTAAAAAGTTCCTTAATTGCTGGTTTGATTAATGTTTAATGTCACAGTAAAATAGAAAATTGCAAACCCGAGCAATAACTGAATAATAAATATAATCTGAAAATCAGTCACCAGTTTTGGTGACTGGTCAAACCTAAAAAAGCCTATCTCTTTCAGATAATGATTAAAGTTGCTATGCGTTGTAAAAAAAAAATTGGATAAAATATCTTAATTTAGTCACTTGTTCATTAGGGTAATAACACAATGATAAAAAAGCAGAACAATTATGGACAGCACGGTGCCACAGTAGTTAGCACTGCGCCGGGACCCTGATTCAATTCCTGGGTTGGGTCAATGTCTGTGCGGAGCTCCTGTGTCTGCGTAGATTTCCTCGGGATGCTCCAGTTTCCTCCTTGACCGAAAGAAGTGCTGGTTAGGCTCATTGGCCGTGCTAAATTCTCCCTCAATGTTCCTGAACAGGTACCGGAGTGTGGTGACTAGGGGATTTTCACAGTAACTTCATGGTAGTATTAATGTAAGGCTACTTGTGACACTAATAAATAAACTTACAACTTAAAATTGTTATCCTTGTGGCCATAGACATGCGGGTTAGATTGATTGGCCATGCTAAAATTGCTCTTAAGTGTCCTGAGATGCGAAAGTTAGAGGGATTAGTGGGTAAATATGTAGGGATAGAGCGGTAGGGCTTGGTAGGATTGTTTTTCAGTGCTGACCCGATGGGCTGAATGGCCTCTTTCTGTGCTGTATGTTTCTGATATATTCAGAGATGGTAAGTAGGAAAGAAGGCAAAGAAGGTTGTATGTCCCACTTCTGACCTTAGGCCTAATCTTCCTAAATTATGCTACCAGAAGAGAGCTTTAAGACCTGGTCAGAAAAATGTGAGTCCATATCCAATTTGAGTTTGTAATGGATGACACTGACTGCTTGGATTTTACAATGGGCTCCCTGCCACTGTTCATAAATTCAATGATTGTTGTTAGTGTATCTTCACACCCATTTTTTATTTCCCATTGGGGGATAGTGGAGAAAGTGGAGGAAGGATTTCCAGGCTGATTATTAATCCGTTGAACTGTGTTGAATGCTTCTTCCGTGCCCAACAAAATCCTGGCATTGGATTCGAGAACCAGGGCTTCAGGTCCAGCGGTAGGGGACATACCACTGTGCCACAAGACCTCCTAGCAACTCTGTAGTTACAAAGGGAAGAAGAGAAAAGGGCAAGAAAAAAGTCATCCATGCCTATTATTGCCTGGCAGAGATAACATGGGTCACACACAGAATGCCAAATAGGTTGGCGGTTCAGCTAAAATTGGCACATTTTCCTGCAGAACCTAATCTCTTCAATTGTTTGCACCACCTCCTCACTGCTTACTCTGGTAGGAGAGTGTCTCTGTGCAAGGCATGATATAATAAGCAGTCACTTTTGACCCTTTGTGTATTTAGCATCAGAACTTCCAGATTCTTGGGAGAGTTAACCCCACAATTGGTACATGAGGTGGTTGACAATCTTTTATTAACTCAAATGCCACAATGGCAAATAGACTGGCGTGGGATCAAGGCTTAATTTCTGCTGTTGAAGTTTTTTTTACTCTTATGGGATGTGGGCAAGGGCAGAATTTATTGCTCATATCTAATTACCCTTGAACTGAGTGGCTTACTAGGCCAACCACATTCTTTTCTCCAATTTATTCATGGGACATGGGCATCGCTGGCTGGCCAGCATTTATTGCCCATCCCTAGTTGACCAAGGGCAGTTGAAGGCAGTTGACTCCAGAGCCACAGCAAAGGACAGCAGATTTCCTTCTCTAAAAGACATTAGTGAACCAGATGAGTTTTTCCAACAATCGACAACGGTTTGATGATCAGCAGTTGATTCTTAATTCCAGATTTTTTTTATTGTATTCAAATTCCACCAGCTGCCATGGCAGGATTCAAACCCTGGTCCTCAGAACATTATCTGAGTTACTGGATTAATAGTCTAGCGATAATACCATGACGCCACCTTCCCGCTCTGAAGTCACAGGTAGGCTAAACAAAATAAAGATGGCAATTGTTCCTGAACTTCTGAAAAAGGGTGTTTTAAAACATTCCTTAATTGCTGGTATGATTATTGCTTTATGTCACAGTAAAATAGAAAATAGCAAACAAAAGAAATAACTGAATAACTGCAGCCAGAAAATACGAGTTCTAATGTTTTGTCATACCCAAAGATGGCAGATTTGCTCATCTAAGAACCCGATGGGTATCTATAACAATTAAGAGCCCTTTTTATATACTTATAAAAACTCTTGCTATCCTTTTTCATATAAAGCGCTAGCCCAGCTTCATAGTTTCTCCTACCCTTCTTTATCAACTTCTTTGTCAATGTTTGCTGACATTTAAACCTCTCCCAATCCTCTTCTCGCCCACTACTCTTAGCTACTCTAAACGCCTCCGCTTTTAATTTAACACTTTCCTTCACCTCCTTCGTTATCCACGGCTTTGGGCGCCGTACTTACGCAAGGATATTTTGGCCTTGGACGGAGTGCAGAGGAGGTTTACTAGGATGATGCCGGAGTTGAGGGGGTTGAGCTATGAGGAGAGGCTGAATAAATTAGGCTTGTACTCGTTAGAGTTTAGAAGAATGAGGGGAGATCTCATTGAGACGTATAAGATGATGAATGGGAGGGATAGGTTAGAGGTGGAGAGACTCTTCCCGCTCAGAAAGGATAGTAGGACTAGGGGGCACAGCCTCAAGATAAAGGGGGGGCGGTTTAGAACGGAGTTGAGGAACAATTTCTTCACTCAAAGGGTGGTGAATCTCTGGAATTCTCTGCCCGTTGAAGTGGTGGAGGCTACCTCGCTAAATATTTTTAAGACGCGGGTTGATGGGTTTTTGATGAGAGGGGATTAAGGGTTATGGGAAGAGGGTGGGAATGTGGAACTGAGCCACGACAGATCAGCCATGATCTTATTGAATGGCGAGGCAGGCTCGAAGGGCTAGTTGGCTTACTCCTGCTCCTATTTCTTATGTTCTTAAGAATAGTTCATAGAACAATCATAGAATCCCTACAGTATAGAAGGCAGCCATTTGGCCCATTGAGGCTGCACCAACCACAATCTCTCCGTGGCCCTATTCCTGTAATCCCACATATTTACCCTGCTAATTCTCCTGACACTAGTCAATTTAGTACGGCCAATCAACCTATCCCGCACATCTTTGGACTGTCGTCACGGTTACAATTACCGAGATTAGATTTTAATTCCAGGTTTAGGGAGCAGAATCTGTCAGGTATGGGCACAAACGAAAAGTGGAGCTTTTTCAAGGAATACTGCGTGTCTTTGCTAGGTATGTCCCTGGCAGGCAGGGAAGAAAGTGTTCACCAGGGAAGTTGAATGTCTTGTTGAGGAAAAAGGAAGCCTATGTGAGGATGACAAAAAAGGTTCAGTTGGATCACTTGAGGGTTACAAGGTAGCTAGGAATGAGTTAAAGGAAGGGCTTAGGAGAGCTAGGAGGGGGCATAACAAGTCCTTGGTGGGTCGGATAAAAACCCCAAGGCATTTTACTCTTGTGTGAGAAGTAAAAGAATGACTAGGGTGAGGTTAAGGCCAGTCAAGGATAGTAGTGGGAATTTGTGCATGGAATCAGAAGAGATAGGTGAGGTGTTAAATGAATATTTTTCTTCAGTGTTCACTAAGGAAAGGGGCCATATTTTTGAGGATGAGTGCATGATACAGGCTAATAGGATGGAGGAGATAGATGTTCTGAGGGAAGGTGTATTCGCAATTTTGAAAAACCTGAGGATTAATAAGTTCCTTGGGCCAGATGGGATACATCCCAGGATACTTTGGGAGGCAAAGGATGAGACTGCAGAGCCTTTAGCTTTGATCTTTGGGTCCTCACTGTCCACAGGCTTTGTACAGTAAGAAGTCTCACAACACCACGTTAAAGTCTAACAGATTTATTTGATAGTAAACGCCACAAGCTTTTGGAACATGCTGTTCCTTTGTCACCTGAAGTTAGCACCTGGGTTAGTAAATTTGCTGATGACACCAAGATTGGTGAAGTACTGGATGCGGTAGAAGGCTCTTGCATGCTGCAAAGAGACAGTGATAAGATGCAGAGCTGGGCCGAAAAGTGGCAAATGGAGTTTAACCCTGATAAGTGCAAGGTGATTCATTTTGGTAGGACAAACTTGAATGCGGGTTACAGGGTCAATGGCAGGGTTCTGAGGAATGTGGAGGAACAGAGATCTTGGGGATCATATCCACAGATCTCTGAAGATTGCCACTCAAGTGGATAGAGCCATGAAGGCGGCTTATAGTGTGTTAGCGTTTATTAACAGGGGGATTGAGTTTAAGAGCCGTGAGGTTATGCTGCAACTGCTGGTGAGACCACATTTGGAATATCGTGTTTCACTTCACTATTAGAAGGATGTGGAAGCATTGGAGAGAGTGCAAAAAAGATTTACCAGGATGCTGCCTGGTTTGGAGGGTAGGTCTAATGAGGAAAGGTTGAGGAAACTGGGGCTTTTTTCTTTGGAGCGGAGGAGGATGAGAGGCGGTTTAATGGAAATTTATAAGATGATGAGGGGGATAGAGTGGATGTGCAGAGACTATTTCCTCGGGTGGATGTAGCTGTTACTAGGGGGCATAACTAGAAGGTTCATGGTGGGAGATAATAGGAGGGATGTCCAAGATAGATTCTTCATCAGAGAGTGGTTGGCATGCAGTTATTGGATAGGCAAATGGAGCACACCAGAATAATAGGGAGTGGGATAGCTTGATCTTGGATTTAGACACAGCTCAGCACAACACTGAGGGCCGAAGGGCCTGTACTGTGCTGTTCTATGTTTATTAATTGAGCTTAAAATTCCATGAGCTACCCTGGTCAGATTTGAACCCTGTCCCAGAGCAATACCTGTGCCTCTGGATTATCACTGCATTTGTCAACAGCCTCTGTCAATCCGCTAACTGTCCTCTCTGGAAAGATATAAGCAAGTGATAAAGTGGAAGTCCATTAAAAAATGCAAGAGACTTGATGGTTGGTTTTCATGTCAGAATCTTTCATATGTTAAAAACTTAAAAGATAATTTGATGCACAATAAATATTGAACCCAGCACTGTGAAGTTTACATAATTTGTTTCATTTACAGAAGATACATTTATTCAAAGGTAAACTCACTGAGCCTGAGTGCCCTGTCGATGATGAAGCTAAAAGACTGACTTATATTATCCTAAGTGCAACTGCAAATGTAGAATCACTGCACGCATTAAATGCTCCCTAAACCTCCTGTTCATGTCTAAAAGCGGTTAGCATTATTATGTTCTTGTGTAAATCAGTAGAGTAGCCATCCAGTCATTGATGTTCTGGTTCTTGCTACGCACATGAATGGCCATTTAGTCTGTTTGAGGGACAAATGCTTGTAAAGACACTGTTTACATTAAATATGGTACTATGGAGCAGAAATGGAATTTCACGGGAATGGGATGGCAAATGCAGTACAGAATTTTAGACCTCTCAGCATTAATTACATTATATTTAGGGGTTTCATGCTTATGAGTCCCTTCTTGCTTAGTGGATGGACATGTTGATTTCATTCACACTAGTGACACCTGATTGCCAGTTGTGCCCCAAATGGCTGTCATGTTGGTTACATAACAAGCAACTGAATAGGTGAACAGTTGCCCTGTGACATAATATAGTATACAAATACATCGTTCCTTTTCATTAAAAATTTGCTATCGTTCTGAACAGAATTCAAACTGGTGGAAAATAGGATTGCATTCATTCAGCCACACAGACTCACAACACCTAGATTCTTTTTTCCCAGTCTTCCTCTTCAGCACAAATACAATTAACCTGAAGGAACTGTCAAAGCTTTTTCAATTATTGTTTTGCTTCCATCTCTTGACAGCCGGGCATTATACCCGGGCAGCTCATTGGCTGTTTATTGAGTGAGACATTGAATGGTTTTTAAATATTTCAATAATTCTGAATTAGATTTCAGTTTTAATGAAAATATATTTCAAGTTAGTATTCATTATTAAGGAAAATAACTATTCCAAATCAGCATCTGAAAGATTAAAAAAAAAGGAGATATTTGAACACCCAATGAAACTTCACATCTTCCTCATCTTTTTCTTCGGTCGCTGATTAAAAACAGGAGAAGAAGCTATCAGGCTGTCAGGTGAGTGGGATATATAGCTGCCTTCAGAGCCAGCAGTGTTAGGGGTTTGTGGGATGCCAGAGTCACTCATGGCAGACATTGGCTCTTCAAAGACATCATTGCCCAAAACACCATGAGGAGGTCCATTGCCTTCTTCATTTTCCTGAGGCTCCATCTTAACTTGAGTTAGGTTCCATAGTGGAGAGCTGCTTACCTCGGGGCCTGAAGGAAACAAAGCAGCAAAAAACAATAATGAAGCAAAAGCATTCTCACAATGTAGGCAGTGAAGAAATGTGGTTGAAAATAGCAAGGCTGACATTTATTGCTCGTTTGTTAGTTGCTCAGAGGTGGCAGTGTTGTCCATCCAACATCTTGTAATCGATATTCCCATTTATAAAATCTAATATTCTACTGGTTGGCTTCATTCACCTGCTCTCAGTTTCAGGGAACTGTATTTGAAGCCTCAAGTCTCTCTTATCATCCACGCTGGTCAGTAGTTTCTATTAAACATATAGGCCCACTTGGCGTCTTTATTACTTCTGCACTGTTTTTATCTTAAAACTTCCATTTGTTTATACATTAAAGGGAGTTATAAACATATATGGAAAGTGGCAATATCATTGTCCACATTAAATTGTATGTACCATCTGTCTACCCATTCTGCGAGCCTAAACAGAAAATGCTGGAAAATCTCAGCAGGTCTGACAGCATCTGTGGAGAGAGACCAGAGCTAACATTGAGTCAGGATGAATCTCAAGAGTCATTCAGGTTCAAAACCTTAGCTTTGTTCTCTTTCCACAGATGCTGTCAGACTGCTGAGATTTTCTAGCATTTTCTGTTTTTGTTTCAGATTCCAGCGTCTGCAATATTCTGCTAACCTGTTTGGCTTCCTGATGTCTTTTGACCATTTTTATTGCATACCAAACCTCCTATTTTCCTGCAGTTAGAACATTTTGCAGTTGTATTTCCTGTGCCCAAGTCCAAATATCAGAGAGCTCTGCACTCAGTCCTACTCAAACTGATGGCAAAATGAAACTGTTGAAAGTCTGAAGTTAAAAATAGAGGCCTAAGTGACAGCTAAACCAGTTTGCATTCGAGCAATAAATAGGTCCTGGTGGATTCACAGTTTGCAACCCAGAACACACTGTCTCTATTAGATTCTGGCCTATGAAATACACATTTCTTGTTATAATTTCATAAAATATATAAATCACTGACTTAGGAAGTTAATTTCATAAAATATATAAATCACTGACTTAGGAGTTGCTGTTTTCTATTTGAAAGACTTCCTGCATCATGCACTATGAAACTGGGGAGGCTATGGTGTTCCAATCTATACTGCTGGATTCCTGCTACTGGAGAGTTGCAAGTGGTGAAAAGCCATTCTATTGAACCTATTGACTAGTCAGCAATGCTAATCTGAGAATATTTGCAACAAAAAGAAAGCACCACAGAACTGTCAGAGATTTTGGGAGAGACAGACAAAGCCATCCCTTATAGTATCATCAATAAAAAGGAGAAAGGCAAGCAAAAGTAGGCCTTTGCTCACACTCTTTCAAGAAATATAGGTCAAGAAAGGCCTTTTCTGCGCTATATGCCTCTATGACTTAATGACTCTAAGCAAGTCATTGTGAAACTTGCAATACACGTTCTAGTTTAAATCCAATATGTGCCATGAACCATAATTGCTTCTACGAATGTCATGAGCTTTTTTAAAATCTATGAAAGCAGTATAGGTGTGTTACAGAGTCTTAATACATATCACAATCCCTGAATACGTTAATCACAAGTCTATATATTCTCACACATGAAATTTAGCCAGACTACTGCACAAGATATTTGAGGATATACATGCCATGATGATAAAAGAACTGATTTAAAGAGCCAATGATACCAGCAGCATTTTAAAGTACTATTAAAATCTATAAATACCACAACAAAGCCCTACAATATTAAGCAACTATTTGCCTCGTGCAGAACCTAGTCCAACAGCCACAGAAGAGCAGCTCTATGGAGATCTGGAGTAAGGGGAGATACGAAGAAGTCAGGAAGTTACTTGGACAAATAAACTGGAAGGAGGCGTTCTTAGGGAAAAGTATCGAAGGAAGGTGGCGGATATTCAAGGAATGTTTGTCTGGCGCTCTGCATGACAATGTTCCGATGAGACAAGGGGGTTTTGATAGGTCGCGGGAACCGTGGTGCACGAAGGCTGTGTTGAACCTAGTCAGGAGGAAAAGGAAGGTGTACAAAAGGTTCAGGGAACTAGGAGAGGTTAAGGATCTTGAAGAATATAAGGACTGTAGAAAGGAGGTTAAAAGGGAAATTAGGAGAGCCAGAAGGGGTCATGAGAAGACCTTGGCGGGTAAGATTAAGGAAAATCCCAAGGCCTTCTATAAATATGTGAAAGGTAAAAGGGTGAGAAGGGAAAGGATAGGACCTATAAAAGGTGAAGGGGGAAAGGTCTGTGTGGAACCAGAAGAAATGGCGGAGGTGCTTAATGAGTACTTTACCTCAGTATTCACAGTGGAAGCTGATTTGGGAGATCTTGCTATGGACTTGCAGCAGTTGGAAAAGATTGAGTACGTGGACATTAAGGAGGAGGATGTGTTAGAACTTTTGAATTCTATCAAAATAGATAAGTCGCCGGGACCAGATGGGATGTACCCCAGGATACTGTGGGAGGCCAGGGAAGTGATTGCAGAGCCCCTGGCGATGATCTTTGCGTCGTCAATGGAGACGGGAGAGGTTCCGGAAGATTGGAGGATTGCGGATGTAGTCCCTATTTTCAAGAAAGGGAACAGAGATAGCCCGGGAAATTACCGCCCGGTGAGTCTGACCTCGGTGGTTGGTAAGCTGATGGAGAGGCTTCTGAGGGACAAGATTTACGAGCATTTGGAGAGGTTTGACATGATCAGGAATAGTCAGCATGGATTTGTCAAGGGCAGGTCGTGCCTTACGAGCCTAGTTGAGTTCTTCGATAATGTGACTGAACACATTGACGAAGGAAGTGCCGTGGACGTAGTGTACACGGACTTCAGCAAGGCTTTTGATAAGGTCCCCCATGCAAGACTTCTTGAGAAGGTGAGAGGGCATGGGATCCAAGGGCCTTTGGCCTTGTGGATCCAGAACTGGCTTGCCTGCAGAAGGCAGAGAGTGGTTGTGGATGGGTCTTATTCAGAATGGAGGTCAATCACCAGTGGGGTGCCCCAGGGATCTGTTCTGGGACCCTTGCTGTTTGTCATTTTCATAAATGACCTGGATGAGGAAGTGGAGGGATGGGTTAGCAAGTTTGCTGATGACCCGAAGGTCGGTGGTGTTGTGGATGGTCTGGAAGGATGTCAAAAGTTGCAGCAGGACATAGATAGGATGCAGGAATGGGTGGAGAAGTGGCAGATGGACTTCAACGTGGATAAATGTGTAGTCGTCCATTTCGGCAGAACCAACGGGATGAACGAGTACACTATCAAGGGCAGGAGTCTTAGTAGCGTTGAAGAGCAGAAGGATCTCGGGGTCCGGGTTCACAGGACTCTTAAATCGGCCTCGCAGGTGGAGGAAGTGGTCAAGAAGGCGTATGGTGTACTGGCCTTCATTAATCGAGGGATTGAGTTTAGGAGTCGGGAGGTAATGCTGCAAATTTACATGACCCTTGTCAGGCCTCATTTGGAGTACTGTGCGCAGTTCTGGTCGCCTCACTATAGGAAAGACGTAGAAGCTATTGAAAGGGTGCAGAGGAGATTTACAAGGATGTTGCCTGGACTGGGAGGCATGCCTTATGAAGATAGGTTGAGGGAGCTGGGACTCTTTTCCCTAGAGAGGCGAAGGATGAGAGGCGACCTGATAGAAGTTTATAAAATGTTGAGAGGAATAGATAGGGTGGACTTTCAGAGGCTATTTCCCCGGGTTGAAATGGTCGCTACGAGAGGACACAGATTTAAGGTGCGGGGAGGGAAGTACAGAGGTGATGTTAGGGGTAAGTTTTTCACTCAGAGGGTGGTGAGTGAATGGAATCGGCTGCCGTCATCGGTGGTGGAGGCGAACTCGCTGGGGTCTTTTAAAAGACTTCTGGATGAGTATATGGGGTTTAATGGGATTGGGGGTTATAGATAGGTCTATAGATTGGTGGGGTTGATGTGATCGGCGCAACTCGAGGGCCGAAGGGCCTGTTTGTGCTGTAATGTTCTATGTTCTATGATCCATTGTTTTTACAGCATGAACCTCCAAATTCAAGGCTTCGATGTCATTGTCTCCTTCCAATTAAAGCAGCATCTAGATTTTCAGCATGAACATTACCTCCCTCTTCTACCCTCCCATTAGAAACACACACAGAAACTCAATGCCATTCAGCCCGCTCCACCATTCATTTTGATCATGGCTAATCATCGAATTCAATATCCTGATTCTGCCCTCCCTCCCCCATATCCCTTGATCCCTTTAGCCCTTAGAGCTTTATCTAATTTCTTCCTGAAATCAGACAACGTTTTGGCCTCAATTACATTCTGTGGTAGTGAATTCCACACATTCACCACCCTCTGGGTGAAGAAATTTCTCCTCACCTCAGTTCTAAAAGGTTTGCTGTTTATCCTCAAACTATGACCCCTAGTTCTGGACTCCCCCACATTCTTTCTGAATCTACCCTGTTAAATTCTGTTAGAATTTTGTAAGTTTCTATGAGATCCCCCCTCACTCTCTTGAACTTCAATGAATGTAATCTCAACCAATTTAGTCTCTGTGCATTTCCGCCAACCACACTGGTTCATTAATGTCTTCTCTCTGTACTGCGTTATGTTGCAGCACTGGTTTTTTTCTATGCTGATCGGAAATTTCACCAATAATGCCAACCAGGTTCACTGGCTTTTAATTCAAAAGAACGTAAGAACATAAGAAATAGGAGCAGGAGTAGGCCATCTAGCCCTTCGAGCCTGCCCCGCCATTCGATAAGATCATGACTGATCTGTCGTGGCTCAGTTCCACATTCCCGCCCTCTCCCCATAAACCTTAATCCCCTCTCTTATCAAAAACCCATCAACCCGTGTCTTAAAAATATTTAGCGAGGTAGCCTCCACCACTTCAACGGGCAGAGAATTCCAGAGATTCACCACCCTTTGAGTGAAGAAATTGTTCCTCAACTCCGTTCTAAACCGCCCCCCCTTTATCTTGAGGCTGTGCCTCCTAGTCCTACTATCCTTTCTGAGCGGGAAGAGTCTCTCCACCTCTATCCTATCCATCCCATTCATCATCTTATACGTCTCAATGAGATCTCCCCTCATTCTTCTAAACTCTAACGAGTACAAGCCTAATTTATTCAGCCTCTCCTCATAGCTCAACCCCCTCAACTCCGGCATCAGCCTAGTAAATCTCTGCACTCCCTCCAAGGCCAAATTATCCTTGCGTAAGTACGGCGCCCAAAACTGCACACAGTACTCCAGCTGCGGCCTCACCAATGCCCTATACAGCCACAGGAAGGCCTCCTCGCTATGAGGCTGTGCGTTTAAGTACCATTGCTCCACTTGAAAGTGTAATTCAGGTTGACTTATCATTGCTATATTGTTAAAAGGTGCTTTATTTTAGATGAGATATTAAATACAGTCTATCTGTTCAATGGACATAAATGATCCAATGGTATGTTTTAAGAAGAGCAGTTTAGTTTGTCTAGGCATTGGCTAAAATGGTTCTCTCAACCCCCTCACCAAATAATTATTATGCATATTGTTATACTTAGGAGGCTTTTGTGCGCACACAAACTGTCCTGTGACATCTGCATGGAAATCACTTCAAAGCATTTCACCATACCTTAGAATATTCCCTGGATAAGAAAAGCACAATACATATGAATCACTGAATCCCTACAGTGTGGAAGGAGGCTATTCGGCCCATCAAGCCTGACAACAAACCCTTCTAGCTCTTTCTTTTCGGTTTTTATAGTTTGTTAGATAAGGCACTGACTTAGAACACTATTCTCACCAGGCTTCACGAATATCCTCAAGGGGAAGAATTGGAGTTGTCAGGCACAAGCTATGGGCCAGAGGAAGCCTTCTGGCGTCACACCACAGGAGGCACAAGGAAGCAGCAGGTTTGTGAAAGAAATGCTTTCACAGAATGACAAGCTCTTTACCCAGCCTCCATTTTGGTTCAGAAACCATTCCATCTCTGGGAATGAATACTCGTATGAATTTATTTCCGGGAGAGTAGTGTCCTGCCATTCTAAACGCTAGACATAGAACACCCCATTGACTGTTTTACTTTAACTATACATTACGTCCATGCTGAAAATAAGGACATCTGCAAAAATAGGACATCTGTTGCCTGACCCTAACGTGTCCATAATTCTTAAGTTTCACTGTCCACCTTCTGGTATCCCAGTGAAAAAATATGGTAGAATTTAGATGTCTGCTCACCTGATGTCTGTGGCGATGCATCAACCTCCAGTGCAGCAGCAAAGCGTTCATGAGCCTGTGCCAGGACCCCAAGCTGCAAAGCTTGTTCGCCTGCAGACAGATCGGACTCGTTCTCTTCATTGACAGGGAAAGCAATATCACTGATGGGTTCATCCTTTATTTTCAATGGTTTAGTGTCCTCAGTTGACACCTTCTCGGGACTAACCAGTTTCTCATATTCTTCAGCCAGCTGCTTGCTCACCTATAGGTAACATGATGCATAAAGTCCACGAGAAAACAGACAGTAGGTGAGATCACCGAGTGCCACTCAGACATATCCTGGTGGGACAATATTAATGCAGTTTTTTTTTAAGTACGAGAAAATAGACCAGTTGCCTTTCACTGTGAACAGGTGTAACATGACTAAAGGTAATCCATAATTCTACTCCAGCAATGTCCCAACTTTAGAAGGTACCAATGTTGCATGAATGTAGTCACCCCATGTTCTATCTACAAGATAGATAAGTCGCCAGACCGGATGGGATGTAGCCCAGGGAGGTGAGGGAAGAGACTGCAGAGTCTCTGATGATGATCTTTGTGTCATCGATGGAGACGGAAGAGGTTCCGGAGGATTGTGGATGTGGTTCCTATTTTCAAGAAAGGGAACAGGGATAGCCCAGGAAATTACCGACCAGTGAGGCTGAACTCAGTGGTTGGTAAGTTGATGGGCAGGACACTGAGGGACAGAATTTATGAACATTTAGAGAAGCTTAGTATGATGAAAAGTAGTCAGCATGGCTTTGTCAAGGGCACGTTGTGCCTTACGAGCCTAGATGAGTTCTTTGAAAACGTGACTAAACACATTGACGAAGGAAGAGCAGTGGATGTGGTTTATATGGACTTCAGCAAGGCGTTTGATCAGGGCCCCTAAGTAAAACTTCTTGAAAAATTGAGGGGGCATGGGATCCAAGGGGCTGTTGCCTTGTGGATCCAGAACTGGCTTGCCTGCAGAAGGCAGAGTGTGGTTGTGGATGGATCTTTTTCTGCATGGAGGTCGGTCACGAGTGGTGCCCCAGGGATCTGTTCTAGGACCCTTGCTGTTTGTCATTTTCATAAATGACCTGGATGAGGAAGTGGAGGGATGGGTTGGTAAGTTTGCTGACGACACGAAGGTTGGTGGTGTTGTGGATAGTCTGGAGGGATGTCAGAAGTTGCAGCGAGTCATAGATAGGATGCAAGACTGGGCGGAGAAGTGGCAGATGGACTTCAATATGGATAAATATGTAGTGGTCCACTTTGGCAGGTCCAAAGTGATGAAGGAGTATAATATCAAGGGTAGGACTCTTAGCAGTGTTGAGGATAGTAAGAGTTTTTATAAATATATAAAAAGGAAGAGGCTGACTAGGGTGAACGTTGGACTCTTAGAGGATGAGAGGGGGGACTTAGTGTAAGGGGGTGGGGAAATGGCTGAGGCCTTGAATAACTTTTTTGTTTCGGTCTTCACGGAGGAGGACGTGAATAATTTGCCGGGTGTTAGCAATGGAAAGATGGTAGGAGTGAAGGGCCTGAATGACATTATTGTTACTAGAGAGGCAGTGCTCGACAGACTGGAGGGACTGATTGTGGACAAGTCCCCAGGACCGGATGGAATTCATCCAAGGGTTCTGAAAGAAATGGCGGAGGTGATAGTGGATGCCTTGGTGATTATTTTCCAAACGTCGCTGGATTCCGGAGAAGTGCCAGAAGATTGGAAAACGGCTAATGTTACGCCGTTGTTTAAGAAGGGTGGCAGGCAAAAGGCAGGGAATTATAGGCCGGTTAGTTTAATGTCTTGTTGTAGGTAAAATGTTAGAATCCGTGATCAAGGAGAAAATAGCGAGGCATCTTGAGGAGAATTGTTTGATAAAGCAGACGCAGCACGGTTTCGTTAAGGGGAAGTCGTGTCTGACGAATTTATTGGAGTTCTAGGAGGATGTGTCTAGGGTGGTGGATAGAGGAGAGCCGGTGGATGTGGTCTTTCTTGATTTTCAGAAGGCGTTTGATAAAGTGCCTCACAAGAGGTTATTACAGAAGGTCAGGGGGCATGGAGTTGGGGGTAGGGTGTTAGCATGGATAGGGGATTGGCTGTCAAATAGGAGGCAGAGAGTGGGGGTCAATGGGTGCTATTCGGATTGGCAGTTGGTGACTACTGGAGTGCCCCAGGGGTCGGTGCTGGGGCCTCAGCTATTTACCATTTATATAGATGATCTGGAGGAGGGAACCGAGTGTATGGTGTCGAAATTTGCTGATGACACCAAGATTGGTGGAACGGCAAATTGTGCGGAGGGTGTGGAGAGTCTGCAGAAGGATCTAGATAGGCTGGGTGAATGGGCCAGGAACTGGCAAATGGAATTTAATGTTGGCAAGTGTGAGGTGGTCCACTTTGGTAGGAATAATGGCAGGGAGGACTATTGTTTACATGGCGAAAAACTGCAGCATGCCACGATGCAGAGGGACCTCGGGGTCCTTGTGCATGAGTCGCAAAAACCCAGCCTGCAGGTGCAGCAGGTGGTCGGGAAGGCAAATGGGATGCTGGTCTTCATAGCGAGGGGGATTGAATATAAAAGTAGGGAGGTCGTGCTGCAACTGTACAGGGCACTGGTGAGGCCGCAGCTGGAGTACTGTGTGCAGTTTTGGTCGCTGCACTTACGCAAGGATATTTTGGCCTTGAAGGGAGTGCAGGGGAGGTTTACTAGGCTGATACCGGAGTTGAGGGGGTTGAACTAGGAGGAGAGGCTGAATAAACTAGGCTTGTACTCGTTAGAATTTAGAAGAATGAGGGGAGATCTCATTGAGGTGTATAAGATGATGAATGGGATGGATAGGATAGAGGTGAAGAGGCTCTTCCCGCTCAGAAAGGACAGTAGGACTAGAGGGCACAGCCTCAAGATAAAGGGGGGGGCGGTTTAGAACAGAGTTGAGGAGGAACTTCTTCATTCAAAGGGTGGTGAATCTCTGGAATTCTCTGCCCAGTGAAGTGGTGGAGGGTGCCTCGCTAAATATATTTAAGACGCGGGTTGATAGGTTTCTGAAAGCCAAGGGGATTAAGGGTTATGGGGAGAGGGCGGGAAAAACAGACACGACAGATCAGCCATGATCTTATTGAATGGCAGGGCAGGCTCGAGGGGTTAGATGGTCTACTCCTGCTCCTATTTCTTATGTTCTTATGTTATGTTCTTAGGATCAGAAAGACCTTGGGGTCGGGGTCCATAGGACTCTTAAATTGCCCTCGCAGGTGGGGGATGTGGTCAAGAAGGCGTATGGTGTACTAGTTTTCATTAATCGAAGGATTGAATTTAGGAGTCGGGAGATAATGCTGCAACTTTATAAGACTCTTGTCAGACCCCACTTGGAGTACTGTGCACAGTTCTAGTCGCCTCACTACAAAAAGGATGTGGAAGCTATTGAAAGGGTGCAGAGGAGATTTACAAGGATGTTGCTTGGATTGGGTGGCATGCCTTATGAGGCTAGGTTGAGGGAGCTAGGTCTTTTCTCCCTGGAGAGACGAAGGTTGAGAGGCGACCTGATAGAGGTTTATAAGATATTGAGTAGTATAGATAGGGTGGATTCTCGGAGGCTATTTCCCAGGGCTGAAATGGTTGCTACGAGAGGACACAGGTTTAAGGTGCTGGGGAGTAGGTATAGAGGAGATGTCAGCAGTAAGTTTTTCACTCAGAGGGTGGTGAGCGAGTGGAATCGGCTGCCATTGGTGGTGTTGGAGTCTTTTAAGAGACTTCTAGATGAGTACGTGGGATTTAATGGGATTGAGGGTTATAGATAGGCCTGGTAGGTAGAGATATGATCGGTGCAACTTGTGGGCCGAAGGGCCTGTTTGTGCTGTAGTGTTCTATGTTCTATAATTCACAATGCTTGCATTCAAGCTCAAGATGAACTGAGTTAAGATCATGGGTGGCATGGTGGTACAGTGGTTAGTACTGCTGCCTAACAGTGCCAGAGACCTGTGTTTGACTCCAGCCTTGGGTGACTATGTGGAGTTTGCACATTCTCCCTGTGTCTGCGTGGGTTTCCTCCAGGTGCTCTGGTTTCCTCCCACAGTCCAAAGATGTACAAGGTTAGATGGATTGGCCATGTTAAGTTGCCCTTCAGTATCCCAAGATATGTATGTTAGGGCTTTAGCTACGGCAGATGCATGAGCTTAAGGGAATAGGGCAGAAGGGAGAATCTGGGTAGAATACTCTTTTATAGAGTTGGTGCAGACTTGATGGGTTGGATGGCCTCTTTCTGCACTGTAGGGCTTCTATGGTTCCATGTGATCTCATCAATGATCTATATAACTGAAGTATAATATCTTTACTTCTTTGTTCAATTCTACTCGTAATAAAGCACTGCATGAGCTTTCTTTCCTACATACTAACTTTTTGTGACTCATGCACTTGAACCCTTAGAGCTCTCTGCACAAATTGACAAACAGCATGACTTCTGTAAAGCTAAATCAACATCAAAACGCAATCTTTCCGACCATGATCTGACCTATAACCTCGACAACTGCATCTCCACGGATGCAGCTATTTTAGGTTTTTCTGAGGCTTCCTTATGTGATGTCCAACCTGAGTCCCCGCTGTTTAATTTAAAATCTTCTCTACAGCCTAGTTATATCTCTTGTTAGAACACTGGTTTCAGTATGGATCGTATGGAGGTTCTCAGAGTCATAAATCCTACAGTGCAGAAGGAGGCCATTTGGCCCATCATGTCTACACTGATAACAATCCCACCAGGCCTTATCCCCATAACCCCACATGTTTACCCTGGCTAGTCCCCTGATACTAAGGGGCAATTTAACACAGCCAATCCACCTAACCCACACATCTTTGGATTGTGGGAGGAAACCAGAACACCCGGAAAAAACTCACGCAGATACAGGGAGAACATGCAGACTTCACAAGAATAGTCACCCAAGCCGGGAATCGAACCTGGGTCCCTGATGCTGCAAGGCAGCAGTGTTAACTACTGTGCCACCCCTTCTGATGCATGTATCTACGTGGGAATTGTTTGTATAGTTTACACATCCAATGGGCAACCTCCCAGCTCCCTAGGACACTGTGCGAAAATCTCCAGCTCTGAGCTTGATTCAGAGACTTGGAACAGATGCTTGGTACTTATTTGGATAGTTATCAGGAAATGGTAGTTTTTTTAAAACCAGGTCTAACACCTGGGTAATTCCACAACCAATCCTCTTGCTGATAATCAATAATCAAAAACCATCCCCATCTCCAACCACACAACTAGACCCCAACACTCAACTACCTTGGTCCGAACCTGTTTGGGAGATTTGAGCTAACATTGCAGAACGGAAAGTTGTTTTTTTTTAAAAACAATGCTCACATCTATTATCAAATGAACCATTGGAGTACAATGCCACTGGAATACATTGTGTAAGCTCTCAGCTCCTTGAAGATAGGGATAGCATATACACAGTACTTGTAAAAATCTGCTCGTCAGAACCATTGTGTACTGCTAGGCCATTTCCAAGGGCAGTTGAGAGTCAACCACATTGCTATGGCTCTGGAGACACATATAAGCCAGACCAGGTAAGGACAGTAGATCTCCTTCCCTAAAGGACATTAGTGAACCAGATGGGTTTTTCTGACAACCGACAATGGTTTCATGGTCATCAGTAGATTCTTAATTCCAGATATTTTTCATTGAATTCAATCTGCCCTCGCTGGATTCAAACCTGGGTTCCTAGAACATCAGCTGAGTTTCTGGATTAATAATCCAATGAGAACACCACTAGATTATTGGCTTCCTTTTAGGGTGTTCACATACGTTTAGTGCAGCAGTGGATGGACACTAATCATTGTCTGAGAACTTGGCTAGTTTACTTAGGTCAGAGTGTTGAAGCAACTACAGCACCTCATTACCACTGAATAAAAGCAAATTACTGCAGATGCTAGAATCTAAAACCAGATCTAATAAGCTTTGACAAAGGGTCATCTGGATTCAAAACATCAGCTCTTTTCTCTCCTTACAGGTATTGCCAGACCTACTGAGATTTTCCAGCATTTTCTCCTTTGATCTCACTACCACATCCCAGGTGAAATCAGCTATCATGATGCAGTCAAAAATGGAACCTGAGATTTTAAAGAAAGAACAAAGAAAATTACAGCAAAGGAACAGGCCCCTCAGCTCTCCAAGCCTGTGCCGACCATGCTGCCCAACGTAAATAAAACCTCTTACCCTTCTGGGGTATATATCCCTATATTCCCATCCTATTCACGTATTTGTCAAGAAGTCCCTTAAAAGTCACTACCGTATCTGCTTCTACTACCTCCCCCAGCAACGAGTTCCAGGTTCAAATCCTGTCACAGCTAATAGACGAATTTGAATTCAATAAAAAAAATTTGGAATTAAAAATCTACTGATGACTATGAAACCATTGTCGATTGTCGGAAAAACCCATCTGGTTCACTAATGTCCTTTAGGGAAGGAAATCTGCCGTCCTTACCCACTCTGGCCCATATGTGACTCCACAGCCACAACAATGTGGCTGACTCTCAACTACCCTCTGAACAAGGGCTACTAGGATGGGCAATAAATGCTGGCTAGCCAGTGGTATCCGTGTTCCACAAATTAATAACAAAACTTATGTAGGATCTTTAATACAGCAAAATGTCCCAAAGTGCTTTACTAGAGTATTATCAAACAAAAAAGGACATTAAGCCACAAATGTACATATTAGAACAGATGGTCAAAAGCTTGGTTAAAAAGCTAGATTTTTTAAGAAACATCTTAAATGAAGAGAGGGAGATAGAGGGAGGTAAAAAGTTTCAGCAGGGAATTCCAAAACTTAGAAATTGACAGAAGACAAGGGTGCCAGTGTGCATTACTTTGACCCACTGGCAGAGGATCTGAAATGTCTGAGAGTGGGTCAGTGACGTGACCTACCTGCAGAGTGTAGCTGTGATAGTCCTTGATACGATGTTGCCAGAACCTCTGCAAGGAGAGCACACTGCCGATTCCCACCTCATGGAATACCTGTTCCATCACGTCCTGGAAGGGGGTCTGCCTGACCCGTGCTTCTCGATCTGTGGCAAAGCGCAGGAGCTGCGTGAATTTGAAGTAGTAATCGCTGGCGATATCGGTCAGCGTTTCCAGAACACCCTCGTGGGCAGACTCAAAGCCTGCATGTGCTAGGACTGTGGCAACTGACTGATAGAGGAGCTGCCGACAAGATGTCCAACTGAGTTCCGTCACTGGCTCACCTTTCCCTCTAAGGAACACAAACCAGAATCATTACAACTAATTCTTTAGGGAAGGACGGGCTAGTGCAGCTACCAATAGTGATACCATGCTGAAAACAGGGGCACAAAATTGTTCTTTGTTCAGCCAGCTGTCTGGAGTGTAGAAACCCATGACCGCACTGAAAGGAAAGATTTTTTAAGGTTTAAGTTTATTTATTAGTGTCACAAGTAGGCTTACATAAACAGTAGGGCAATGAAGTTACTGTGAAAATCCTCTAGTCACCACACTTTAGCGCCTATTCTGGTACACTGAAGGAGAATTCAGCAAGGCCAATGTACCTAATCAGCATGTCTTTTGGACTGTGGGAAGAAACCAGAACTAGATAAGTGGAGAAAATGCAAACTTCACACAGTTATCCAAGCCGGTAATCGAACACGGGTCCATGGCGCTGAGGTAGCAATGCTAACCACAGTGCCACCCTTAGGAAACTCCCTTTCCCAGAAAGCTGTTGAATCTAAATCAACTGAGATTTGAACATTAAGATCAATAGTTTTTTTTTTGGATTAACATCAGTCATCCAACTGAATGGCAAAACAGGTTCAAGAAGCTGAATGGCCCACTGCTGTCCTTATGTATCTAAACTGGGAACGGGGAAATCCAGAGGCAAAGTTTTTTAAAATCGGAAATGCACACCTTTTTCCTCACAGCAACCACTTGCCTGAGATCAAGATTGTTAGAGATGTTAAATTGCAACGGCAAAAGTTTAGGGAGTCTGAGAGGAAGTGGGTGCTACTAGCTGGGGTTAACCAGCTAAAACTGTGCAGTTTATCAGCATGGAGCACTGGTATGCTTCTTCCTGTTCTTCTGGCAAACACCACACTATTTGTTATAGCACTAATTTAAAATCATAGAGTCATCGAGGTTTATGGCATGGAAACAGGCCCTTCGGCCCATCTTGTCCATGCCACCCTTTTTTTAAAACCCCAAAGCTAATCCCAATTGCCCGCATTTGGCCCATATCCCTCTATGCCCATCTTACCCATGTAACTGTCTAAATGCTTTTTAAAAAAAACAAAATTTTACCCGCCTCTGCTACTACATCTGGCAGCTTGTTCCAGACACTCACCACCCTGTGTGAAAAAAATTGCCCCTCTGGACACTTTTGTATCTCTCCCCTCTCACCTTAAACCTATGCCATCTAGTTTTAGACTCCCCTACCTTTGGCAAAAGATATTGACTATCTAGCTGATCTATGCCCTTCATTATTTTATACACCCCTATAAGATCACTCTCAGCCTTCTAAACTCCAGGGTGAAAAGTCCCAGTCTATCCAGCCTCTCCTTATAACTCAAACCATTAAGTCCCAGGAGCATCCTAGTAAATCTTTTCTGCATTCTTTCTTGTTTAATAATATCCTTTACATAATAGGGTGACCAGAACTGTACACAGTATTCCAAGTGTGGCCTTCCTAACTCCTGTATTCTATATTCGCTGGAAAGAGGGGACCTTATTGAAACATATAAGATGATTAGTGGTTTAGACAGGGTAGATAGTGATAGCCTTTTTCCTAGGATGGAGAAAGCTAGCACGAGGGGGCACGACTTTAAATTAAAGGGGGGTAGTTATAGGACTAATGTCAGGGGTAGGTTCTTTACCCAGAGGGTGGTGAGGGACTGGAATGCCCTGCCAGCTGCAGTTGTAAATGCACCTAGTTTGGGGGCGTTTAAGAGATCTGTGGATAGGTTTATGGACGAAAAGGGATTGGTTTAGGCTAGTGGGTCATTGTTTTGTAACTGGTCGGCGCAACATCGTGGGCCGAAGGGCCTGTTCTGCGCTGTAATGTTCTGACCAATGAAATCAAGCATGTCGAATGCCTTCTTCATCAGTCTGTACACCTGTGACTCCACTTTCAAGGAGCTATTTGTTCTGAAACTCTCCCCAGTGCCCTACCATTAACCGAGTAGGGTTATTTCCAAGTGCAAAGAATTCTACTGACCTATAGGGATATATCCTGAGACACTAGTGAACAGCCTGGGTGGTCAATCATTAACAACGTGATTGAGAACATGGGGTCTGAGTGGCAGTATTTGAGAGTCTCGTCTGCTGATTTAAGGTATTTCCAGGATTTAAGGATTCCATTTTATAGCTTTAAGCTGAGAAAGATTGCTCATCTTCCATGCTCCTTTGTTTAAAGCTGCCAATCTGCATAATTAATTTGTAGAGTTAACTTACAAAAAACTAATTTTCAGTAATATGGGAAAAGAGCAGGGAGTGGGACTAATTAGATAGCCCTTCCAAAGAGCTAGCACAGGCATGGTGAGTCAAATGGCCCTTTTCTGTTCTCCACTTGCCTGGACAAGTGCAGCTGAAAGAGCAGTCAAGAAGCTCAACACCAACAAAGGCAGAATAGTCTTGGTCAGCACACCATTCAGCAGCTTAAGCACTCACTCCCTCCACCACTGTGCACCATCTACAAGATTTACCAAGGTTCCTTTACAGTAATTACAAAACCTGTGACCTCTACCCACCTGGGAGGATAAGGGTAGCTGATGCATGGGAGCACCATCATTGCAAGTTCTCCTCCAAGGCACACACTATCCTGACTTGGAACTACTTTGTTACTCCTTCACTGGAGCAAAAATCTGGAACGCCCCTTTTAATAGCAATGTAGGTGAACTTGCTGGAGGGGCAACAGTTCTCCATCTCAGAAGGACAGAACCCTTAAGAGTTCTGATAAGCAAACGGATCTAGGTACACAGGTCCCTGAAAGTGGCAACACAGTTGCAGAAGATAGTCAAGAAGGCATACAGCATGCTTGCCTTTATCGGCTGGGGCATTGAGTTTAAAAATTGGCAAGCCATGTTGCAGCTTTATAGAACCTTAGTTAGGCTGCACTTGGAATAGTGTTCAATTCTGGTCCCACACTACCAGAAGGATGTGGAGGCTTTGGAGTGGATACAGAAAAGATTTACCAGGATGTTGCCTGGTATGAAGGGTATTAGCTATGAGGAGAAGTTGGAGAATTTTGGTTTGCTCTCACGAGAATGATGGAGGTTGATGGGTGACCTGATAGAAGTCTACAAGATTATGAGGGGCATGACAGAATGGATAGTCAGAAACTTTCTCCCAGGGTGGAAGAGTCAATTACTAGGGGGCATAGGTTTAAGGTGCGAGGGGCAAGGTTTAAAGGAGATGTACGAGGCAAGTTTATTACACAAAGGGTGGTGGGTGCTTGGAACTCGCTGCTTGGGGGGGGGGAATTGGAGGAGCAGACATGATAGTGACTTTAAGGGGCATCTTGACAAATACATGAATAGGATGGAAATAGAGGGATATGTTCCCTGGAAGGGTAGAGGATTTTACTTCAGTTGGGCAACTTGGTCAGTGCAGGCTAGGAGGGCTGAAGGGCTTGTTCCTGTGCTGTAATTTTCTTTGTTCTTTCTTCACTTTCCCAAGGGCAATTAGGGATGGTCAATAAAATGTTAGTCTTTCTAGTGATGCTCTCAGCCCATGCAAGAATTAAAAATGAACAAGAACCTGACTATATAATCTTAATAGATGACATTGTAATGGGAACATACCTTAACATAAAAAGAGCAGAAATAATTAATCAAAATTCTATGACAAATCTTGTTGTTGTACAACCTGCTCTACAGAGAAAGCATGACTACAATGTGTTTGAAAAACTGCAGGCGTAAAAACAAAGTAATGATTAGGTGATCTTAATTTTTTGTTTTAAAACCTTTAGATTTATGTTTAAGTTTATTACTTTATTTATTAGTGTCACAAGTAGGCTTACATAACACTGCAATGAAGTTACTGTGAAAATTCCCCAGTCACCACACTCCGGCACCTGTTTGGGTACACTGAGGGAGAATTCAGCATGGCCAATGCATCTAACCAGCACGTCTTTCAGGCTGTGGGAGAAAACCGGAGGAAACCCACACGGGGAGAACATATAGACTCCGCTTAGACAGCAACCCAAGCCGGGAATCGAACTTGGTTCCCTGGTGTTGTGAAGCACATTGCTATCGTGCTGTCCTGAGACAAATCTTGATTTTAACAAGCTGAAGATGCAAGGGGTTGGATAAATGTGTTCAGAGGAACAAGCAGATTAAATTCAGAGCAGCATTGATCATAATAGTGACACCAATTTGAATAACCACTGCATTCCATGAGAATCATAGTACATGGGCCATTCAGCCCATTGCGACCAATCTACACCGTTGCTCTTTCCTTGGGGAATTGCTTGATAGAGCAGACGCAGCACAGTTTCATTAAAGGGAAGTCGTGTCTGACAAATTTACTGGAGTTCTATGAGGATGTGTCTAGGGCGGTGGATAGAGGAGAGCCGGTGGATGTGGTCTTTCTAGATTTTCAGAAGGCGTTTGACAAAGTACCTCACAAGAGGTTATTGCAGAAGGTAGAGGGACATGGAGTTGGGGGTAGGGTGTTAGCGTGGTTAGAGGATTGGTTGTCAAATAGGAGGCAGAGAGTGGGGGTCAACGGGTGCTATTCGGATTGGCGGATGGTGACTAGTGGAGTGCCCCAGGGGTCGGTGCTGGGGCCTCAGCTTTTTACCATTTGTATAGATGATCTGGAGGAGGGAACCGAGTGTAGGGTGTCGAAATTTGCGGATGACACCAAGATTGGGGGAATGGCAAATTGTGCGGAGGGTGTGGAGAGTCTGCAGAAGGATCTAGATAGGCTGGGCGAATGGGCCAGGAAATGGCAAATGGAATTTAATGTTGGCAAGTGTGAGGTGGTCCACTTTGGTAGGAAGAATGGTAGGAAGGACTATTACTTACGGGGCGAAAAACTGCAGCAGGCGACGGTGCAGAGGGACCTCGGGGTCCTTGTGCATGAGTCGCAAAAAACCAGCTTGCAGGTGCAGCAGGTGGTCAGGAAGGCAAATGGGATGCTGGCCTTCATAGCGAGGGGGATTGAATATAAAAGTAGAGAGGTCTTGCTGCAGCTGTATAGGGCATTGGTGAGGCCGCAGCTGGAGTACTGTGTGCAGTTTTGGGCGCCGCACCTGCGCAAAGATATTTTGGCCTTGGAGGGAGTGCAGAGGAGGTTTACTAGGCTGATACCAGAGTTGAGGGGGTTGAGCTATGAGGAGAGGCTGAATGAACTAGGCTTGTACCCGTTGGAGTTTAGAAGAATGAGGGGTGATCTCATTGAGACGTATAAGATGATGAATGGGATGGATAGGATAGAGGTGGAGAGACTCTTCCCGCTCAAAAAAGACAGTAGGACTCGGGGGCACAGCCTCAAGATAAAAGGGGGGCGGTTTAGAACAGAGTTGAGGAGGAACTTCTTCACTCAAAGGGTGGTGAATATCTGGAATTCTCTGCCCATTGAAGTGGTGGAGGCTGCCTCGCTAAATATTTTTAAGACGCGGGTTGATGGGTTTTTGATAAGAGAGGGGATTAAGGGTTATGGGGAGAGGGCGGGAAGGTGGAGCTGAGTCACGACAGATCAGCCATGATCTTATTGAATGGCGGGGCAGGCTCGAAGGGCTAGATGGCCTACTCCTGCTCCTATTTCTTATGTTATGTTCTTATGGCTGCAACATTTCCCCCTTCAAATATACACAGGTAACTGCGATAAGTCCCATGAATATCTGCACTTACACAATTCGTGGACTACAGTTTTGCTCAAAAGTAGACCTGGAGGCAGGAAAAGTGCTGTATCAAGTAGATCTTAACGATAGCCAAAGATTTGTTGCAACAAATCACTTGACCTAACCATAGCAGGATCGATACAGCAAAGTTATAGCCAGTGCAAAAGAAAAAACAATTGCGATAATATAGAAGGATACAGTTCTCCTTTAAGTGCCTTGTCGAGATTTAAATCACTGTTTTTTTCCCAATTATCGTTATTATACCTTGAAGAACATTCTATTGCAACACCTCTATAGATCATTCCTACTCCATGACACAATCTGAACCACAGGTTCGTAGCAGTACTCGTCAGAAAGTTGCAGATTCAAGTCTCACTCTTGAATGCAGCACCTAATCCAGATCGAGCACTGAATGAGTGCTGCATTATCAAAAGTGGCATCCTCTTAAACTGAAGCGCTTGTGTGCCCTTAAAGATCCCACTACACTAGTTCAAAGAAGTTGTTGTTTCTTTTCCCATGCTTAAGAGGTGCAGGAGGCTGACTTTCATGTTTCAATACCTATCTTTCCTGGAACAGATAGTTAGCCTACTGCCAGAGACTTATAGCTAAAGGGTGCTGCTCCATATCACGCATACCTTATCAGTAATCATAGAATCCTATGGTGTAGAAGGAAGCCATTTGGCCAATCAAGTCTGCACTGACCACAATTCCAACCAGGCCCTATCCACATAACCCCATGCATTTACCCTAGCTAGTCCCCCTGACACTGAAGAGCAATTCAGCATGGCCAATCAACCTAACCTGTACATCTTTGGACTGTGGGAGGAAACTGTGCACACGGATGAAACCCATACAGACATGGGGAGAATGTGCAAACTCCACACAGTGACCCAAGCCAGGAATTGGACTGGGTCCTTGGCGCTGTGAGGCAGCAGTGCTAGCCACTGTGCCACCTTGCCATCACTTATCTCCCACTCTTACCACCTGCTATTGGCATAAGAACATAAGAAATAGGAGCAGGAGTAGGCCATCTAGCCCTTCGAGCCTGCCCCGCCATTCAATAAGATCATGGCTGATCTGTCGCTGCTCAGTTCCACTTTTCTGCTTTCTCCCCATAACCCTCAATCCCCTCTCTTATCAAAAACCCATCAACCCGCGTCTTAAAAATATTTAGCGAGGTAGCCTCCACCACTTCAACAGGCAAAGAATTCCAGAGATTCACCATCCTTTGAGTGAAGAAGTTCCTCCTCAACTCCGTTCTAAACCGCCCCCCTTTTATCTTGAGGCTGTGCCCCCTAGTCCTACTGTCTTTTTTGAGCGGGAAGAGTCTCTCCATCTCTATCCTATCCATCCCATTCATCATCTTATACGTCTCAATGAGATCTCCCCTCATTCTTCTAAACTCTAACGAGTACAAGCCCAGTTTATTCAGCCTCTCCTCATAGCTCAACCCCGGTATCAGCCTAGTAAACCTCCTCTGCACTCCCTCCAAGGCCAAAATATCTTTGCGCAGGTGCGGTGCACAAAACTGCACACAGTACTCCAGCTGCGGCCTCACCAATGCCCTATACAGCTGCAGCAAGACCTCCCTACTTTTATATTCAATCCCCCTTGCTATGAAGGCCAGCATCCCATTTGCCTTCCTGACCACCTGCAAGCTGGGTTTCAGGGTCCTTGTGCATGAGTCGCAAAAACCCAGCTTGCAAGTGCAACAGGTGGTCAGGAAGGCGAATGGGATGCTGGCCTTCATAGCGAGGGGGATTGAATATAAAAGTAGGGAGGTCTTGCTACAGCTGTATAGGGCATTGGTGAGGCCGCAGCTGGAGTACTGTGTGCAGTTTTGGGCGCCGCACCTGCGCAAGGATATTTTGGCCCTGGAGGGAGTGCAGAGGAGGTTTACTAGGCTCATACCGGAGTTGAGGGGATTGAGCTATGAGGAGAGGCTGAATAAACTAGGCTTGTACTCGTTAGAGTTTAGAAGAATGAGGGGAGATCTCATTGAGACATATAAGATGATGATTGGGATGGATAGGATAGAGGTGGAGAGACTCTTCCCGCTCAAAAAAGACAGTAGGACTAGGGGGCACAGCCTCAAGATAAAGGGGGGGGCGGTTTAGAACAGAGTTGAGGAGGAACTTCTTCACTCAAAGGGTGGTGAATCTCTGGAATTCTCTGCCCGTTGAAGTGGTGGAGGCTGCCTCGCTAAATATTTTTAAGAAACGGGTTGATGGGTTTTTGATAAGAGAGGGGATTAAGGGTTATGGGGAGAGGGCGGGAAGGTGGAGCTGAGTCACGACAGATCAGCCATGATCTTATTGAATGGCGGGGCAGGCTCGAAGGGCCAGATGGCCTACTCCTGCTCCTATTTCTTATGTTCTTATGACCCCGAGGTCCCTCTGCACCGTCGCCTGCTGCAGTTTTTCGCCCCGTAAGTAATAGTCCTTCCTACCATTCTTCCTACCAAAGTGGACCACCTCACACTTGCCAACATTAAATTCCATTTGCCATTTCCTGGCCCATTCGCCCAGCGTATCTAGATCCTTCTGCAGACTCTCCACACCCTCCGCACAATTTGCCGTTCCCCCAATCTTAGTGTCATCAGCAAATTGTGACACCCTACACTCGGTTCCCTCCTCCAGATCATCTATATAAATGGTAAAAAGCTGAGGCCCCAGCACCGACCCCTGGGGCACTCCACTAGTCACCATCCGCCAATCCGAATAGCATCCGCATGTGTTGGAAGGATTTTGCAGATTGATATCAACTTGTTGGCTGCATTGTGAACACAACTTCCTTGTTTGTTATGTCTAAGAGAACTGAAGGCGAGATTGTGGCTGGAGCTTCTGTCTCAGAGGCAGGGACGCTACCCACTGCACCACAAGACCTCCCCTATTTCAAGGGAGCGCTTAGACCAATATTTACCCTTCAGACAACATCAATAAGAAACAGATGGTGATCTGATCATTGTCATGTTACTGTTTGTGGAACATACTTCATAATTGGGTGCAATGTGCTGTGGAATGTTGATGGAAGATGCTGGGCCAATGCAACAACTTCTTTCCTTGCAAGCTTAGCACGTTTGAGCTCACCTGTAGAAGTCACTCTCTGGATCACTGTGCCTCAATTGGAAAGGCAGCTTTGGGCTTTTACTGTCAAGAGGTAGCAGTTCCTCTGGAATGGGCGGCGAGTTGGGTACTGGTGGCAGAGCTTCAGCGTCCTCTGCCTTCACTCCTTCCAACTGCGGCTGGCCCTGTGCTTGAGCAGCAGCAATGAGGCTCCGGAGTCGCCGGTTGTACTGCAGCAGTTGAATGGTGTGGACGGTCAGGCCGCAGGGCTCAGACGGCACATCCAGTGTGGTCGCTGGTCGGGGCCTGTCGGCCGAGGGCTGGTGCAGTGGAGGATCCTGGATTTCCACTGTCCTGAACTCCCGCTGCAACAGGTCAAAAGAACTCCGGCTGGGCTGAGCGGAGGACACTGGGATCTCACCCCAGTATTTTATCATCTTCACTCTCCTCCCAGCTTTGGGTCAAATGGAGATTTGTACAGAGAAAGCCGAGATGAATGAATTTAAATAAAGCAAAGTCAAAGCTACAGTGTGTTGAGTTAACAACAGATTTGCTAAGGACATGCGGCTGTTAGGATTTTCCAGGAGTAGTGAAAAGCAATGAATCAACAAACTGACAGGACTTTTTCATTCTTCTGTATTGCCAACTACCTTCAGGCTCCTTCAAACTGATTGCAATGTCTCTGGTGAAATCTGTCAAAATATAAAAGAGATGCAATTATTTTATTACATGCAGATTGGTTTAGTAAATATAACTGTAGGGCCTCAAATATAAACAGGGAAATACGATACTTGATGTTTGCATCATCTGGCAAGGCCGTGATACCCCCTATAAATACTGGCATTTATCTGGGGACCCGGGCAAATACTGAGCAAACTTCTGGGGGACCCTCTGCAAATACCAAGAGAGTCTTGGGAATCTCCAGAAAATGCCATCAAACACTTTTGTTAATACCAACAAACTCCCAGGGATGCACTATAAATACCAAAACATTTCTGGGGCTCCCTTCATATACAAATGCACCCCAGGGAACCTCCCGTAAATATCAGCACTCTCCCAGGGACCTGCTGTAAATGCCAACACTCCCCTGGGGACCTCCTGTAAATACCAGCACTTTCCCACACACACACCATCCCCCCCCCCCCACCCCCACCCCCCAAATAATGATACACTGCTGGCAACCTTCTACATGTTCTCTGGGACCCCATGTAAATACTGATGCACTTTTGGGGATTCTGCATATACTGACATGTTTCAGTGATTTCCTTGTCCCAACTTCAGAAAGATATTACCTGATAGCAAAAAAAAGCAAAATAAAAGTCTGATATAAACTGCAACATGTAAAAACCATGAATACAGAATTTGAGAGATAATATGTTCATTGGGTGCAATATGTACGGTCCTAGACTGACAGAAATGTAATGACCTCACAGACACCCATGTCTATCTTCAAAGGTTCCAGAATATCTGCAAACCCTAACTTGAAAAGCTACATTTCAGAATGAAACTCAATTCTCCAGACAGCAGGAAATGCATTTACAGTTTCCTGACTTTGATTTAACAGAATAAAGATGCAGCTCCCCTTTCAAAGTTGTAAAGAGTTATGATTAACTCTGAAAAGAAATCTACTTCCATTGACATTTATGTAGAATATTGTTGTTTCAATCACCAATGGCCTCATCAAGCGAACAGTTTAGTGAAAGTTACTAAGGCTGACAGAAGCAAGGAGCTGAATTAGCATTCACAGTTGAGGTGACAGCTTATTCAAGTATAAGGTTAATGGCAGTGTCTATTCTGATTACTGATCTCTCTCTGTTGTCAGGTTCTGTCATTTTTCAGAGCTTGCTTTGCTGACAATGCACTCCGCAATCAGCACATTTTGGGGCAAAGAATATATGCCTCATTAGTACCTGTTTTTGGACTCTACGAATACCCAAAGCCGCAGGTTGGACTCTACGAATACCCAAAAGCTGCAGGTTGATATCAGTGTAGTTCATACAACAATATCCTACACAAATCCCCAATATCATCTTGGAGTATATATCAGTATGGAGCCAGTGATTGGTAGGATAAGCAGGAAATCATCAATCAATGTGCATTGCTGATTTGACAGCAGCTCTGCCAGTTTGGAGTTTAACACCCCTGGCAGCACTTGGTCTGAACTTTAAATTGCTGAACAAGTATTCAAGTTTCTGAGCATGCAGATCACCAACAACCTATCCTGGTCCCTCTATGCTGACGCTACAGTTAAGAAAGCCCACCAACCCCTCTACTTTCTCAGGAGACTAAGGAAGTAGCAATAATAAAAGTCATTGCAATAATAAATCAAATCAACAGCAAGAAACCCCATTCCAGCTTGGTTTGATAGGATCATGACCTACTTACGGGTTACTTACTGGCTGTTTTCTTTAGCTGTTGTTACAATTTCACAAGTGTTTAGCAGTTTTCTACAGTAGTTTCAAGGTGTAAGTGTCTACAGTAAGTGCTATGGCAGGTACTGTAGAGCTTTCTGTTGGCTACAAGGCTTCTATAGAAGTCAGCAGATCCCTGGCATAGTTGCACAAGTAGGTGCTTCCCCTTGGAACAAAGTGTGACGAGGAAAATGAGCAGACACCAGGCAAACTACTGGAAGAGGGAAAAGAAGGTGGAGTGGAGGGCTCTAAGCAAGGGGCCCTAATCACCCCGTATATTCAGGGAACAATTATGTGACCTGAAGTGAGGAACAACGTGCAAGCTGCCTGAGCTCTCATAAAGACATGCTCGCTGAAATCTGTGACCTGCTGCAGCCTGAACTGCAACCTCAGAGCACAAAAACAACCACATCATCAATGGCTGTGATGTGGCTGAGACAATATACTTTGGTGTCTGCTCCTTCCAGGCTATAGCTGGAGATATAAAGTTTATTTATTAGTCACAAGTAGACTTACATTAACACTGCAATGAAGTTACTGTGAAAATCCCCTAGTCTCCACACTCCGGGTACACTGAGAGAACTTAACATAGCCAATCAATCTAATCAGCACGTCTTTCGGACTGTGGAAGGAAATCGGAGCACTTGGAGGAAACCCACACAGACACGGAGAGAACATGCAGGTTCCAGACACAGACACTGACCCAAGCCGAGAATCGAATCTGGATCCCTGGCACTATGAAGCTGCTGGCCCAGCCAGCAATATCCGCAGATAGCAACCCAAATGCTAACCACTGTGCCACCATGCCGCTCAAGTTTGTCAACAAAAGTTGCAACTAATGGTCTTAATTCAAAAGAGAGTTAACTACTTCTCATTTTTTCTTGCCAGAGAAAGATGACTGAGGGAACATGTAGCTTCTTTAAGATTGCTGGCTTAGCAGGATATCAGTGACTCGACGCACATTGCTTTGCAGTTGCGGCATGTCGACTCTATCCCATTCCGACAGAGTGCAGCTAGTATTTGACCACTGGCAGTGAATCATGCAGGTCAGTGCCTGATATCCTGGCAGCAATCATATTGTTTTCATTCTGCAGCGGTCCACTATTTCATCTGCACTTGTGCACTGGAAGCTTGGGTTATCATGGCTAATAATTCCAATAAGTGACTGATGTACTTGTGTGACAGCAGTATACAATGAAATACGACAGTGCAGAGCATTGATTATGCTGAAGCATCGCTTCCACTCCCTGGGCAGCCTGCAGGAACCTCGCAGTACTCCTGCACAATTCAGCAAAGGGGCAGTTAAGATTTGTGTAGTTTGCTGTATGTTGTACAACCTGAGGGTACAGCCCATTTGCAGTTACATGGTTAACAGTTAAAGAGCTTGAGGAGAAAGAAGAGAAGGGGAGAGGGCAACCTAGGCTGCCCTAGTTTCCACAAACGCAGTGCCATTTATGGAGAACTTCACCAAGTGCGATACAATGTTCTTGAGCCCAATTCCCCATTCAGCAGCATCCCACATTGCACCTTCCTTCTACTGACCAACAGTGTTTGCTTGGCCACAATGCATAAGTGAAAGCTATTACTAAACAAAATTATCTATAGCAAATTATAAATCTAATCATGCCAATGACTCAATGAATAAACATTGTACATTCCCTTAACATGTGGCTTTGCCTGCAATGGAAGCTGAAAGATCAGTCATCAGATGCTGTATTGTGTTTGAGCCCACATCAACATTTCCTCAAAAGCTGTGTGCATCTGTGCAGCAATGGATAACATGTACATACGAAACATGCTATGTATAGAAGCCATTTAAAAAAAAATATGCATGCCTATGCAGCAGGATCAAAGGAAATGCGCAGGGCAAGAAATGGGCCACACTCCCAAAGGAAAAATTAGAGTAAACATTGGTCCACAAATGTGCAAATGGAATTTTCTGCAATTCCCATGTTGGAAAGGATGTGGCCTCAAGCTCTGCGCAAAGGTCTGAACCAAGTTGGTGCCAGACTCCTCCATTTGGACAAGTTGGGCTGAAGGGCCTGTTTCCATGCTGTAAACCTCTATGACTCTAGGATGTTTCCATTGGCATTGTTATAACTGCCATAGACTGAGGCTTTTAAAAAGGTGTTTGAATTTCTAGTGACTAACTGCAAAGATTGCCCTACAAGATTTCAAATTTTAAGACTTTTACTGTAACTAACAAACTAAAAGCAACATTAACCCGGTATTGTGAGATTTCTTACCTTGTAATCGATGCGTTGATTGTTAAGGGAAGTGTCCCATATGCCTTTTTCACTACCGTACTAACATCCCCTTTTGCTTTCAAAGATCTACAGACAAACACACCAACGTCCCTTTGTTCCACAGATCTTCCTAGTGTCATGCCATTCATTGAGTTCTTCCTTGTAAATAACACCTTCCAAAGTGTATCACCTCATACTTTTCAGGGTTAAATTCCATCTGCCACTAATCTGCCCATTTGACCATTCTGCCTATATCTCCTTGTAGTCCAAGATACTCAGCCTCACTGTTACCCACCCATCCAATCTAAGTGCCATCTGTAAATTTAATAATCCTACCCAGCACATGGTCATCTATGTTGTTTATATAAATGACAAATAATAGGGGATCCAGTAGTACCCACTGGACACTTGTTTCTAGTCACTAAAGCAACCTTGTTATCACCCTCTGTCTCCTGTCAGTACAGCTAGTCTGGTTATTGTATGAATATCTTCCTGCCAGTAAGTCAACCTGGGCTTCCCTTTAACCCTTAGCAACTAAGCCACCCAGAATTCAGAACAGATCTCATGACTCCTTCATTCCTCTATTTTATCATAAGCTAAATAGATAGTTCCAAAAGGTAACAATCCTACAAACTTCATATTTGTAACACCTCGCTTTTTGACATTGACTGCAGGCTCTTTTGACACTGACTAGCAGGCTTCCCAATACACCAAGCATGTGATTGGGCATATCCATTTGCGTTCCTCTTCAAGGTGTCCCAGTGAAATCTTCACTTAGTCCTTTGCAGTAGTATATATTTTACAGACTTACTGTCTGCATAGAAATACATAAAACCATAGTTAGAGAATTTAAACACATATTTTTGAAACTATTATTTAACAGGCAAACATCTTGGCTAATGGCATAGGGTTCTAAGACATCATGGAAAATAAGTCAACAGGCCAGTAAAGTGGAGCACATTCCTTATAACAATACATTCGTAGAAACATAGTTCTTATCAGCATGAGTACCAAACAACTCAGTCAATGAGGCATTCACTGAACAAGGACAAGTTTGTGATTCCAGACAGCTAACGAATAGAACAAAGAACAACACAGCACAGGAAACAGGCCGTTTGGCCCAACAAGCCTATGCCGCCATTCAGTGAGTGCCTCATCTACCTTCTTCTACCCATGACTTTTGTCTACGCCTCTTGGAGTTCACAATAAAGGTGTGCAAACTTAGAGAATTATATGTGCGCCAGATTAAGAGAGGTCTAATTTAGGGACAATTTGTTAACACCAATCAGCCTAAAAGCACGTTTTTGGGGTGTGGGAGGAAACCGGAGCACCCGGAGAAAACCCACGCAAGCATGGGGAGAATGTGCAAACTCCGACCCAGGTCCATGTATCTGCATAGCAAACAGTGATAGTTACTGAGCTGTCATGTTACCCATCAGTTGGTCCAGTTTAAGCGTACACTAACGATGTGAAGCACTAGGCAACGCTCGAAGCAACATCCAAGAGCAGCCCTCGCCTTCTACAATATAATAGACTGAGTATTTTATTAGATAAGCGGTTACACCAGGTGGCTATGGGAAAGTTAGGCAGAAATCACTAGAACTTATTGTTCCCATGCTGTCAGAGAATTAGCCAAGCCAAATGATATTTATTAATGATGACTGACTTGTACTAATGATGATTGGCTCATGATGAGCCAGAAGGCAGGTAAAGTGTCTTTTGGAAGTTGTATAATTGTATTGTCAGTGATGTAATTTCAGTGAAGAGTTGGATTGCCCAGTTCTTCCCACACAGCAACATGCACGGTCAATAATGAAATGTCTTCACCAGGATACTGTAGTCGCGAATCTTTGTATTAGCTAAAGCTAAGCTCAATACTTAGCCTCTAAAAAAACACCTACAGTGTGATCTACAGCATTCACTGATGTAATTTACCCATAGTTAATTGAACAGTAATTCCCTCCCTGGAACCTCTAATACCCAGAAGAGCAAAAATAGCAGTGCCAATGGGAACATCATCCTAGAGTCATAGAGGTTTAATGGAAACAGGCCCTTTGGCCCAACTTGCCCATGCCGTCCTTATTTTTTCTTTAAAACCCCTAAGATAATCCCAATTGGCCACATTTAGCCCATATTCCTCTATACCCATTGTATTCATGTAACTATCTAAATGCTTTTTAAAAGATAAAATTGTACCCGCCTCTACTACTACTTCTGGCAGCTTGTTCCGGACTCTCACCACCCTCTGCGTGAAAAAACTGCCTCTCTGGACACTTTTGTATCTCTCCCCTCTCACCTTAAACCTGTGCCCTCCAGTTTTAGACTCCCCTCCCTTTGGACTATCTAGCTGATCTATGCCCCTCATTATTTTATAGACCTGTATAAGATCACACCTCAGCATCGTACACTCCAGAGAAAAAAGTCCCAGTCTATCCAGCCTCTTCTTACAACTCAATCCATCAAGTCCTAGTAGCATTGTAGTAAATCTTTTCTGCACTTTTTCTAGTTTATTAATATCCTTTCTATAATAGGGTGACCAGAATTGCACACAGTATTCAAAGTGTGGTCTTACCAATGTCTTGTACAACTTCAACAAGACGTCCCAGCTCCTGTATTCAATGTTTTGACCAATGAAACCAAGCATGCCAAACACCTTCTTCACCACTCTGTCCACCTGTGACTCCACTTTCAAGGAGCTATGAACATGTACCCTTAGACCTCTTTGTTCTGTAACTCTCCCCAACGCCCTACCATTAACTAAGTAAGTCCTGCCCTGGTTCAATCTACCAAAATGCATCACCTCACATTTGTTTAAATTAAACTCCATCTGTCGTTCATCAGCCCACTGGCTAATTGATCAAGACCCCGTTGCAAAACAAAGAGACAAGCACACACAGTAGCACACAGCCTGTTTAAATGCACAATTCAGAGAAAGAAAAACTTGGCCAAAGCCCAGGTGTGCACTTTCTCAGCTAAATCTTCAAAGATTCTTTCAAGATGAGAGCCAGCACATTTCCAGCTGCTACAGTTCAGAGTGCCACATCTTTCACTCTTTGGTATTTCAGCAGCTTGGACTTTGCAAAAACCTCCAACAGAGATGATAATTACTTAGGTCAACAAATAGCTTTCCATGCTTTGCTGTTGCATAACTAAAGTACCAACCAGTGCACAATACAAAATTTTGATGAAATGCACTCAGTGCAAGACTAAGATGCAACTGTAGCATTGTAGCATCAGAGAACACTGCAGGAGGCCATTCCTACCATTGAAACTGTTTTTTTTTGAAAGCGTAATCTTTTTTGTCACACTCCCACTTCATTCCCCACAAAGCTGTAATTCTATTCCACTCCAATTCTCTTCTGAAGTTTCTATTGAACCTGCTTTCCCCATCCCTTTAGCCAGTGTATTTCATCAACACACTGGGTAAATACATTTCTCATCTCCCCTCTGGTTCTTTGCCAATTACTTTATTTGTTCACTTCGTCTGCCATAGACTCCCTATTGTTACTCTCTAGAGGACCAACATTCACATTACTTAGTTTTTTTCCTTTTCAATGACCTGCAAAAACTCTTGCTACCAGCTTTCACATTTCTAGTAAGCTTCCTCTCAAAGTCTAATTTTTTTCTCCTGATTAACTGTTTAGCCACTCTCTGCTGTTCTTTATATTCTGACCAATCATCTGACCTGCCACTTATCTTTGAACAGTTGTATGCTTTTTCTTTAAGCTTGCTGCTTAGCTTCTCTAGTAAAACTCCGCTTAAACATTTTTTTTTGTAGTAGTTTTTTTTACGTTTATTTATTAGTGTCATAAGCAGGCTCACATTAACAGTGCAATGAGATAACTGAAAATCCCCTAGTCATCACACTCTGGTGCCTGTTTGGGTACACCGAGGGAGCAATTCAGCATGGCCATTGCACCTAACTAGCATGTATTTTGGACTGGGGGAGGAAACTGGAACACCCAGAGAAACCAACGCAGACACGGGGAGAACGTGCAAACTCCACACATTCACCCAAGGCAGGAATCAAACCTGGGTCCCTGACAGTGTGAGGTAGCAATGCTAACCATCGTGCCATGAAATATACTTTTGAGTATTCTGAAAAATCCCTTTAAATGTTTGCCACTGGTTTGCTATTGACGTATCCCCTATCCTAGAGTCCCAGTTAGAAAGAACCTGGAGGTGAACAGCATGGACACAACCGATTCTGCCCACCTTCATTGATTGCAGCATAACTGTGGAGCACATATTAATAATGAAAGATGCGCTGAAAATCAGAACTAGCATGCCAGCTGAGTTGGGTACGTACTTGTACAGGAAGGCTGTGCACTGGATACAATGGCAGCTGAGAGTGCTCCAGATTTCTAACATTATGGATACCTTATGTTGTGCTTCCAGGAGAAAGCGACCACTGACCAACATGCATCAGAAACCTGAACGCATGCAAACTAAAGCAAAAAAAATTTAATCTTTATGCAATATCTTAAGAGATTCTGTGATATGCACTTGCAGGGTCTACAAAACTCAAAACTCAGACACTCTTAGACCATAAGACATAGGAGCAGAATTAGGCCACTCAGCCCATCGAGTCTGCTCTGCCATATAATCATGGCTGATATTTTTCTCATCCCCATTACAGTCATAGACATTTGCAGCGGGGAAACAGGCCCTTCAGCCCAATTTGTCCATGCCACCCTTTTTTTTTTAAAACCCCTAAGCTAATCCCAGTTGCCTGCATTTGGCCCATATCCATCATACCCATGTACCTAAATGCTTTTTAAAAGATAAGTTGTACCTGCCTCTACTACTATCTCTGGCAGCTTGCTCCAGATACTCACCCTCTGCAGAAAAAACTGCCCCTCTGGACACTCTTGTATCTCTCCCCTCTCATCTTAAACTTATGTCCTCCAGTTTTAGACTCCCCTACCTTTGGGAAAAGATATTGACTATTTACCTTATCTATGCCCTTCATTATTTTGTTGACCTCTGAGGTCACCCCTCAGTCTCCTCCATGCCAGAGAAAAAAGTCCCCGTATATTCAGCCTCTCCTGTAACTCAATCCATCAAGTCCTGGTAGCATCCTAGTAAAACTTTTCTGCACTCTTTCTAGTTTTATAATATCCTTTCTACAATAGGGTGACCAGAACCGCACATAGTATTCCAAGTGTGGCCTTACCAATGTCTTGTACAACTTCAACAACACATCCCAACTCCTGCATTCAATGTTCTGACTGATGAAGCCAAACATGCCAAGTGCCTTCTTCACCACTCTATCCACCTGTGACTCCACTTTCAAGGAACTTTGAACATGTACTCTTAGATCTCTTTGTTCTGTAACTCTCCCCAATGCACTACCTTTAACTGAGTAAGTCCTGCCCTGGTTCAATCCACCAAAATGCATCACCTCGCATTTGTCTAAATTAAACTCCATCAGCCCTTCATCAGCCCACTGGCCAAATTGATCAAGGTCCTTCTGCAATTGGAGATAACTTTCTTCACTATCTACCAATCTTGGTGTCATCTATAAACTTACTAACCATGCCTCCTATATTCTCAACCAAATCATTAATATAAATGTAAGTAACAGTGGGCCCAGCATTGATCCCTGAGGCACACCACTGATCACAGCCTCCAGTTTGAAAAACAACTCTCTACAACCACCCTCTGGCTTCTGTCAAGAAGGCAATTTTGTATCCATTTAGATACCTCACACTGGATCCCGTGAGATTTAACTTTATGCAACAACATATCATGCGGTGCCTTGCTAAAGTCCATGTAGACAACATCAACTGCAATGCCCTTATCTACCTTCTTGGTTATCCCTTCAAAAAACTCAATTAAATTTGTGAGACATGATTTTTCACTGTACAGTCAGCCATGTCAGCCAGTTGTACAGTCAGCCATGCTGACTGTCCTTAATCAGTCCTTTGCCTGCCTTTTCCCCATAACCCCTGATCCCCTTATTAATCAAGAATTTATCTATCTCTGTCTTAACAGCAATGACCTGGCCTCCATAGCCTTTTGCAGCAAAGAGATCCACAGATTCATCACTCACTGGCTGAAGAAATTCCTCTCTATTTTAAAGGATTGTCCCTTTAGCCTGAGATTGTGCCCTCTGGTTCTAGTTTTTCCTACTAATGGAAACATTCTCTCCATGTCCACTCTATCCAAGCCTCAAAGTATCCAGAAAGTTTCAATAAGATCCCCCTCCTCATGCTTCTAAATTCCAAAGGGTACAGACTCAGAGTCTTGAGCCATTCCTCATACGACAAGCTCTTCATTCCAGGCATCATTCTTGTGAACCTCCCCTGTAACCTTTCCAAGGCCAGCACATCCTTCCTTAGGACGGGGCCCAAAACTGCTCATGGAGACTGACCGGAGCCTTATACATCCTCAGAAATACATCCCCGCTTTTGTATTCTAGCCTTCTCGCAATGAACGTGAACTCTGCATTTGCCATCCTAACTGCCGAATGAACCTGCACATTAACCTTAAGAGAACCTTGAACAATGACTCCCAAGTCCCTTTGTGTTTCTGATTTCCTAAGGATTTTCCCATTTAGAAACTAGTATATACCTAATCCTGCTCATCCTCTGGTCTTATGGAAAGACAGGATTCAGGAACTGTGGATGACCAGGAAAATTGGAGTCTAGGCAAAAAGAAAAAGGATGCATAATGAAGTCAAGGCAACTAAAAACAGATGAAGCATTTGAAGAATAGAGGGAAAGTAGAAATGAGCTCAAATAGGGAGTTAGGAGGGTAAAATGGGGTCACGGATGTCTCTACCAGACAGGATTAAGGAGAATCCCAAGGCATTTTATACACATATTAGGAACAAGAGAGTAACTAGAGCAAGAGTCCACTTAAGGACAAAGGAGGGAAATTTCTTTGGTTTATAGAACCAAAGGAAGTGAGTGAGATTCTTAATGAGTAATTTGCATCACTATTTACAGAGAGGGACATGTCAATTAATGGTGTCTTGGATGGGCGTGTGAACTCTTTAAAACAAGTCATCATTACGATGGAGGAAGTGTCAGGTGAATTAAAAAGCATTAAGGTAGACAAACCCGAAGGACCAGATGGCAGCAATCCCAGATTACTGAGGGAGACAAGAGATGAAATTGCTGGGCCTCTAACAGAAATCTTTGTTTCTTTGTTGGCCACTGGTGAGGTCCCAGAGGATTAGAGGATAGCCAGTGCTGTCCCATTATTTAAGAAGGGTAGCAAGGAAAACCCAGGTAATTATAGGCTAGTGAGCTTGATGTCAGTGATAGTGAAATTGTTTGAGAAGATTCTTAGAAATAGGATCTACACACATTTGGAACTGAATGGTCTTGTTAGTGATAGGCAGTATGGTTTTGTACGAGGGAGGTCATGTCTCACTAATTTGAGTTTTTTTTGAGGTGGTGACAAAAATAATTGATGAGTGAAGTGTTGTGGATGTTGTCTACATGGACTTTAGTAAAGCAGTTGACACGGTCTCTCATGGCAGGCCGGTGCGAAAGATTAAATCTCACGGGATCAGATATGAACTAGCTAGCTGGATTCAGAACTGGCTTGGCCATAGAAGACAGAGGGTAACATTAGAATGTTTTTCTGAATGGAGGTCTGTAACTAGCAGTGTTCCGCAGGAATCAGTCCTGGGACCTCTGATGTTTGTAATATATATAAATGACTTGGAAGAAAACGTAGTTGGTCTGATTAGCAAGTTTGTGGATGATACTAAGATTGGTAGAGTTGTGGATAGTGAAGAAAATTGTCAGAGAATACAGCAGAATATAGATAGGCTGGAATTGGGCAGAGAAGTGGTCGATGGAATTCAATCTGGACAAATGTGGGGTGATACATTTTGGTAGATCCAATTCAGATGGGAGCTATAAAATAAATGGCAGAACCGTCAGGAGGATAGGCACACAGATCTGGCAGTACAGGTCTACAGATCCTTAAAAGTGGCAGCATAGTTGGAAAAGGTGGTGAAGAAAGAATATGATATGCTTGCCTTCAGAGGTTGGGGTGTCAAATATAAAAGTTGGCGATTATGTTACAGTTGCATAAAACGTTGGTTAGGCCACACTTGCAATACTGTGTCCAATTCTGTTCACCACACTACCAGAAGGACATGGAGGTTTTGGAGAGAGTACAGAAAAGGTTTACCTTTTCCAGTATGTTGCCTGGTATGGAGGGTATAGCTATGAGGAGAAGTTGAATAAACTGGGATTGTTTTCTCTGGAAAGAATGAGGCTGAGGGGCAACCTGATTGAAGTTTATAAAATTATGAGGGATATAGATAGGCTGAGCAGTTGGAAGCTTTTTCACAGGGCAGAAATAACAATTACAAGGGGGCACAAATTCAAGATAAGGGGAGAAAGGTTCAGTGGAGATGTGCAGGGAAAGTTCTTTAGACAGAGGGTGGTGGGGGCCTGGAATGCACTGCCAAGTGTGGTGTAAGCCACATTCAAGACTTAACTTGATAGACATATGAACAAACGGGGAACAGAGGGATATAAGCTGTTGGTCTAGATAGATAAATGTGATTGGCACAAGTTTGGAGGGCCAAAGGGTCTGTTCCTGTTCTCTTCTTTGTTCTTAAGCTGACCAGCAATAAAAAGACCTGAGGTTAAACCGAGCAGCAGCTTGCAATGGAAGTAGCCTGTGATGCAGGATTTTCACCAATGCAGTTTCACATCAAACTCATCTGTAGCGAGCCCCACAGCACAAAGAACAATCACATGTGAGTGCGACATCTGAGCAACTGATTGCCTTCAAAGCACTCCAAAACTCCACGCTTCAAGGTGGCTGCTCATCATCACCTTCCAACGGTGATTAGGGATGGGCAATAAATGCTGGCCTAACCAGTGACACCTACATCCTCTGAAATGATTTAAAAACGCTCTCACTCTATCCTACTTCAATAACATCCACCAAACCTATATGCCCGCAAACAAACACTTCTTTGGCACCCGTTACCCTCCTGTTCTCTCCTTTTGTGGCACCATAGGCCACTAATTTAGAGTTCCTGCCCTCTGGAATTTCCTCTGCCTTAAATCTGTCTTCACCTGAACATTTTCTTTTTGAAACAAAAAAGGTCTCCTTGATATGTATTTCGGGACTTCAGTCAGATACTCTGAGTACTGTGGTATAAATCACTTTCATAAATGAGACTGCCTTACATTCAGGGGAAAGAGTCCCAGACAACCCACAATCTGTTAACATTGAAAAGTTACACAGGGGGACCATTCAGCACATCTTGTCCATGCCAGCCTGAGGACACCCAGGTACCCTCCTAATCCCATTTTCCTGCACCTGACCCATAGTCCTGAAGCTTACAGCATTTAAAGTACAGATCCTTATTTTTATTCATTTATGGAATGGCAGCATCACTGGCTGCCAGCATTTATTGCCCATCCAAAACTGCCTTCTGTTTCAGAGGGCATCTGAAAGTCAACCACATTGCTGTGGGTCTGGAATCACATGTAGGCCAGTCTAGGTAAGGACAGCAGATTTCCTTCCCTAAAGGTCAAAGAAGGATGTGGAGGTTTTGGAGAGGGTACAGAAAAGATTTACCAGAATGTTGCCTAGTATGGAGGGCATTAGCTATGAGGAGAGGGTTGAAGAAGCTTGGTTTGTTCTCACTGGAACGATGGAGGTTGAGGGACAATCTGATAGAATTCTACAAGATTATGAGAGGCATGGACAGAGTGGATAGTCAGAAGCCTTTTCCCAGGGTGGGAAGAGTCAATTACTAGAGGGCACAGGTTTAAGGTGTGAGGGGCAAGGTTTAAGGGGAGATGTACAAGGCAAATTTTTTTTTTTACACAGAGTACTCACTGGGTGCCTGGAACTCGTTGCCAGCAGAGGTAATGGAAGCAGATAGGTAGTGACTTTTAAGAGGTGTCTTGACAAACACAGAAAGAATGTTCCCAATGTTTGGGGAGTCCAGACTCGGGGTTATAGTTTGAGGACAACGGATAAACCTTTTAGAACTGAGGAGAAGTTTCTTCACCCAGAGAGTGGTGAATGTGTGAATTCACTACCACAGAATGTGATTGAGGCCAAAACGTTGTCTGATTTTAAAATGAAATTAGATATAGCTCTTGGGGTTAAAGAGATCAAGGCATATGCGGGAAAGGGGAAATCAGGATTTTGAATCTGATGACCAGCCATGATCAAAATGGCACAGCAGGCTCAAAAAGCCGAATGACCTACTTTATTTTGCACAACATTTGTGGGCAATAAAGAGGGATGGCCCTAGCCCCTTTGGATGATGGTACAGTCCCTCCCAGACAGTTTCACACCAATCCTCTTACCCTGGAATCTCACTCCAGTTGCTGCTGCACAAACACCCAAGATTAAAAATCATTTGGTGATTAGAGTCACATTTAACAATTTTCTGCATAATTACAAACTATGTTACTGATCCTGTTTCAGTTTTATTCTGTATGGGGGGGGGAGAGGGGAGGTGGGGGGGGGAGAGGGGAGGTGGGGGGGGGAGAGGGGAGGTGGGGGGGGAGGGAGGGGAGGTGGGGGGGGAGAGGGGAGGTGGGGGGGGGGGGGAGAGGGGAGGTGGGGAGAGGGGAGGTGGGAGGGGGGGAGAGGGGAGGTGGGGGGGGGGGGGGAGAGGGAGGTGGGGGGGGGAGAGGGGAGGTGGGGGGGGAGAGGGGAGGTGGGGGGGGGGAGAGGGGAGGTGGGGGGGGGGGAGAGGGGAGGTGGGGGGGGGGAGAGGGGAGGTGGGGGGGGGGAGAGGGGAGGTGGGGGGGGAGAGGGGAGGTGGGGGGGGGGAGAGGGGAGGTGGGGGGGGGGAGAGGGGAGGTGGGGGGGGAGAGAGGGGAGGTGGGGGGGGGGGGAGAGGAGGGGAGGTGGGGGGGGGGAGAGGGGAGGTGGGGGGGGAGAGGGGAGGGGAGAGAGGGGAGGTGGGGGGGGGGGAGAGGGGAGGTGGGGGGGGGAGAGGGGAGGGGGGAGAGGGGAGGTGGGGGGGGGGAGAGGGGAGGTGGGGGGGGAGAGGGGAGGGGGGGAGAGGGGAGGGGGGAGAGGGGAGGTGGGGAGGGGGGAGAGGGGAGGTGGGGGGGGAGAGGGGGTGGGGGGGGGGGAGAGGGGAGGTGGGGGGGGGGAGAGAGGGGAGGTGGGGGGGGAGAGGGGAGGGGGGGGAAAGGGGAGGGGGGGGAGAGGGGAGGGGGGAGAGGGAGGTGGGGAGGGGGGGAGAGGGGAGGTGGGGAGGGGGGGAGGGGGGGAGAGGGGAGGTGGGGGGGGGGAGAGGGGAGGTGGGGGGGGGGAGAGGGAGGTGGGGGGGGGAGAGGGGAGGTGGGGAGGGAGAGGGAGGTGGGGGGGGAGAGGGAGGGGAGAGGGGATTGTGGGGGGGGGGAGGGATGTGGGGGGGGGGAGGGGATGTGGGGGTGGGGGAGAGGGGAGGTGGGGGGGGGGGAGAGGGGAGGTGGGGGGGGAGAGGGGAGGTGGGGGGGGGAGAGGGAGGTGGGGGGGGGAGAGGGGAGGTGGGGGGGGAGAGGGGAGGTGGGGGGAGAGGGAGGTGGGGGGGGGGAGGGAGAGGGGGAGGTGGGGGGGGGAGGGGGAGTGGGGGGGGAGAGGGGAGGTGGGGGGGTGAGGGGTGGTGGGGGGGGGAGGGGAGGTGGGGGGGGAGGGGTGGTGGGGGGGGAGAGGGGAGGTGGGGGGGGAGAGGGGATGGTGGGGGGGGAGAGGGGAGGTGGGGGGGGAGTGGGAGGTGGGGGGGGGTGAGGGGAGGTGGGGGGGGGAGAGGGAGGTGGGGGGGAGAGGGGAGGTGGGGGGGGGAGAGGGGAGGTGGGGGGGGTGGGGGGGTGGGAGTGGGGGGGTGGGGGGGGGGTGGGGAGGGGGAGGTGGGGGGGGTGGAGGGAGGGGGAGGTGGGGGGGTGAGGGGGAGGGGGGTGGGGGGGGGGGGGAGTGGTGGGGGGGGTGTGGGGGGTGGGGAGGTGGGGGGGGAGGTGGGGAGGGTGGGGGGGGAGGGGGGGGGGGTGGGGGGAGGGGGGGGGGTGGGGGGGGTGGGGGGGGGAGGTGGGGGGGGGGGGGGAGGTGGGGGGGGGTGGGGGAGGGTGGGGGGGGAGGGGGGGGGGAGGTGGTGGGGGGTGGGTGGATGGGGGGGGGGTGGGGGTGGGGGGGGTGGGGGGGGAGAGGTGGGGGGGGGGTGGGGGGGGAGAGGTGGGGGGGGGGGGGGTGTGGTGGGGGGGGATGGGGGGGTGGGGTGGGGGGGAGGGTGGGGGGGAGGTGGGGGGGGGTGGGGGGGTGGGGAGTGGTGGGGGGGGAGGGGGTGGGGGGGAGGGTGGGGGGGGTGGTGTGGGTGAGGGGTGGGGGTGGGGGGGAGGGGTGGGAGGGTGGGGGGGTGGGTGGGGGGGAGGGGGTGGGTGGGGGGTGGGGGTGGGTGGGGGGTGTGGGGGGGGTGGGGGGTGGAGAGGGGGGTGGGGGGGGAGGGGGGTGGGTTGTGGTGGGGGTTGGTGGTGGGGGGGTGGGGGGTGGTTGGGGGGGGTGGGGGGGGTGGGTGGTGGGGTGGGGGGGGAGGTGGGGGGAGGGGGGGTGGTTGGGGGGTGGGGGGGGGTGGTGGGGGGTGGGGTGGGGAGAGGTGGGGGGGAGTTGGGGGGGTGGGGGGTGGGGGGGTGAGGTGGGGGGGGGGGAGGGGGGGGGAGAGGTGGGGGGGGAGGGGGGGGAGAGGTGGGGGGGGGGGGAGGGTGGGGGGGGTGAGGTGGGGGGGTGGGTGGGGGGGGTGGAGGGGGGGAGTGAGGTGGGGGGTGTGGGGGGGGGAGAGGTGGTGGGGAGGGGGGGGGAGAGGTGGGGGGGGGGAGGGGGGGGGAGGGGGGGGAGAGGTGGGGGGGGAGGGGGAGGAGAGGTGTGGGGGGAGGGGGGGGGGAGGTGGGGGGGAGGGGGGGGAGAGGTGGGGGGGGAGGGGGGAGAGGTGTGGGGGGAGGGGGGGGGGAGGTGGGGGGGGAGAGGTGGGGGGGGGGAGGTGGGGGGGGGGGGGGGTGAGGGGGGGGGAGAGGGGGGGGGAGTGGTGGGGAGAGGTGGGGGGGGAGAGGGGGGGGGGAGGTGGGGGGGAGGTGGGGGGGGAGGTGGGGGGGGAGAGGGGGGGGGGGAGAGGTGGGGGGGGAGGGTGGGGGGAGGGAGAGGTGGGGGGAGAGGTGGGGGGGAGAGGTGGGGGGGAGGGAGAGGTGCGGGGGTGAGGGGGGGAGAGGTGGGGGGG